>JAOWBP010001760.1:55940393-55955693 GCA_028571105.1 Tragopan temminckii | reverse complement strand
GGCACAACACCATGCCAGCACTGGGCTACTCCTTGAGATCTGCAGCAGCCATCTGATGAGCTTGAGACATGATGGCCGCATGGGATTTGGCAGCTTGAGCTCGGGTTTGCTTTGCCCCTCAGTGTCTTGCATGATGTGCTTCCACTCCATGACCGACTGACTTGCACTAGAATGAGGTTTCTCAGCTCCTCTCTTACCCTTGGAATAGGCATTCAGGTTCTTCAGGATTTTTGGAAAATGAGCCTTGGTGAGACAGTCTGTCTGTCCGGCTGAGAATGTCTACAGGCCTGCCTCTCTCGTTCTTGCCTTCCTGTCATCTTCTACAGCATATTAATTTTATTTAGAGCTTCTGTCACTGCCGAAGTGATGTCCTTAGCTAGTAGTGAGACAGCAGTCTGGATGGAACATGAGTAAAAATCCCACATCAGGGATTTTAAGGTTTAAATGCTATTATTGTCCCATTCTGTGTTATTTCATACAGGAAGGTTTCTGGGGAGAAGTACTTCCCTCCTGGCAAATCCTGCTTCCCACCACATTCATTTTCCCTTTCTTGCGCCCACCGTACTGTGGGCTCCACCAGTGGTTTCAGATCCAGCGTTCTTACCGTGGTTTCAAAGCCTCAGACTGAAGTTGAAAACACAGAGCTCAGCTGTTTATACACAAAATCAAATATGTAGCCACTCTGATGAAACAAGAGCCAACCTGGATTTCCATCGGGCATTAGCATAACTTACATTCGCTGCTTTTGGCCGGAAGCGCAAAAAAGCCCTCAAAACAAAGGAACACGGGTGCTTTGAAAAGGCTGTGTTTTAAATACCGCAGATGACAACTGCAATGATTCAAAAATGAAATCAATTTATCATTAGCCATTAATTACCAAATCACTCTATTTTCCCCTTCTGCTTCATGTAGCTGAGACTTTTGCATAATTAGAGTGAAAAATGGAGGCAGTGGGTCTCGCATTTAAATGACACAAAGTTAGTGTTCGCTCTTCAGAAAACCGTGGTCAAGGTTTTCAGGAGGAAAAGGAGATTGGGAAGGTTACATCATCAAAAGGAAAAGCAAACAGGCAGGCAAGCTTTGTTCTCTTTTAAACAGGAAGATTGAAAGAAAAACTACGAATTTGTCACAAGATGGTTTTAAGTCGGAGGCAACTGCAGTGTTCTGTTCTGTAAAACTGTTTTTTTTTTGCACAAAGCTGCAAACATTGTAAAAATCTGTTTTCATTCACACCTAGCATCACTATGAGCTGTATTATAACCACATTCAGAGTGTGTTAGAGCCTGCCTCGGGGTTCCTTCGCAGCAGGTTTCAGCTGGAATGATTTTTTTTAATAATAATCATTCCATTCAAGTGGAACGATCATTATGAAAAATTATGAGCCATCTTGGGCAGGAAAACCCTGCCACAATAAACATGCTGAATGTTGTGCAATAAGCACATTGAAAATGGTGATCAAGCCTCGATGACTGCTCAGAGCCACTATGCTGGATTCTGCCTATTATATGAGATTTGGTAGTGAAAGGGCATTAATTCCCAGTAATGATGTCTAAGGCACAGCCTTGGCTACAGTCATCTTGAAAGTAGATGCTGTGAAATGCTTGTGGCTCTTTGGACAGCCTGCATACCTCCTGGGGACCCTGCACCAGAGCCTCCCTCCCCGTGGCTAACACATGGTGCTGAGCCTGCTGACATCTATGTCCCCTGTTTGGGCACCCATGCCCTTCTCAGGGGGGAGCCCTTCTACACAATGCAGGCCTGGGGTCAGCATTTTGGAAGAAGATTTGCAATGAGGACATAGGGCGTATCCATACACCTTTAGGTGATGAGGGGTTGTATGGCTTCTGTTGAGGCTGTGTCCACTCTGTTACTTGGCTGGAAAAAAAAGCACAACAGCATCAGGACAATTGAAAAAAAAAAAAACACAACCCTTTAAATTATGAATTTGAATTCCACTGAATTGATTGCTATCCTGTTGAAGGAGTTTGTCTTCTGCTTTTGTCTCTGCATCCCACCTCCTTCTCACTCTGACCCTGCATATTTGAACAGCACATGGCTGTGTCCTTCTGGAAATGTCCATGTGCTTGGTTTCCCAAGTGGCTCAGCAGGGTGCCCAGCTTGTGCTTCTTAATATTCATCTCACTGAGTCAGAGGGTGCTAAAGGGAATTTGATGCCTTGGAACCATCCTGATGTCAAACACACAGGCACGTGTTGAAGCACTAATTGCGGAGGTTGCCATCCTGTCCTGGTGGGGCTTGGTGAGATCTGCTCTATAGGCAAGCCCCCAGGAGGTGCAGAGGGTGGGGATGAAGTGTTGAGACAGACCTACAGATTGCTGCTGTTCTTTGACCCAAAGATTCGTCCTGCTCACAAGTGTTGAATACATCAGTGCTTGAGATGAGGCTCTTGCCCCAAAACTTTTCCAGCCTGGTCATGCAACATGCTGCAGAGATGGGGCTGTGCACAGGGCTTATCGTCACAGGGGAGATCTGCAAGGGGTTTTGCTTAGGTATTACTATTGCCTTTTGGGTGGATTGCTTGGAGAAACTTTGGTGGTGAAGAAATGAGGGAAGGTTGGAAGGCAACAGGAAGCCACATTGCCCAGCAAGCTGGGAGGGGGGGCTGGCTGGGTTAGCTGGGAGAGGTTTTACTCTCCCTCAGCTCCTATGCTGTGAAGAAAGGTTGAGGGAGCTGGGTTTCTTCAGACTGGAGAAGAGAAGGCTCCGGGGACAACTCATTGCAGCTTTCCAGTACTTTAGGGGAGCTTATTAACAGGTGGAAGACCAACTGTTTACATGGGCAGGCAGTATGGGGAAATAGTTCTAAAATAAAAAAAAAAAAAAAAAAGGAGAGATTCAGATTGGATTTTAGGAGGAAATTCTTTACTCAGAGGGCAGTGAGGCACTGGAACATGTTGCTCAGAGAAGCTGTGAGTGCCCCATCCCTGGAGGCGCTCAAGGCTAGGTTGGATGGGGCCCTAGGCAGCTGAGCTGGGGGGTGGCAGCCCTGCCCATGGCCACCCAAGCCATTCTATGATTCTGTGATTCTATGATTTTATGGTTCTTTGATATATTCCTTCACCCTTTAAAGAGTGTTCGATGGCTAGTGCTTCAGGCCACGCAGATCTGACTTTCTTTCCTTCTGATACACTGACTTTTTTCCCCGGTGTCTTGCTGGCAGTGCTTCACATCCCTGGAACTTGGTGTCCACACTGCAGGCTATGCCTGAGACTGGGTGATCTAGGCACAGGGAAGTGAAGCTGAGCCGTGTGAGTACTGGTATGACTCATTTGTGTGTTTGCTAGAAACCTCAATGTGCATTTCAAGCTACTTTCATAGTAGTACCTAGATTGCTGCTGCATCTAGTCTTTGGCAGACTTCAAAAACCTGAGCTCCTGCTGAAAACATGTTTTAGCAAACATATTTCTTAATAAAATAGTGTCTGCTACCACATTATCATTCAGAGTTTGTTGGTAGATGGCACTAATGGATGAACTTGGTGCCTGTGTTTGACAGCTGGTAAAAGCATTAATTACCCCATGCTTGAAGGCCCAGGCACAGCTCTTTTCAGGCTGTGGGACGTCTGTGTTGTGCCTGCAGGGTCACCTCGTGGCCAAGTCCAGGCTCTGTGTCGGACACCTCTATCAAAAGAAAGATACAGATGCCAACAGGAATGGCTTTTATTCCCGTCTTTGTGTTAGAGGAATCCGAATGACACGCGATCCCTCAGCCCTGGCTTTCTTGGTGTTCCCATATCGGGACCGAGTCATGTTTCTGCTGATGCGGTGTCTTCTGAGTAGTCCTGTGGTGTAGATTGCCGTGTGTTTCACAGGAAAGCGGATGAATGATATCAAGTCATTGAGCTCATAAGTAGCACACTGGCAACTCGCCACTAAAATATAAATACATTAAATGTACTAAAGGAAATGTTCATTCTGTTGTTTAGCATTGGACATGCCCCAGTTAGGTAAATTTAATCTTCTTGAGGGTTGTTGTGTTACAGCTGAATGAGATAGACCCTTATCTCATTACCGATCTTTCTGTCATTCAGGTTTTGTGCTCTGACATTCGCGGCGTGCAGTGCGCTTGCCCAGTGGCGGTGCTGTGAGTATTCCCCAAGGGAGAAGGAGATGTGTAGGGGGTCTGTTAACACATTGCAAGCCCAGGCCCTTTATCTCTGACGTCTTCACTGCCCTAAATCCCTTGTCAGTCACAGTGCTAAGGATTTTGCCTCTTTTTCCGTAGGAATGTACAAAATGGTTGCTTTATGTGTGTTAGAAAATGTCTGAAATCCATAATTGTGGCATGTGTTTTCTTCCCTTGTATCTCATATGTTAACTTTTGCAGTTCTTCCGGAAATCTCTTATCCACATGCCCATTCCTATGGAGGCCAGTGACCAATCTCTCGCTGGCACCGAGTGTTAACCATAGCCCCAAAGCCAGCTGAGTGCGATAAAGAGGGGTCTTTCCATAGTTCTCCTGGGTGCTAGGTCAGGCCTGATCACCGTGATCCCACAGCATGAACTCTCCTGGCTAACCCTGCCCCTGGAGAGCATTGTCAAATGGCACCACACTCACAGCCCCTCTGTACCAGCTTAGCTCCCCTTGCAATTATACAGTGAAAGGGAAAGGTAAGACAGAAAAAGGAAGCAAAAGGAATAGGTGAGAAGAGAGGATCTGAGCTGCTTACAAAGACAGATGATGCTCTATATGGAATGCGAGTACTTAAAAAAATAAGACATTTGCTGTGTATTTTATAGATAAAATGTTATTGTACTGAACTGAAAGATATATGTTTCACCTATCACATCTGAACTAATCAGCGTAGGCTTTTAGAAGAAGTCTGTAATTACTCTGAGCGTGTCATTAGTTAGATGTAAAATGAATGATATTGCTCCATTTTATTACCTCTAGTGATATAGCCATTTGTATCATAAATTCATTGACCTCATCTTAAATGATCAATCCTGTAAGACAGACTTGATTCATTAATTGTTAAGTGACATTTTTTCTTCACCAGTAATTTCCTCCTCGTCGTAGGAATGTTTTTCTGCATTTTAGTGTGCTATTCTAAGGTGTCCTATTACCTGCATACAACATGCACATTTTATACTTGTGTCTTAAATAAGCCACGTAGAGTGATTGCTTATATAGATAAACAGAAACAGAAGTAATGAAACACATAGACGTGGCAGATACACATCTCTCACTAATGTTAACTTCAACACTTTGGAATGCTGCATAAAATCAAGGAGATAATTATGAGATATTTGGTCCATCCAGGATGTTCAGAGGAACAGAATTATTGCCTTTAATTTCTGTGGCTTTAATTGATTTAATCTAGTGGTAAAATACACAGAATGGTCTGTGATCAGTGCATGAGGGAGGCAGGCAGATTTCAGAGTTTCTTGTACCTTGGTGAATTATTGAAAACAGGAGAAATCAGTAGAGAATTTCTAAGCAGGATTTCTAAATATTTTACCCAAGAAGAGAAAATATTTGTTTAGCTGCGAGTAACATAGCGGTCCACTTGAGATAAACAAATCAATGCAGCAATAAAACATGAAAGTATTTCAGTGAATTGATCAGCTGCTAACTAATAAAATTAAATGATTAGGAAAAATACCACAAGTGGTTTAGGTTTGGTTTTGCTTTTGCTGTATTTTTCTTTTGACCTGTTTAATTGAAGGCACCAATGGAGGCTCTTCCTAGAGTGGTAAGAGGGCTGTATCTTTCCTCATATTTCTCAGGTGCTTCTTTGGCACCAGGTGTACAAGTTGAGAATTGGTTTCCCTCCTTTGTCCTGAAGGAAGGTGAGGCTTTGACTGCAGGTCCCAGGACATGATTAGAGTGATGTGGTGTGGGATGGGCTGATGGGAGTAGACATGGTGGGAGTGGGCTGATGGTTGGACTAGACGATCTTGGTGGTCTTTTCCAACCTTAATGATTCTATGCATCTATTCTATGACTACAGCAGAGAGGTAGCTGCCCCTGAATCCTGCTCCATCCCATTCAGCAGCTGCCCTCGGGACTGGTCTCTAGGCCTCTCCCCTGCAAGCAGGTGTGGTGGTGGGCCAGGGTGGACTTCATCCTATCCCAGCCTGCCTGGAAGACCCCTGCCTTTCTCTGCAGCCCATGTGGTAGGAGCATGCCCTGCAAAAGCAGCAGAGTGGTTTACGTCCTGATTCCATACATGCAAAATAGATGGTGTTTTTTACTGCAGGAGTGAGCTTTGCATCAAAAATGGCTTTAAGGTAAATCCAGCAGCGTCACTGAGGCGAACAGCACCTTATTAACTCACGGCATAGACACACAAATTCCTCTTTTGTCCGCTTGGAAGGCTGTGGCAAGCCAAAAAAATTCAGGAGGTCAATTACAAGGTGTTTCCATCAGCTCATCTTGGGATGGGGTGGTGTTGATTTGCCAAGCGGGTGGCACAGTCCATCCCGTGCCAAATACCCAGGATGGTTCAGTGCCCATGGCCACATGTTTGCGGCAAGGGGTTGCAAAGCCCCAGTGCTGGAGCCAAGGGAGAGCTGGCGCCTTAAAAAGCCATGTAAAACCTCATTTGTAACACACAGAGGGACATTCTTCCTTGTGTGGGTAATCATGGGGGGAACATGCCCACAGGAAGGCTGCAGAAGCACCGTGGGACTAGGCGCCCTGTGATTTATCTCCTGTTGTGCTGCATCCTTGTGCCCAACCTGGACCCAGCATTGCTGTGCTTCAGCAGTGACTTCATAGCTGCTGTTTCTCCAGTAATTATTTAGTTTGATTTAAAACTTGGGATAAAATCTTCCTGGTAGAGAAAGGTAGTGTGTGTGTGAATGGGGTGTGGAGGCAGGGAAGGAATCAAACAGCAACTAGACCGGGTAACCCAAATGTTGCAGAGCCAAAATCGGTGGTCTGATAGTACGCTGGGGGCGTGTGCATGTGTGTATCTATGTGTGTATATCTATGTATGTATATATATAAGATATACTACTGAAAACTCAAAAATGTCACCACTGTTTATATTACGGGAAAGCTGAGAGTTAAATGAGATGGGTAATCAGATGCCCGACATATGTTGTTTTGAATTGTTTATATGGCCAGTCGTTATTAAAATTAATTATCCTTTTAATGCAGACTTTTCACAATCATATTCCTTTTTTCATACAAAGGATACAGTCATTCAAAATGGGCTAAAACTGGCTGTTTGGAAAAGGCAGAGCAGATGATACTGCAGTGTATTCTGACATGGTCATAGGCTCAATGTGCAGATAGGAAGCACCACAAATCTCTGCTGGTGGAGTATTTTGAGAGCTAATGTAAATGATAAAAATGCTTTTTTTTTTTTTAATTTTTTTTTTCTGTGTGCATAAAATTCTGTCGAAAAAGTAAGGCACTGAAAATTCTGACATCTGTTTATCTGTTTATAGCTATGGCAAGATTACTCATATTAATTCTTGTTTAAAATGCCATATGAAGGGAAGGCATTTGTGCAAACAAGAGTCATATTTGAATTGTAGATCATGTCTTCACCATCTGTGAGAGCTGTTGGTGTTGCAAAATTAATGTGTTAATGAAATCACAATAATTTCTCTGAAGTAATGGATTCTGAAGCCTGGAATGACTATTTTTTGAACTTTGGTGTCTAGTGGTTTACAACTGGGAAAACCTTTCACAGCTTAATTAGTTCTGCAGTCTTACTTTTAAAAAAAATTGGCTATGCCTTTACCACACCAATAGTAACACAGAAAAGGATTAAATGGAAAGGAGATGAATTAAAAAAAAAAGAAAAGAAAAAGCCTGCAATGCAAACTTTTTGCTGTAGTATTTGAAAAGTTGCTAAAATGCCCTTATTGCCAAGAAGCTTTACTCAGAGTGACCAGTATGCAAAAGGGGACAAACAGCTTGGAAACATCATGAATTACTACTATTTAAATATTACACAAATTTCCCTACTATTTCCAAGTTACTCCTTGGAATAAGGGGCAGGGGATGAATGATGCTTTTGCTTTGTGATGCCACTTCAAAATCCCACACCCTTTCCAACTTACTATTTAATACCATTAATAAAGTACAAAATATTACAGTTTATGATGTAGTGGCAATGTTTTGCGTTCATTTCCAGTGGCTTTCAGTGTCTTTTTCCTCTTGTCATATTTACTGTGTAGTATTGCATCAGAGATGGTAACAGTGTGTTTAGTTTACCGCTGAGGAGTAATCACAGCCATGTTCATATGGATTTCTTAGTGTATACATATGTGTGTTATAACAGTTTATGCCAGCTGAGGAGTCTTCACTGTGGCATGGCTATAAAATATGTAACATACTGTGTAAGACAGAATTGAGACCATAGTAGCTAGAAAAGGAAGTAGTATTCAATTCTCCAATGTTTTGGGTGAAAAAATGTTAGTTCTCACAAACATAACTTTTTTTTATGCTATAAAAATAATGCATTTAGAAAGCAACTGAAAAATGACTTTTAAAATAACGCTATGAAGAGAAGATTGCTTTTCTTACCTGATTTGATTTTATTACTGTGTTGTAGGTATGTGACTGGTGTAAGCACATAAGACACACAAAAGAGTATCTGGATTTTGGGGACGGGGAAAGAAGGCTTCAGTTCTGCAGTGCAAAATGTCTCAATCAGTACAAAATGGACATTTTCTACAAAGAGACACAGGCCAATCTTCCAGCTGGACTGTGCAGTACATTACATCCTCCAGTCGAAAATAAAGCAGAAGGCACTGGAGTACAGCTGCTGACTCCAGATTCTTGGAATATACCGCTAGCAGATGCTCGGAGAAAAGCTCCATCCCCAGCGTCTGCAGCTGGCCAAATTCAAGGTCCTGGACCATCAGCGTCTACCACTGCCTCTCCGTCTGACACTGCCAACTGCTCTGTCACTAAAATCCCCACGCCAGTTCCCAAACCTATTCCCATCAGTGAGAATCCAAATATTCCACCAGTTTCTGTCCAGCCACCTGCTAGCATTGTGCCTCCAATTGGTGTCCCACCTCGCAGTCCTCCCATGGTGATGACAAACCGTGGGCCAGTTCCGCTGCCCATATTCATGGAACAGCAAATTATGCAGCAAATCCGTCCGCCATTTATTCGTGGGCCACCTCACCATGCCTCAAATCCTAACAGCCCTCTGTCAAATCCAATGATCCCTGGAATCGGTCCACCACCAGGTGGCCCCAGAAATATGGGTCCCACCTCCAGCCCCATGCACAGGCCAATGCTTTCCCCTCACATCCACCCCCCCACGACACCGACCATGCCTGGGAACCCTCCAGGCTTGCTGCCGCCCCCTCCTCCTGGAGCCCCTTTGCCCAGCCTTCCCTTTCCCCCCGTCAGCATGATGCCAAATGGTCCTATGCCTATGCCACAGATGATGAACTTTGGGCTGCCATCCCTTGCCCCGCTGGTGCCACCCCCGACTCTACTAGTGCCATATCCTGTCATTGTCCCTTTGCCCGTCCCCATCCCCATTCCCATCCCTATCCCTCACATCAACGATTCCAAGCCCCCCAGCGGTTTCTCCAGCAACGGCGAAAACTTCATTCCGAGTAACTCCAGCGAGACGCCTGGAGCAAAGCCACCCAATAGCTCTTCGTCCCCTCGAGAGTCAAAACAAGGATCATCCAAACCCTCCGACTCCTCTCCGAGCTGCTCAGGCCAGTCCCTAAATCAAGCTCAAGTGCTTCAGGAGCACAGTAAAAATGAAGTTGTTGACTTGACTGTCAGACCTAGTAGTCCTGTGAACAGTAAATTTGGTTTCCCCAGTGTGCTACAGGGTCCGCAGGATGGTGTGATAGACCTAACGGTAGGCCACCGGTCTAGGCTGCACAATGTCATCCACAGGGCTCTACATGCCCAAGTGAAAGTCGAGCGTGAGCCTAACAGTGTTGTAAATTTGGCTTTCGGTAGCTCAGACAAAAGGAACTGCAGCGACTGCAGGGACAATTGCAGCCCAATTGACTCAAAAACATTACCATGCGGTGACGCAGCCCACTGCTGCCCTGTCTCCTTGGCCTCCAGCACACCGGGACTGGAAGCCGGAGCAGCTGTGTGCAATGTCATTGTGAATGGCACAAAGAGCACAGAGGGTTCCAAGAACCCGGAACCACCCCAGGACCCGAAAAAGCCACAGCCCCCAGAGGAGCTGGCGGTGAGCGAGCTGGAGTCTGTGAAGGAGAATAACTGCGCATCGAACTGCCACCTCGAGGGAGACACTGGCAAGAAGGCTGGGGAAGAGCCCCTTGCTGGAGGAGACAAGCAGGACCCCAACCTCAACAATCCGGCAGACGAGGACCATGCGTATGCTTTGCGGATGCTGCCCAAGACAGGTTGCGTGATCCAGCCTGTGCCAAAACCAGCAGAAAAGACTGCTATCGCGCCGTGTATTATGTCAACGCCAATCCTCAGCACAGGGCCAGAGGATCTGGAGCCACCATTGAAAAGGAGGTGTCTCCGAATTCGAAATCAGAATAAGTAAAGGTTTGTGTAATCACTACTGCCTTCTGTGTGAGTAGAATGGTTATTTTTAGGTATGAGGTCGAATGTGGATGTGGCCTTTCTGAAACAGAAAGACACATTCCAATTTATCAGCACTTTTAGAAAACTATCGGTATTTATGTTTTAATATTGTTCTTTGTGTTGCACTGCATTTGTTCTTGTCAGTACTCCATCTATCTGCAGCCCCATTACACTTTTGCTCACAGAACATTTTGTGATGGTGCTGGCTGTGTGTTGTGTATGTCAAATTCTGTGGTTTTCTGCCTAGGATATGGCTTAGGTCTGGGCCATTAATCTGCTTACTTATTCCAGCTGAGTTACGCAGCAACTCAAGCCTTCATGATGATGATTGAAATTGCCCTACAGCGTAGCATAGAGCAGGATTACCCAGCTGCTTACAGTTAGCTTGGATCCAGTTGACTTACCAAATGGTCATCTCCAGCCATCTTGCTTTGGTCTGCCTCCAGACAGTACTCTCGCTTCCAGCCAAGATGCTCTCCAGGGCTGAGTCCCCCTTGCTGAGCCTTCCTTCCCTAGATGTTGGCATGTAGGGACTACCTGCTGTTGGACCTGCCCGCTGTGGCTTAGTTCAAGGGGCTCTCAATGGGCAGCACGCAGCTGTAAGTCTTGCTGTGGGGCTTTGCTGTCTTACCTGAGGCACTTGTCTTTGGCAGTTGAGATTTCCCCCAGCCCTCCAGTTGCTATAGGTGTGTGGTTAATGGGAGAGCGGTGAAACGAGGTAGCAATTTGGATAAGCCTACCAACAGCTGTGGCTTGGCCAAGGACTTGGCTTGGCCAACGTTTCTGCTAGAGAGGCAGAATCCTCCCCCACTCTGTACTCTTTATTCCCAACTTACTGATCCCTCTGATAAAACAGCACCTTTATAAAACTGTTAGTTTAATACATGTCTGTTGCTTCAAACTTGTGAGCAAGAAACAAATGTAATTGTATTTATTTAGATTCACAAGCATGGAGAGCTTCTTTCAGAAAAAGGGAAAATGGTAGGTGTTAGAAGAAATCTGTTCAGCAGCAAGATACTGAAGTTTTGCTGGATGTGGCTTGGTGAGATGCCAGATTTCATTATAATCCATGGAATATTCTGTAGCCTCCAGTAAATCCCTGTCCCTGGTAGCGCAAATAATGACTGCAGCAGTGCAATATGAACATTACCTTGAGCAGCTTGGCATCTACCGCTGTAGATAGTACATGCTGTGGGAGCTGAGACATTGTAGTATCTCCCTGCTCCACCAATGCAGGCTAATGCCACCATCAAAGATTCCACAGTGTAGCCAGGACTCCCTCGTATTTGTTACTGTCGCTTTCCCTATTCTGGCTGCCATGCTGAAATGTTACCTCCTTTGATCACATGCAGTATTAATTTATTTTCTTTGGTGGAACAGGACTGTTACTCTTTGCTTTAGGCATGTACTGACACATTTAAAAGACACATTTGTAAGAACAAAGGATACCTGTACCTTTCTGGGCTAATAATCAATATATACAATAACTCAGAAGTCAAATGTATATTTAAAACTTTTACACTCTCCTAAGCACTGCTGGGGGGGATTTCCCTAAACTCCCCCTGGTATGGGTGGACTGTACGTCCATCTGTTCTATTATTTGGTTATTTAAGCAGCAAGATCTTTTTTGCACAGCCCAGTGTCCCACCTTTGGAGCTTGAAAATTTGTCTCTGCATAAATGTACGTATGCTTTTACTTAGGAGTAGGGACTGGATCAAATGAGAAACCCACTGTTTGACTGAATCCTTTTTATTTAATTTTAGGATAACCGTGCTTAACACAGCTCCTCCCACCTTGCTCCATCTCCCCATAAATGTGCTTTGTTTCAATCCAGTGCTAAAAGACTTGTGCACTTGTGTGCTGATGATGTAGTCTTACAGGCTGTTTCTTAGCGTGCACTGACTTCCATGTGCACATAGCTTGCCCGGACCACCCAGGCTGCATTAATGCCACCTCTCTGAGGTCTCAGCCCCGGGAAGGCTTTAGCATCATCCAGAGCCAGAGCCTTTAAACTCAGGGAGAGTTCTGGCTTCACTGAGTTGTGTATTTTACCTGCTGACATGATAATGCATGACACTGAGGATGGTGTTTGACAGAGGGAGCGGGCAAACGGTACAGTCTGCACTGAAAAGAGAGATGCTTTTCCACTCGGTTATTGTTCTCAGCTGTCCTTTGTCTCAGTGAAAGGACTTTCTTACAGGAAAGTTCTCAGTTTGCCAGGCAAACCCAAGCTGACCCTGTGTAGACATCAGTAATGAAGACACAGCTGATCTCATTGTCTGAACCCTCTTTTAAACCAGACTAGAGAAACAGGCACTTCAGAGAGACAGTTGAGCTCATCCTGAATCGACAGTGAAGACAGCTGGGATGAATTGTGCCCTAGGAGCACCTATTTCTCTCTGCTATGAAGGAAACTGAGGGTGACTGGAGCAGACCTCAACATCCCCATATACGCTGGAATTTAAGGGAGACAAAGCCCAGCCTAGTTGTCTGTCATGCTGCTGGGACTTCATGCAATAGCTTGGCATAGCACAGCAGTGGCTATTAGTCAAGCTGTGCTCGTCCCTCCTTTCTTCACAAAAAAAAAAGAAAAGAAGTAGCCTCTATTCAGACACGTGAGACCAGGATCTTTGTGTGTTTCAAGGGAAAGAGGATACCCCAAATGTGCTGCAGAAATAAACAGTTTGATAACCATCTCATTCCAGCGGGTACCTCAGTGAAATGTGGGTGGGTTTTGAGTCTCTCAAGGCACGCACAAGTGATTTGTGTAGGCCTGATGATTGATTTGAGGTGAGGACTCTTCGGTTTCACGCAGAGCCCTCCTTTCACTAGTGCTGGTAACAAGCAGTCCAGGGGGGCCGTGGGACCTGTTTTTCTGTATCACATATTTCTGGCCTTCAAGAAGCCTGTCTGCAAGGGCTGTGCAGGACTCAGAGCTTCTGTGTCCGCACAGTGGGGACAAATGTTGGCAGTATCGCTTCAAGCTTACACCACAGACTGGACCTCCACCATTTCCATGGCTTTTCCGCCCAGGCCTTGAGAAAGGTGGAGAGAAAAGCGTGCTCTGTCAGCAACACGGCTGTGGGGAATATCCCACACCAGAGCCTCCCATCCTGACAAAAATTCTAATAAAAAACAAAGAGAGTCGGTTCTGTATTACTAATTTTGCTGAACTGGTGCCCTTAGCATTTTTCATTGCACTAGTTACACTGACCCGAGAGAAGAAAATGTCCAGGGAGTTGTCTTTTCCTCTCCTGATCCCATCCCCCAGCAGGAAAGTCTGAACACATTGCCATAGTGTGTGGCTTTTCCTGGATTTTATTTCCCATCAAATTGTATGAAATGAAGGAAATTAGCCAAATATTTTTACGCTAGAATTCTGGACAAACAGATTGAATTCATGTAATGGCAACATGGACTCTCTAAAAAGGAATCAATGCAAGCGTGACCTTTTCAGGCAAGTCGCCAAACTCCAGATTATTTAATATACCAATTACTTGATTATTGGAAGTGCTAATCAGCAACATAATCCTTGATGTTAAAGTTTAGTCTCTCCATCAGGATGTGGACTGTCAAGCTGCTCTATTTTGATGCAATTCAAAGAAGCGGTAAAAGATGTCCTACTGCCAAAGTCCTACTATGATAAAGCAATGAAGCGAGGAAGACTGTTAAGTGCAGGTTTTTTGAGTTTGAGCTACAGGAGTTTCTAAATTAGTGTTGCCTGCCTACATTCTCTATGTGTAGGCAGCTTTAACCCCACAGTTTTGGTGCAGGATATGGTTTCCTAAGGAAAATTGAAAACTCTAAGGGCTGCTTGACTTTAACATAATAGTACTGGTAAAGTGAATGGAAAATGAAATGGCACAGCGTAAACTCAAAACTAGTTTCTGTGTATGTGCATGTATGTGTGCGTTTGTTAACTTGTCCTAAGTTGGGGGCAGAGGGATAAAGAAAGGAAGGAGTTTTTCTGCTTGTGTAAACAGAATTTCTCCCAGAAGTAATGGAAATAGTAGGAGTGTGGCCACCTACTGAGCCAACCCATATGTCCTGGGGTCAGCATCTGATGAGTTATAGGCCCAAACTTCCAGCTGTCTAGTCCATACACTGTAGTCATAAAAGTGTACAATGAACAGAGTTCTCCAGTTTAGGCTAGAAGTAATATATATCCCACTGTGAACTCCCCTGCCCACAATGGTCCAGCACAAGATTTCCTTCTCTGGTCAGGATTCCTAAGGCAAGAGCCATAGCTATTAACGTCCCTTTCTGCCTTAAGAATTTTTATAGCTCACCTATCACTGTAGCATCTATCTACAGCATCATGCCCTGCTCTCGTTGCTCTGACCAGGTGAGAATTTGACCTTAATGGTATGTTTCAAAACAGATTTTGTATATTTCCACACATTTTTATGCCAGTCATCTTTGCTGATGCGCTACTATGGGCCAGAGCCTTAGCTAATTTTAATTGGATATAGTTTTACTGCTGCTAAATTAATTTAAATCAGCTAAGTAATTGAACTCGTACACTTAACACTTACTCTTCTGGTTCAGAATTTTTCCTTCACCTGGCTTCTTATGAACCTACAGAATATTTCCATTTATTCTAAGGGTGAGAGGAGAGATTGTTAACACCACATATCCTTAAACACATTTGCTTGAAACTGATGTTTTGCCCTTGAGAGCTTCCTGTCTCAAGCAGTGTGATCTTACATTTAAAAATTGCCTGAGTAGCTTTTCAGATATATTGAGTCAGAAAAAGGGGTTTTAAAAGA
>JAOWBP010001760.1:55905217-55940293 GCA_028571105.1 Tragopan temminckii | reverse complement strand
CTCTTAACTTAACAATTATATCTCCCCAAGATATATACAATGATTTCTATCTTCTCTTCTCTTCCTCTTTTCATCCCCCTATTTCTCTCCATTCCAGTAGCCTGCTGCAACTGTGTAATTAAATTGTCAAAGTGAAATGCGGCGCTCCGAGCCGCGCATCCTCCGTGCGCTGAGCCCCGGGCTCCTTCCTCCCCGCTCTGCTCCCGGCCGAGGTGCGCCGAAAGGTGCCCGCCCGGGGCCGCTTATGGGAGCCCTTACGGTCGGCCCCGTCCAGCTGTGCTCGGAAGGCGGCTGCTCCAGATGTTGGGGTGGCTGCGATTGCACACAAACGGGTTTTGGCATTTCTTTCGTCCGTAGGTCACTGCTCCGGGCTTGACCGGTCCTAGGTTTTTGCGCCTGTTTTCCACGCCTGTGCCACCTCTGTTCGTTTTACGTCTCTGATTCCCCAAAGTTGGGAGCAGTGTAGTAGGAGACTCCAGCCGAACTTGTTGTTGTTTAAGGCACGTATGAAGTGATGAAAGCGGCGTGCCCTGCTTATGGGATAAAACCCCTGTCATTTCCTTTGAATATGTCATTTATTAAAAGTGATTGTAGGTGTAGGGCTGCCCGGAAAATGTCACATGTTTGCATAGTATAGGTACTATATAGGCAAGTGTATAAATATGCATGATGTCTAATGAAAATACCTCTGCTTTCCGGAAGGCTGATCTCCCTGTGCAAAATGAAGCAGGGTGCGTGATCCCCCTCCCCTCTGCACAGCGCTGATTTTGGAGGGGCAGGCGCACAGAGCTGCATGCACATCAGCTGCAAACAGGGACGGGAGCAGCAGCATCCGTGCCACAAACAAAATAACGCGTCACCTCTTTGGGAACAAACCAGTGCAGCTCCCGAGGAGCGTTGTTCCTCTTTGCGAGATGTATGGCACGTCCTATTTTCGGAGAGCGCTCTGTGAGAGTCCTCGCTCATTGTGCTCCTTGCACAGTCCGGAGGGCTGTGGGGATGCGTGGTGCAGGGCACTGGCCTTCAGAACGTTGCTTAATGCCATCTATACGGATTGCAGCTTTTAAGTTTCATAGATTCTAGAATTACAAATTAGCTAATTTTAATCAAAACATGTGAAATGTTATCCTGGCTGGATATAAAGGCTGACTGTGCTGGATCCTCTGGGTTTGTTTTGTTTACTTTGGCTGCAGGCGCACTCGGCGGTTTGGGAGATAGTTGTTCTTCTGCAGTATAACAGATGTTTGTCTGAAAGGGTGAGGAAGAAACAAAAACAACATTGTGTGAAGGAGAAAAATTACACAATTTTAAGCTAATGCTTTGGTATTAAGCACTGGCATTAGCTTTCGTGTAGATAGTTTCTCTTTTTTAATCATTGATAGCTGCTTAGGACTGCAGATCTCGGGATTTCAGCTGGCTTGGTAATTAAAGGCAGATAGAGACGATGCTTTGAACCGACAGGATTTGTAGTGGGGAGGGAGCTGGCCGGTGGCAGAACCTCTCGCACACCGCAGGCCACCTTGCAGCGCGAGCTGTGCTGCCATGCCATTGTGCTGAGCTGGGCGACCGTGTCTTCAGCAGGACAGTTGGCTGCTGTGATCCAAGGGGGAGAGAGAGAAGGGGGGAAAAAATAGTAGCTTGAATTTTTGGCTCGTTGAGGAAGTTGAAATCCCGTGAAGATCGTTTGTGCTTTCTGTGCATTGAGGAGTTAAGACGTCGAGTTGTTCTCCATAAACCCGAGGAGTACAATAATGTAACAAATTGGTTGCATTGTGCAAAATGTGTGCGGCGAAATGACAGAGGGAACACAATGTGCCCTTGTGTAGGGCCGTATCTGTAATGTTCAAACGGCCTGGCTGTTTCCCTTCATCTGAACTGCTTTCATCTGGACCAGTGTAAAATAAGCTCTGGTAAGTAATCACGGCAGAGCAGAAAGAAAGGAATGTATACAGCAATAGACAGCCTAAGCTGTAAAAACTGTAACCTGAGTATCAGCAGCAGATCAGATATCAAGGCTTGAAGGTAGGGGAAATGAAAGAGATGAAGGGGAGGAAAAGACGAGAGAGGGAATGGAAAAGTCAGCCTGAAAAGTGAAGGAGAAGTAGGAGGGCCCCTTAGGGAAATTTGGCTCAGGGATTAGGGAATTTTATCGTGGTGTACAGTGACCTACTCAGGTTTCAGCCCACGTTGGATCAGATTGCCTCTCTTTGCTAGCAGAAAGAAAAAGGGCTGGTGTGGATGTGTCCTTTTTTTTTTTTTTCTTTGGGTAATAAAAAGGCCATTGGTACAAGTGTCTATTTTAAGTACTGCAAATGCAAGGCACTATGAATGAGCCATAAAATTCCTTCAAGATTTGCTGTTTGATATGGTCAGATATTTACTCCAGCCGAATGACAAAACCCAGCGCTCGCCTGGTGTGTTCCAGCACTGTGCCACTGCTCGGTCTGAGTGCGGCTGGGTATTCGCGTCGCTTGCTGCTGCCTTGTGCCTGAGATTGAGTTACATTTTTGTTATCGCTAACCCCCTGTACACCACGGTTATAACAAATTTTAATTTGATACAGTGTTGTGTGCTAAGAGTACATGACTCTGCACAGTTTTCTGATATTATGTTTCAATGCAAAATATCTTCAGGGGAACTGGTTTTGTTTCTTTGTGACCTTCAGTCACAGCCTTCCTTTCTGCTGGTGTTCCTTATTTTGTCCCTCTTCCTTCTTAGCACTGTGATCTCCATCTCCCAGCCCGAGGTAGCATTGTTCATCTCATGCTCTGAAAGAAGGGCAGACAGCTGCTCTGAAATTCAGTGGTGTCATTCCTCATGTGCTGGCAAATAGCAGGACACCTAATGGTTCCAAAGCCAGCAGAATCAGGGAACCTGGCACTATTTCAAATCTAAAATATATTTTTTTAATTTTTATTTGTGTGTGTGTGTGTGTGTGTGTGTGTGTAGTTTAATAGATGGAAGTGTTTGTGGAGGCTCAGTGGTGGCTTCACATTCATCTCCTCTCAGTTTATTCCTCTTTTTCTCCCTGCTGTCAGGCAGTAATGCCACTCAAGAGCAGCATTCAGGTACCCCAAAATCCTGTGAGATGTGCTGGAATTGATGAGAGGAGTTGCAGCAAGTAAGTCATGCTGGAAGTTCTCCTGAACAAACAAGTCAGTGTCTCCACATGTTCGGAGTCTCTGTCAGTTGTAAAGCTAGCAGCTAATTTGTGCTGTAATTTCACAGAGCTGCTCCGTGCGCCCAAGGAGTTTACCATCTATAAATATTCTCAATAACGAATTTGGATCTAAAATTGGGCTCCGTTCCTGATGCCTAGAGCTTAAGGCAGCCCCATCTGTTATAGCTTAATAGTAAACTCATCAGAAGATATTTCAGTTTAGTGTTTTAATATTCCCCATTTGGCATTTAAAAGTACTACTGTCAGAACCAGGAAAGCGGTGGAAGAGGCAGAGCTGTGCTGTGCTCGCAGTGAGCCAGAGACCTGCAAACGTTAAAGAGATTTTAAGGAAACTCCTCCCTTCTCTCCTGAAAAGCAAAAAGTGTGGAAGTGGAAAAGCAGACAGACTCTATCCGTCGTGCTGTTTTGGGATTGTGAGGCGAGGTTTTTCCACAGAGCCTGCGTGGAAGTGGGGTGGCGGCTGAGGGAAGATGCTTCCCTGATGTGCCCTCTCTCTGTGTGTTGTGGGGAGGGCTCAGCGTGGCGCTGAGGCCCACATCTCAAAGCCAGCCCTGCGTATGGTGGGACATGGAAGTTAAAGTGCCCTGAGAACTGGCCCTTGTGTGAAGGTCTGGCCGTGATGTTCAACATGGCGACAACGTAAATAAACGAGGAAAGCGAGGGCTAGCAAAAAAAAATGACACCATGACACCAAGTTTATATCGTGAATACAGACACATTATTATTTCCTCCATGCGGCAAAAGCAAAAAGTGAATTTGTGGGGCTCTACACCTGGCGGGCTGTGCGTGTGGGGAAATGGAAGGGAGCCACCGTGCTTCCTCCAAGATCTGAAATAAACATTCAGCAGTAAAACCTAGAAGAAAATGAGTCTGACAGACTCGTTCTCCTGTGCGCTTCCTGCCTCCGCGCTTGCCAGGCTGGCTGTGCGGGGCCAGGCCGTGCCCCCTGTGGGTAGGGCTTGTGGAGGAGGAGAGACAGGAGCTATGAGGTGAGAAGAGAAGCACAGGTTAGCTTCAGAGGGTTCTAATTAGTGAAAATTTGGGAAAACGATGCATTGCAATGTAAAAAGTCAAGCCATAGGTGTACTGTTACGATGAAATGAATGCTGAAGCGGAAATGAATGTGATTATATTTTTACTGCCTCGCATATAAGTCAGCCCCATGAAGGAGAGAAACTGCAGGCAGGCGAGTTACTACACTCTTCTTTGTCTTTTCCCATGAATAGGAAGCAAATTCAAGTCAAAATACCAACAAGGATAACAGCTAGCCTGGAGCTTCCAGAGGAGTGGGCATTTCTGCCTAATACAAGAATAGAGCAATCATACTCACATGTTGCCCTGCGGGAGTAAGGAGTGGTTTGGGGCCTAATGGAGGGCAGAAAGAGAGATCGGTGAGGAAGGGGACCTTCTGGCAAGGTGCGGTGAGGTTTGGTGCTGTCGTTTCACTGGGAAGCCTTGAGTCTGGATTCCAGGTTTCCGTTGAGCAACAGGGTTGCTGTAAAGGGATTTGGAGATGATGGACAGGCTTTTCCCTGGCGTGCTGGTCCTTTGTGGTGCCTCAGCCGCATGGCAGGGCTGCAGAGTTCAGCTGGCAGCCTCCATCCTGCAGACCCTCTGCATGCTTTCGGGGAGTGTATCTGAAAGCAAGCATGGGCTAGGTTTGTGCCTTTGCTGTCCTGGTGCACAGAAGCTTGGAACTGCAACTCTGTGCGTGTGCTCCATCCTATCATCCACACTTGTCCTCACTTCACATTCCACTTGGGCTTTGGCAGGTCCATCATCTCTCAGTTCAGCCAGTTCCCCTCTAGTGTGCTCCATCACTGCTTCTTCCCCTCTCCTACTCCAGTGTTAGGTCCCTCATTCTTGCTTTTCTCAAGCAAGCACCATGTTTACAATCATCACCTTTCCTTTCACTGAGCCTTTGAAGCTTCATCTTTCATTAAGCTTATGTTCTGCAGGTACAAGTTGTGTATTAATTGTCTTGCTTTCTTTCTTCTACTTGATCAACAAAGCTTTTTTTCCTCCTGCATTCACACAGAGAAAAATTTTGTCACTTCATTATTTGTATTTTGATTATTGTCACCACACTAGTCTTAGCACATTCTTTACTGTTATCCCATACTGAATGCACTTGGTCTGGGCCTACTGTTGAAATGAAAAGAAAGAGTGCATGGTAACAGTGACATGGTAGTGGTCAGCTTCAGGGTGATAGCTTCAGTGAGCACGTGCATGACTGTTATCTGGACAGACAAGATATTACATGTCCCCACGGACAGTTATTTTAATCAGTGGTCTGAGGGAAGGTGATTTTGTTGGTCTGTGGATGCTCACCTATGCATGGCAGTTAGTGTGAAAAAAACCATTTCTCAGCTTTGACCATCAGTTTGTCAAGGATAAGTGCTTTTTCTTGGTTTGCTATGTTCAGAGTGCTCTGCAATGAAGCTCTGGCTGCTAGCAACTGAGAGAACAGCGTTAAGGATAATAACTGTCACTGTAATAGGCAAGGCAAACTATGAAGGAAAATGGCTTAATGGTGTGGTCAGTTTTTCATTTTTATTTTTTAATTCAAACATCCTTGTTGAGGAATCACTGTGTTAGAAAGATACCTTTGTTACCACTGATATGTGACTTCCTTCTATTCTGGCTGAAGTTAATTGCAAAGACCCTGGTAACTCATTTATATATTTTCTTAAGGAGTCAAGTCTCTGTTATGACTCACTTCAAAATCAAGTATATCTTTTTGTTGTTGTGACTGTTCATTTTTGTGCATGGCTCATCATGAGCATTAAAATGAGTCTTGAAAGGTACTCAAGCTTTGTGCCATTGCAAACCCAACAATCGTTTTGACTAAATTCTGAGGAGGGAGAGTGCTTTGTTGCAGAAGAGTGTAAACACAACAGCCCTGCTTACATATTCCTTGACAAATAATTAAAAATTACTCATCTCCTGAGTTGATCAACAGTGCAAATAAAACACAAAGCATCCACAGGAGGTAAATTCAGAGCTACTCAGTTAATTGGGTTGTGTGGCGTTTTAGTCAGGCAGCCTTTTGTCACTTGGCCTCTACCTTGCTGCATTGGTCTCTGGGGCTGTGGCTCCGTAACTGAAATGTGGCAAAGCAAGGGAAGGTGCTGGAGCTTTCTTTTGGCACTCTGTGGATTCTGTCGGATTGTTCCCATTACATCTCCAGGACGTTTCCGTGTTGGAGTCTCATGGGCTGGAGAAGGGGGAGTTGTATTTGCATTTTCAGCAACAAGAAAAGAGTTTTCTAAAAAGTCAAAAATCCCCAAAACTTTAGAAAAAAAATCACGAACACTTTTGTTATTGTTTAAAATGCTCACAAAATGGCATTGTTCATGTGAGAATTTAAATATATGTTTTAGAAATACAGGTAGGTATTAACCACATTACACTGCAGGGTGTTCTTTGTTGTGAACTGTAAGATTGACTTAGTAGAGGCATAATGGACTGTCATAGGCGTAATGCTGGATCTAGGCATAGACATGGAGCAGTGACACATTTTCTGGCCATTTGGGGCTGCACGGGAGACCCAGAGAATCGAGACTTCCAGCAGGAGGTCAAGTGAAAGGGGAAAAAGCAGGGAAACTGATGCTCCACAGGTCTGCTGTGAGTTTTTGTCTTGGTCTCCCTTTTTCTGGAGTGTGTGTTTGTAGCACAAGCACCACAAGGGATACTCCTGTAAGGGTACAAATGACCTGTGCGTGTTGTGTACGGTCTCTCTTCAGCTCTCCCCGAATGGCAGGAACACCTCTGTGATCTGCTGTGATGGATGAGCCGGCAGCAGTGCGGCTCGGCTGTTCTGGAGCAGGGTGCCTGCTGCAGCTTGGGATTCGGAAGCAATTAGGATCTGATTAATTTTATTTATTTATTTAAATGACTCGAGAATTGCTGTGTTCCATCATTAGCCTTGCTCCCACTCAAAAACTGAGCTACTGCAGTCGCTAGAGGAAATCTTGTAACCCATATGCCATTTATTTTGAATAGGTGTCATGTTCTGCTTTTTTTCTTTACTGGTAGCAAGTCACAGAAAGATTGCTTATCAGGATCGTTATTTTAGATGTCAAGATCTTATGGTGAAATCAGCTTGGAATGTCTTATAGAAGTGATAATAAAATAAAAGTAAAAATGAAGAGTCCAAACTGAAAGGCTTTGTTTGTGGCTATTTCTTCTCGTTTTATGTTTGTTGTCTTACTTTAAGCTGACCTCTGCAGTGACAACGATTCATTAGCCGTTCTCCTCCAGGAGTTTCCTAACCATATAAGCCATGGCTCTGTGGCACTGTCCGGTCTCACAAAGCTTCGTTGCCTGGCTGCAGGGCTCTTGACTTATTCCACTAAATCTCCTGGCCCAGTAATGAGCCTTTCCTACAGAAATGTTGTTGACACATGACCTGCAGGACGTGGCTTGTAGTAGAGACTGAGAGTTATGACAGCCATGTTCCATATTTTGCATTTCCATACAAACATAAAATATAACCACACTGCTGCTTGGAAATTGTTTTAAAAATAAATATGTCAAAGCAGAGAAAAGGCTTTCTTAAAAAAATCAGGGAGATTTTTACAGTAATGGTAAAGAGTTTTTAAGTGCTTTGGCTGAGCAGAGGTTTGTAACTGAGGAAAAATGTCTTCACTGTGATTTTATTTCATTTGGTTCACGTGCACCTCAAGGAACTGTAATTGTGTCAGTGACCTACTCCAGCTGAAAGGGCTGTAGTGCAGTAAGATTGATTAACTGCTGCCCGAAAAAATCATAGTTTTCTGTTACTTTCTTGCTGCAGTCTTAAATGTTTTATGGGAATACAGACAAATTTTTGTGACGAATGTATGGTAAAATATTTCTGACGTCGAATGCCCGAGCAAAAATCGTAAATAACTCTCCCTTTCATTTTCTTTAAATTATGGATGTGTGAGTCTTTGTCATAATTACATGTGCCAGTCTGAGATTTAAACGCATTACACTTTATACAGTTGACTTATGAAATGCACATTAGTCTTTGAGGAGGTGGGACAAACCTGACACTTCCTCATGTAGCACAGATACCGTTCGATTTATGCAGTCCTCCCTTCATTCCAGATGGTTATTGATTACATAAATAAGTAGGTAATTTTTCTCTTTCAGAACTTCGCAGAAAACACTATGAATGAGCTCCTTGGCTGGTATGGTTATGATAAGGTTGAACTGAAAGATGGAGAAGATATTGAATTCAGGAACTACTCTGCAGATGGGGAAAGCCGCCAGCACATTTCTGTTCTCAAAGGTAATGAGACTTAATGTTTCTGTATCGTGCAAAGAAGGATTAATATCTTGACCTGTCTGAATTGGCGTGGGCTGGGAAGCGTGTTCTGCTGCTTGCTTTGTGGTTGGTTTATGAAAATTTCTGAGAGTGTCTCCTAGTAAGAGGAAGCCAATAGGGTATGGGAAAAATCACTTAACTAAGTTGCTGTTAGTAGGCACTTAGTAATTTCACAAATAATAGCTTTTGTTAGTCAGGTGAAAGTCATGTACCAATAAGCTGCTCACTTCTTAGTGGTTTGTATTTAAGGAAACCCTTTTGCTTTCAAAACAAAAGCTTTGGCCCAAGACTTTTTAAAATGCCCATAGGTGTTGAGCTGGGATATTCACAATGCATGCAAGAATCACCATCAACACTCGTAACAGGCTCCTTAGCCGTGTTTGTAATAGGCTGTGTTCTGCGAGTGCTTAGAAGTTCTCAATTTGGGACACTGCTGGATCTTGATGCAATGTAACACAAAACTACTCAACGTGCAAATTATGGGACTCGACTTTCTGTTGAGCAGTTCAGCTGCTGCCTTCTGATGCCTCAGCCCCAGCCGGTGGATAGGGAGTTGTGGTCAGAGGGAAAAGGAGAGCAGGATGTTGCTGGATCTTGGCTTTCCCAATAGGATTTTCTCACAGATGGGGTAAAGAGAGGAAATGGCAGAAGCTGTTATGCTTTTGGAGCTCCAGTTGTCACTGTGTTTGTGGCTGGCAGTGTATGGGCTTGTGCTGGTGACAAGTAGCAGCACAGTATTCAATGAGTGCAGCAATTAGTGCTGAGACCAGAGAGACCAGCTCTGAAGGCAAAAACAAAGGTGGAAATTAGAGGTATGGCAAACCGGTCTAACTATGTTAAAAGTGAAAATTCACATCCTGTTAGTTGTACAGTTACACTGGTGATCAATATTTCTATTTCACTGAAAATACACTGTTGTTAAGCCACCTTTGAAGAAAGTTGTTCCTATGGAGTGGTAGGATTCATTTGTTTATGCTTTAATCAATAGATCTTTTATTGAATTATTTGTGGCTCCAATCTATGCCTAATGAAATCTGTGACATACTTTTCTTTATAGGCATCTGATACAAATCATATGTTTTATGTACCAAACAAAGATGTCGAATAGCTGTGCCAGGTAGAGATTTTCGATGTATGCAGTCTGTTAGAAAGAAAAAAAGCATGTTTCTTTCTCTGAGGGATGGGACGAGAGACAGTGATAAGAATTAAGTCCTACCCCGTAGATACCTGAGGCGCATTAGAGGAATTCTTACAAATACGAATCCAAAGGTGCTTTGGGATTAAAGAATTAGAACCGTAACTGTCATCATTTTATGTGCACTTTATTTTAAATTCAGTATTCCTTTTTTTAAAACCTTTCCACTGCTGCTACTCATCATATTATAGAGAGAGAAATAGGAATTCTTTTATTTTTCAATCTATGCTGCTTGCTTTGGTGAAGTGACAACATGCTAAGTGCTGAGTTAGATATGACAAAATAATTTCACCTCTTAAAAAAAATACATAGTTGTGTTTAATGTGAGTTTGGTTTTAAAAATTTTTTAAAAAGGATCATTTCTGAGAAATAGTGATATCCATTTGTTTAAGGGGAAAGTGTCAGTTGTTTTTTAAAACTTTTCTTTCGTGTGGTCTTCTTGTACTAGGGTAATTTAGTGAACAGGTTAGTGAATGTATGTAGGGGCATCTAAGAAATATATTTATCATACTGTACAATGTGTTTTTTTGTGTTTTACAGAAAATTCTTTGCCAAAACCAAAATTACCTGAGGACAGTGTTATTTCACCATACAATATAAACACAAGCTACCCAGGGCTTGCCACGGGAAATGGACTTTCAGACTCACCAGCAGGGTCAAAGGATCATGGGAATGTACCTATTATTGTCCCATTAATTCCGCCACCTTTCATAAAGCCACCAGCAGGTAAATCCTCCTGAACATTTTAAAATGTTGGTTGTCATTGACACGGGTCCTGAGATTGCTAGGTTATGGCTTATTTGCAAGAGTGCTCTAGTAACCAGTTGCTGTGAACTTCAAGATAGACTGGGGGACGATGTGCTTTGATAGTATTCTTGAAAAGCAATTGCAACTGCAGTGCCAACAGACAATCTCTCCTGCTGCTTGTGACAGTCTGCATGCCGGATTGTACTTCCTCAGCACTTGAGCAACATCTGCTTTAAAAAAAATGATACTGTTTTGATGACTAATGCCTTTAAGTAAATTAATGAAAGATGATTAAATAAAAAATAGGCTCCGGGAGGGAAACAGTGAAAGAGACAAAGTCATCAAATCAATATTGTGTCTTTCTTTGTATCAGGTTAACAAGCTCAACCTGGGAAACCTGTCTCTTGGTTCCCACTGAAGTCCCTGACCATCATCTCTTGAGGGTTTATTATCTTAACTCTGCCCAGGAGACTGCACCAAAATGCTTTACATTTTCATTAGACTTTTATCAGGAGTGATTTCATAACATGCCATTCCTCAGAGTTTGTGTGAGAGATGATTTATTCTCCTCAGCATGCTGCTCACCATAATCCGTGAAAGTAACTTGTAGAGCTCCACTAGGGTGATTAATTGCCACGTTATTGTCTGCCGTTGTACACAGCTCAGTAGTTGCTGAAGCTAGGTAACAGTGGGCTCAGTCCTTCTTCTGCAGATGTTCCTGGGTGTCTGAGTACTCAGGGGTGAGCAAGGTGACCTGCGGTACCCACTGGAGGTGCTGGCATGCAGGGAGCAGCTTTGTGACAGTGTCCTGCTGGCTGTGAGGACATTTCTCTAGAGGCAAAGCTGTGCACAGGGCTTGGTGCCACACACTAGGGTGGTTGGTAATGGTAAAATATTGGTGGGTCCAACAAAGGCTTGCCTGTTGATAGCAACATGACAGATACAGTGGCCCCTCCCAGGTTATTTTGATGCCATTGAGTTTTTTTCTCTAAATAAGTATACTAATATGCTCTGAGTAATTTTCAGATGTTACCCAGTATGCACTCTCTGCCAAAGGCTTTTCATCTATTTTATATGATATTTGCTAATTACTAAAGCTATTTGGGCCCATTCCTGCAGCCTTTACACTGCTAAAGATCTCGGGCCATATGGGCTGGATCCTCAGCTGTTGCTGATTTGGCCCAAAAGCTTTAATCAAGGGCTTGTATCATCCCAAACTATTTTCTCCCTCCAATCTGAGTCATGAATGAATCCAGAATGTTGAATCTGTGGTATGTGGATGCAAGGCTATCACATGCACTGTGCAAACTGCCACAGTGACTGGATTTTTGTGACATCAAATAGGCAGGAGGAGATGGAACAATGAAGTAGAAAAACAAGTTACTGCACCAGTAGTTAAGTGGGCATGGGAACCTTAGTCAAGTCAACTGCCTTCTGTTCTTTGCTCATCCATGTACCACATGTGATCCTGTGTTCAGATGTACCAGTAAAGGTAGCACACGCACAGAGCTTTTTATAAGTATTTTCCATCTTTAGGTTTTTACTTATTTAGTTCATAAAGAAAATAGTTGTTTTGCTCACATAAAGGATGTGAATGCATAATTTCTGCCTCCTCTGACTTTATCCCGTGATTAGTAATGAGTGCTAGATTACCAGGACTTCTGAGTAAATGAACATATTTATCTCACCTTTGTTTTAGAGAGCAGAGTTTGAAAGGTTTGGAGGGGGAGGAGAACCACAGCCTTTGTGGTTTTACAGTAAGCACCAGTAGTAATTGTGGTGTTTTATCTTAGGGCGTAGGAGCCCTAGTCGTGATCACCCCAAAGAGCCTGCGGTACAGTGTCAGGCAAGAAGCAACGGGTGAATACAAGCAGAAAAGGGAGTACAAAGAAACTAGGAGAGCCTGTGTGCAAGGCAGTGGTGTTGGCACCACACTTTGACACCATTTTTTGGGCACTACATCAAAGCAGAGAACTTCAGAGTGATGCAAAGCCAGGCAAGAATAACTGTGGGGATGTTTTCCCCCCTTTTCTAGCATATGGGACAAACTAGGGAGCAGCACAAAGGTGCTTATTTGAATCGTGTCGGCAAATGAAAAGGAATGTTGTCAGTGATTGCTAAAGCTGAAAGTCAGCATTTTCAGTGTGGCTGGGACTGTCTGTGAGTGACCTGCTGAAAGAACAGGCACAGCTTATATTGGTGGAGTTAATAAAGAAAGAAAGGGAACAGAAGGGAGCAGGCAGAAAAATTCTGAGAGAAGACTTCAAGGTTAAAATACTGGGCAGAGAAAGGGATCTTTGCAGCATGTCTTGCATGGATAGGCTTAGTGCAGTGGTACATGACGGAACAGAGAGAAAAATAGCTAGTGGTACACTGCAGTGACTGAGACATGAGATGCTGAGAATTGGGACGAGCACAATCTTTGTGGATGAGTGGGGAAAGCTTTGGGTGTTGTTCAGGGAAAAAGTTAACGAGATTAATATCTAGCTCAAAAGAGAGTGCCCACTGATGAAAATGACATCTAAATTGTGCACCTGAAGGACAGGAAAGATGATGGTGCAATCCACCGCTACTAAGCAAATAACACGGAGTGAACACTCAGGGAAAAATTATTAAGACTTTAATTCTTGCCACATTGATTTTGAACTGAAGGGTCAGTGCCCGTAAAGAAGTGTCAGAGAGACAGGCAGAGGCAGTCATTTGGACAGCAGAGCAATGATCTGGAGAGGATAAGCAGATCCAAGAAACATCCACAATGAGTTATTAGTTGAATAATTTTTGAAGATAAGATTCTAAGAGGTAAGAGGGAGAAGAGAAAGAGCAAAGCATTGGGGTTGCTCACAGGAGCCTGAAGGGAGAAAGAAGAAACATCTTCTGTGAGGTGCACTGATGTAGCAATTGCAAAGGTAGAAAAATCACTGGGGGAAGATGTATCTTTCCAAAGAGATGGATATGATTCTTAGTATCAGCAACAGCTACCAGCTGAGGAAGGAGTACTTGTCCTGATCTATGTCTGGGTAGCAGTCAGCAAAGATTTCAGCAGATTAGATCTTGAGCCTGCTGGAAACCATTGAGTAGTATCCTATCTACACTCCTGTTTTAAATGAACAGGCTAAAACTTCAAATAGGTAACAAAATTACCTTTTTTCCCTCCTGTTTATTTTATAGGTTTTTTTTTTTTTTCTTTTGAAAACCAGATGATTTCGAGCAGCATGACTACAATACATCCCCAGACAATGTTGCACTTTCTGTTTCAGTCAAATGACGTGTTAGGTAAATTTTGTTTATACAATCCTAGGAAACACTGGAGTATCGCCTGACCAAATATAAACAGCCTTAAATATAAAGGTACTGTCTCTTTCCAGTACACCAAGATTATACCCAAATAAGCTGAGTTGAATGCACAGACACTGTGTGAGGCATGAAACATCTACAGGCTAAGGTTGCGGCCCGTCTGTGGAGGTTATAAATTCCTCTTTGACAGAGCTGCTGACACCACCAGGCAGGTAGGCCATGCTCAGGCAGAAGTCAGATTAACACAGGCTTTGTCAGTCAACATCAGCCATCTGACTTGCATTTGGAGGTAGATATGGAACCAGCGCAGCCTCCAGAATGTTGGTTTAATGAATAGTCTTGCCGATCCTCATTGCTGCCTCCGCTAGTTGCAGCAGATCCTGTGTAATCTTCAGGGGTTGGTCTCAAGCACAGCCCATTGCAGCAAACTGATATTTCTTCTTGGTGTTAGAAGAATCTTGCTTTCTGCAAAGCAGCCTAAAGAAAGTATTGTTTTCGTTAGACAGAAATGGCAAGGAAAAGACATGCAGTAGCCAGGAATGATCTGGAAATAAAAATACCTTCACAGTTGTGCAGGATATATGATCATAGTAATCAGTACCAACCATCCTAACTTGTGTTCTATGGTCCTCAGTGCCAGGGAGGAAATCTGTGAGGGTGCTGGGTGACTCTGTCCTTTTGATCAACAAGTGTGGCTGTCTGTTTTGGATACAGGGCAGCTAAGATCTAGTCTTCTTGATTTTAGAAGAATGCAAAAGAAGAATGCAAGAAACTCTTTAAATGCAGTCAGGAGCGTGCATCCTCCTTCCTGACACCTGCTGCAGGATGTGATGTCTCCATTTCCTGGTCCTTGGTTTATTTTCCCTTGAGAGCCTTGTGGCAATGCTTTGGTAGAGGAGGATGACTGCTGTTTGGCCTGGCTTTTGAGAAAAGGCATCAAGCAGAAGTGTTCCCTCCCCCTCGTAGGTGCAATGTACAAATTACATCTGTTATCCACAGCGCTGCAAATGAGCCCCAGCTCCCCGCTGTGCAGCACTGCCAGGGGGTCACTGCCAGAAGTACTTCCAGTACTGCGTCCCTTATAATACAGGCAAGGAAACGGCACGTTCAAAGACTAAAATGAGTAATGAGGTGCTTTATAGAAAGGAATGAGTGATTTTCTGCGTTATAGCTTAACATAATGTTAGAATCAAGGTTTACAATCCTTTGTACACATAGGTGCACATGAATAACTTGGTGCATCAGCCGTACAACACGTGGGATTCAGCAGAATCCCTGCCTGAAGAACGCTCTGGAGCTGCATGCTGTAAACTCTATCAATATTTAAATTATATTGGAGGGATCTGAAGGCATAAAGGATTTTTAAATGGTAGTTAGCAGGGCAGTAAAGCTGAATCCCATGATTATCTGTCTGAATTCACTGAGGAATTGGTTCTACGACTGCATTACCAAAAAGTCTTATTCCAGGCAGAACCCAGTGGCAATTTCCCTTAAATAAAGACCATATTATCAGATCTAATTAAGCCTATATATTGAGGAGACTTTCATTTTACTGCACTCTAGATCCTTTTTCAGTATTTTCCAAATCTTAGCCCAGTTTACAATTTCTGTAACTGCAGGCTTAGCTCTCTAATAAAGACAACCACAACCCAACAGTTACAGTCACTACTCTTTGAATACTTCCTTTTGTTTTTGGTTTGAAACATCATCAAATTTATACTGATTTTAGAGTTTTAGTGCCTGTGTTTTAAGATGTCAATATTTGCTCATATGCCTGCCCTATATATAGCCCATTGTTGATGCCTTTTGCTCTCTGTGGAGGACAAAGCTTTTCCTTTGTGCTATAGGGAAAATCACAAAGTATACTTGTACTTTATGCACATACCTTAGTAGCATATTTTAAAAATGCATGGGGAATTCTACGTCCATAAGCTGAAATGTGTGCTTTTTTCTTTGCGTGTTTCAAACCTGCCTTAAAGCCGATTTTTATTTGGTTCTGTGTTCAGTTCTTACTGAACTGTGCATGAAAATACGCTTCAATACAGATGTAGAAAACATAGGCAAGTCATGGTACCCCCAAAGGATTTTTTAAAAAGAGGTGGGACGCTTGACTTTTTCAGTAGCGTAGCAAACTTTAAAAGACTCTTCTTTCTTTTATAGACCTCCTGAGATATTTCTGTGGCTATGGCTGCAAAAAACTTTCTGTTGTAAGCCCTATTTTTTTAATCTTCCTCTCACAATTACTTTTTCCAAAGCACTTTTTATACCTTGAGTTTGTCACAAGCCCCATCTACTCAGAGGATCAGCACTGAAGTACTATAACAAAGGGTTCTGTGGAACTGTTGCATGAGTTACATTTGTTCATTTTTAAAATTTAAGTTTAATCAGATAAAGTATCTCGGATATAAAAAAAATGATGGGAACAGTGCTTCTGACTCTCTTGGGAACATCTGCCTCAGGAACTGCTTTGGGTTAACAAAATCTGAACACTGTGTTATTTGGTCTCCATCAGTGAATAGTAAGAGTTTCAGGAGAGCCAATTGATAACTCAGAGCTAACCATTATGAAATCCTGGCCTATTGCTGTGGAAACCGTGAACACTTTTTGTTGGTGCTACAGACGTCAAGCTCTAATTTCTTTGAAAAGGGAGTTTTTCATTTGAAAGTAGTAATGAAAAGAGCTATAAAATTTGAAGATGTGTGCTGATGGATTGAACATAGTGCCCAGCATGGGGCTAAGGGCCATTTTAGTGGATTCTTTAAGCTTCCCTCCAGAAAATCATAAAATCATAGAATGGCTTGGGTTTGAAAGGACCTTAAGTATCGTCTGCTTCCAAAGCTCCTGCCACAGTCAGAGTTGCCAACAACTAAATAAGGCATTTGATCAGGCTGCCCAGGGACTGATCTTGAACACCTCCAGGGATGGGATGTCCACAGCTTCTCTGGACAGCTTGTGCCAGTGTCTCACCGCCCTCTGAGTGAAAAATTTCATCCTAACATCTCATCTAAATCTCCTGTCTTTTATTTTAAAGCTGTTCTCCCTTGTCCTATCATTGTCAGACAAATACTGGAAGGCCGTCTCCATACAGGCTTTTTCTGATCCTCATTAGGTTCATTTGGGCCTGCTTTTCAAGCTTGTCCAAGTCCCCTTGGATGGCATCACTTCCTTCTACTGTGTCAGCTCTACCATTCAGTTTTGTGTTGTCTACAATCTTGCTGAGTCTGCACTCTATTCATCTATTTAGGCTATTGATAAAGGTGTTATGGCGCACTGGGCCTGTAGGGCAACGGTTAGGTCACGGTGAAGGGGTGTGTCTGGCCTAGGGAGCATAGGAAAATTGCTTGCATCTGTGCTCCCCACATGACCACAAGGGGTAGACGCAGAGTGGAGCCACCTTGGACTCATATAAGGGCCAGCCTAGATCTATGCTGTTTCTTGTGAGGGAGTGCTGCATAGCCAGAGACCCCCTTCACCAGTTGGGTGAGTTTAATTCTTCTTTCTGTATGTGACTGTTGGCCTACCTGCAAATACTTTACCTGATATCACCAAGAATCTGTCAGAAGCAATTTCGCTTTTTCGTAAGCAGAGCAGGTTCTAAGACTGATCTCTGGGAGATACCGTTCAAGGCTGGTCTCCAACTGGACATAGAAATACTGACCACAACCCTCTGGCTGTGACTATCCAACCAGTTCTTTATTTATCCAATAGTCCACCTTTCAAATCCATTTCTTTCTCAATTTTGAGATGAGGATGTGGTGCAGCACCATGTCAAAGGTCTTGCCTTTGACATCAGTTGCCCTTTCTTTGTCCACTGATGCCACCACTGTCATAGAAGGCCACCACGTTGATCAGGCATGAGCTTCCCTTGGTGAAGCCATGGTGGCTGTCACAGATCACTTCCTCATCTCACATGAGCCTTAACATAGAGTCCAGAGGATAACTGGGATCCAAACTCCCACTGTCAAGTGGCATACAGTGGGGTGGAAGCACACAGTTTAAAAAAAAGAAAAGAAAAAGAAGCAGTAGTGGTGATGCCTGGCTCTGGTAGCTGCAGAAGAAGAAAACTCATGTGCCAGGAGGAGCTGGGCTGTAGGGAGACATCCAAGAGGATAAGCTGCTGAAATATTTCTGTATTGAGTGACAAACACAACTGCAGCCAACGACAGATTCCACGCAGATTCCCTTGCTTTGAGATCTCTGCCCCAGACCCTGCATCCCTGTGGTCTTTCTTCTGCTCACCATCACTTATTCAGTACTGTAAGTGGGCATCTTCAGGAGTAATTTTTTCTTGCCAGAACAATTGAACATCTCTTGCTGAATTTCTTGCAAGTAAATATGGAAAGTAAGATTTAGGAACACCTGTCCAGGGATCATCATAATCTTACGAATGAGAGCTCTGTCTGCATTTAGTGTTTCTGGATTTGTTAAACTAGAATTAAAGTTGAAAATGCATATCAGAGAGTTCAAAACAGTATTAGCAGAATGCTGGAGCCATAAAGTTAGTAAACTGATTGGGATTTAACTCCAGAATTGCAGGGATTTTAGGATCAGCCTTCTAAGCACTGCAGGCCGTGCTTGTTTGCTTAGATAAAGGGACAGAGCTATCCATGATGGATTTGCCCTATTGTACTCTTTGCCTTCCTCCCCTTCTCTCCACCTCTCCAAATTATGGTTCCATATAAGATCGATTAGTCTAAACTGCTGCTCACTGGCTTTAAGAGGAACAATTTTCTGCAGCTCCTTTACACTGGTTGGAAGGGGGAAAAAAACACCAAACATTCTGCTTAATTAAGACCTAAAGAGGCGGTGCAAACTTTTGATGATTAATTGGAGCATGCTTTAGACTGATGCATATTTAGTTATTATAATGTGATAATTTTATCTTGTTATACAAACTGTTCCCTTTGGGAACATGATTTAACACTGCAAACACACCATGTTTATTGCATTGTTCATTATGAGAAATACACAGGCAAAAAACCACAAGGAGATGTATCTGAATAGTATCTGTGCAGTGGGTGCAGGGAGTGCTTCTTCCACCTGTAATGACACAACCCAGAGGCACTAAAAGCAAGGCATTTCAACTCCCACAATAGCTCTTCTTACAAAGCTTCGTATGAAGAGTGGAGAACTCACAAAAGGAGAGGCTGGAAATTCAGGTCTTGTGCTGTATGTGAAAGGAATGTGTCTTTCTATCACCTGATGTGATTATAGGGAGTAGCCGTGTGGATATTCTGCTGAAAGCTCTCCCGTTACTATTCAGTGTCAGTATGCCAGCTCCTCTTCGTCCTACCTCTCATAGGTGTGACAAATCTGAGAACATACTCAGCATAGTACAAGAGCAGTTCATAAAGTTGCAAGCCCACAGGGAGAAAAAAATGAGGTTGATTAAGAAAAATTTGCTTTCACTTCAGAATGATCATAGAATGGCTTGGGATGGAAGGGATCATCAAGTTCCAGCCTTCCTGCTGCAGGCAGAGTTGCCAACCGCTAGATCAAGCACTAGATCAGATTGCCCAGGGCCCCATCCAACCTGGCCTTGAGCTCCTCCATGGATGGGGCATCCACAGCCCCTCTGGGCAACCCATTCCAGCCCCTCACCACCCTCTCAGATCTGTTCTAAGACTTGCAGATGTTATTTTTGTACTTTAAACCATGCATCAGCCTAGCTGTGTGAGTCCCGAAAGTGATGCTGAATGATCTTCATCAAGAGAGCTGCTCCAGTGAGCTCGTATGATGGATGTGGGCATGCTGTTGGGGTGAGCTCATGTCACTCAAGTTGATACGCACAGCGAGGCTACCAGCAAAGTTTGTCTGTGTACACGGAGAGCATTGCAGATGTAGTACACCAATGGAATTATTGTGAATCAGCTTTCTTAGTGCAGACCTGGCCTAAAAGAGTTTAGAAGAAGGATTCAGGATGCAGTCTCAAGCTACTCAATTTGAAATTCCCTGCTGCCCTGCATTCTTGTCCCAGGTTTTTCTTGCTGAGTGTTGCAGATACTGGGATTTGATAGATTTTCCTGAAAGAAGGACGAGAGTCTGGTAAAGTGATTTTTAAAGAATTTGGCCATATGAGACAAAGGTCTGTGAATAAGTGAGAGTAGTCTTGAATGGTAGATCTGAATTACTGAGTTTGGATTATTCCAGCTGGTGTTTAGGAAGATTACAATTAAATCACTAGCCTTTGGCTTTCCTTATTTCACACAATCTTAATGGATTTTTAAGCTTATTGCTTCTCAGTGCTGCGGATTGCAGTAGTAGAAATACATGGACTATTACTTTTCTGTTAACGTAGCAGTCCTCCTTTCCGGTCACTAAGCTTAATGCTCTGTAGTGAAACATTCCTCAAGTGCTTTCACAGCTTCTGCTCAGATCCTTGCTGCAACCAGTGTCAAGAAGGAAAGCACACTGCCTGATCTGGAGCGTTATGGTTGTCCACAGCTGTCACCCACACACCCTGCTGTGTCAGCCTTGGGCATGGCTCTGTACCCATTGGGAATGGGCACTTTAGTCTGCTGTTCACAGCTTCACTGGAAGCTAAAAGAAAGGAGTTGGTTTTATAGCAAATTCTTCCCTCCCAGGCTGCACAGAACTTTTGTTAATGGTCCATAGGGAATTAGTGACACGATATTGGAAGTTTTCCTTTTTCACCTGATGCATTGCATTACAAGAAGATGCAGTTGCATCAAGAATTTGCATGCCCTCTACCCCTTTCTGAAGTATTGCTATTTGCTGGCTGCTTCACACGGCTATATGCAGTTCATCCTCATGTTGCAGTGTTCCTACACCTTATTAATGGAAGAGGCATCTACTTTTATTATTGCTGTTAGTATGAAAAGGACAATATGGCATGTGACTATTTTTTGATGGTGGAGGGAGAAAGGAGTGGAATAAGGATGTAATTGAAGTTCTTTGTATTTAGGCAGGCTCTTTCCCTCCCTTTCACCTTTCTCCTTTTCAAAACAATGAACATTTTGATTAATATTGATGATGCCTTCTGGATATCAGCTGTCTTTTCCTGGAGGTGCAGGCAGCAGCTAGAGGTAGATGGTGGGCCGTTTTCTGCTGTTTTATTGACTGTCAGCTCCATAGATCACATATTAAGTGGTGCTGCTTCAAAGGGTCCTCCTTGAGGTAGTAACAAAGTTCTGCAGGGCACAAGGAGACCACAGCTTGACCGAGCAGGTGCCTCTGCCTGCCACCGCTCTTCTTGCCCGGGTCTGTATTAAAGGGAGCCTTTGGCAAAAGCAGGTGGGTTGAGCTTTACTCTCCTGCATAACCTAATGCAGGAAAATTGTAATGTGGTCTTTCCCTTTGAACAGTTGCTGCTGGGATGCTCTTTAATTGAAACTGAACAATTTTGTGATCGTTCTGATCATCCACAGGAGGTAGCCAGTGTGTGTTAGTGGTCAGGAGCTGAATGCTAGCTGATGTATCTCCCCTGTTAAGTTGTGCATGAAAACTCCTGGGAATCCTGGTGTCAGAGCTCTATGCTTCTCCTTTAGGTCTATGCCCATGATGAGCCAGCCTACTTCAAAACAAGGTGCTCCAGCACCTACTTGGCCAATGAATTCTCTTTCAGCTCTGTAATTTTCTTTCCTCATTAATGACAGTTATTCTCAGCAGTAACAAGTCTGATACGAAGTTACCTCTGGTAGATCTTCCACTTTCTGGAGATAAAATACTTTTTGTCAGTAGGAGAATATATGTTGCTGTTATCTGAAACAAGGGGTTGCCGGCTGTTTCCCTTGGCTCATGGGAATTTCACTTGTGGTGTATTCGAAGAGTAAGTTCAGCCTGTGAGGAATGGCTTTATTTTGGTGCAAACACAGCTGAATCAGGGCTCCTCTGTGAAAGCTTGGTCAAGATAAGAATGGAGAGAAATGCTGCTGTGCCCTGGTGGGATAGTTAGCTCCAGGCTGGTGGAGGGAGATGCTTGCAGACCTCTTTATCCTCTGTATAGCTGGTGGTTACCCTGTCCAAATTGTTGTGATTTCCCTTGATGTTCAATATATTACAGCTTTTATAATATTGGCAAACCCTGCTCTGAAGAGTAAATGATAAAATGCATTAAGCACAAATCTATGTTACAACTTAGCCTTAAATACAGCTTTAAAGGTAGACAGTCTGATTAAAACTAAAAGGTCATTTTTTTTTAACGTTGTACAATTTTATTTGTAGCTATAAATCATAACACAATTTGCAAAAGGAAAAAAAGTTATTAAACTGGCAGTATTTATTCCGTTAAGGTGGAATAAAATGTAGCACGTAGTTCTGAGTTATGAGAGCTGGGGAAAGGAGCCAAATCACTCCACTAAAAATTAGTTTGCCAATAATTTTACAGAACGATGACAGCGTAGCTTCAAAAACAAATCCTTTATAGGGAAATGGGATGGCTGCATGACAGACTCTCTGAGCCATGAATTCTCTGCTGCTCAGGGACGAGGCACTGCTTTAACAATTAGTCTTCAGGGACTTTTTTTTTCCAGCAGTTAGACAATGGCAGCTGCCTGTAACTGAAAGGTCACGCTGTACAATAGACTGGACATCAGAACTGAAGAATTCTGGGATTTAAGTCAAAAGATTCCTGCTAACTTGCGGCAGTCATCTGCCTAAGAAGCTTAACTATTCCTTGCCTGTGAAGTGGGGTGAAGATGATGAAAGCACAAGAACCTTGTTAGGACTTTTACAGTATTCCAGTTGTACATCTCAGAAGGCATACACCTCGTATTTGTAGCACGTGATTGAGAGGGGCTTGAAAGAGACAGAAGGGCTCTGGATTCAGATTTGGCTGATGAGTGCAAAGACAGAGAAGTAACCTGGCAGACCTCACCAGTGTTGCATCTCCCTTCTTGCTCAAGTGCAGGTTTTGGTGACTGCTATATTTCAATGAAAGCTCTCATTTTCTACATCAGTCATTATTTCAAAACAACACTGCAATGGGATGTTTCATATCTTATTTAACAGAGAGCTTTTGTTAGAGACCTGCTTTGGTGCAGTACCACCCAGATGCTTTTTGTCACCATCTTGCTGAGCAGAACATCTGAAGTGCTCACTGCACAGGGCTGTAAGCAACAAAAGTGAGGCAGTAGGACTTACTAAGCCTCTGTTCTGGGTTGCTTATTTAATAAAGACTTGTGCACCCTTATGCATGCAAAAAAGCTCTTAAGGCCTCCAGAGCTTTTCAGCAATGCACCATTTTTAAGCTAATAATCTTTTCCAGCCATCCTAGAAGCTCTGCTAATCTACTGAGCCAGGTTGGCACAGGTCATCAGCTGCCTGAGAACGAGCTGGTAGTGGCAGGCAGGCACATTTCTGTTCCCAAATGGTAAGGAGGTTAGAAATAAGATGAGCCGGTGCAGGTTTCGCTAAGAGTAAGTGTGCAGATGTCTGAGGAAGGTGTTTTCATCTCATGTAAACATTGTTCTTATATTTTTGTTGTAGAAGATGATGTGTCAAATGTACAAATAATGTGTGCCTGGTGCCAGAAAGTTGGAATCAAGCGCTATTCCCTGAGTATGGGAAGTGAAGTGAAATGCTTCTGCAGCGAGAAGTGCTTTGCAGCTTGCCGAAGAGCATATTTCAAGAGAAACAAGGTAAGAGAAATAAGGAAAGATGTAACCTGCATAGACATAGCTTTAACTGGCCCAGCCTGGGTCTCATTTAGCATCTAACAGAAGCTCTTTTCTTTTGTTTTCTGTTCCACCCAGTCCCTCACTTTCCATCTGTATTGTCTGTTGGACTGTCAGCCCTTTACTAACCTTGTTTCTTTCAGTTCCCTTCAGCTAGACGCTTGGGTTTTTTAGAGAATCAGAGAGCTTAGATAAACATCAACATGAGTATACCAGTCCCAGTTTGGCCTCAGGGTTTCAGGATGGTTGCTGCACACACACCACTAGTTTGCATCATGCAAATATAGGAGAGGGTGGCTGTGTATGACAGCCTCAGCCTTACCAGGCAGTGGGAGCTGTGTCACCAAGTCCCATGGCAGTGAGATCATGGTTGTGCTTTTAAAGCCTAAGTCTGGGTCCCATTGTGGCAAAGGACGTCTGCCTGATGCTAGTGAGCTGTAGTTTTGTTCTTTTCAAGTGTACTGTGGCTCATAACATCATCATCGCTGCAAAATTCAGACACTGTACATTTTTGGTTTGAGGTAAGCAATATTAGAACATCTAAAGTACCGTGAAAACCCCTCCTACTCAATTTAAATTTAACTTTGTCTAAAATTAGAATGTAATCCTAATATTGAATGCCTACAAAAATTGCTGTAATCGCTGAAGTACAGTGCTTGAAAATGCCCTCTAGGTTGCTTCAGCAGCTGTCTTTCTGCAGCAGTATGTGCTAAATGCCATTTAAAGAAAAATGATGTAGGAATGCTCCAGCATTTGTAGTTGTTGAAAAAGTAACTGTGGCCTTTTGGGACTTACTAGTGGAAGAGGAGTCTTTGGATAGTCTTTATGGTCTTACAAATATTTATTATTCAAAAAATCCTTCAAATTTTGGCTTTCTAAATGATACTGTTTTCCCTGATGCTACAAAACATTCAAAGCCTGCCAAGTTGCAACAAAATTTAGTTCTCCAAGTCTAGTATTCTAAATATGTGGGAATGACACATATGTACATATAGATCCTAGAATCAAGATGTAATGTTACAGCAAATTATCCTCCTTTAGAAATTTGGGTCACATCATCCTGCCAAAACAACAACAAAAAAAAGTGCCTGAAGAATTAGGTTGCAAAAATCAGTAGAGTGGAATTTCAGTGGCAGTCTTGGAGAATCAAGCTCATAATGCCTACTGGAGCAGACAGGCAAGTTAAAGTCACGTGGAGCCTTTCTGCCAGGAGTGGTGCTTACGTCCTTCTTTCTAGAGATGTAGAAGAGGGAAATACACGCTCTTAGGATGCTCCTCATTTCAGAACAAGCTCCCATGTGCACGCACACATGTAGATGCATGCACATGCAGTTCAGTGTCTCTTAAAGTGTGTAAGACACTGTCATGTAACAGGATTCAGATCATACTCAGATGATGTGCCCATGACTCTGAGTCACAAATTGGCATGAGTTAGACACTTAGGTTGCTCTGAAAGTAATGCCTCCTATTTATTCCCATGGAAACTACAACAGATACAAAGAGCATGTTAACACTGTTTAATAGAGGAAATTCTCAGCTATGAAATGCTCTTTTTCAATATAGTCACCACCATTAACTATGCATTTCCACCAGCCATGAACAAGAACCTGCATGCCATGCTCATAAAAATCTGCATGGCTGTCTGGAATGGGCCTTGTCTTTCATGTTGCTTTTGCCACTGCTGAAACACACCACCACCTCACTGTGCTCGTATCCATTGCTTGATCTCCATCAGTGTTCAGCAAGCATCAACAAATGTCAATGGGTGCAGGTTTTTCTGCATGGAGGAATCCAGTGACGTGCCTTTGCTTTTACACACTTCCATGTCAGACACCATTGTGTCAGACTGCCCTTCTGCTGCCATCTATCACACGGCAACAACATGGGATATTGGTGGGAAGGTTCATCCTCTACTGCCATATGACCAACATCCACCTCTGACATTTTGGGCCAACATAATACAATAGGAGGTATTACTTTCAGAGCAGCCCTCATAGGTTTTAAGAGCGAAGGGTTTGCAGGTGATCCTGCTTAGATGGTCCTATGTGTACTGCAGTGATGAGCACCAGATAACTCAGGAAAGCTTGAGAAAGTACAACCAGTTGCTGGTGTGTTATTTCTAATCTCATAGCCTAGATCCCGAAAAAGAAGGTTTAGGTTCCCTACTAAAATAAATACGTATTAATATAAAGCATAGGTGTAGTTAAACCTGTTACTAAGCCTGGAGCAGTAGGAATCAGTAGTAGTAGTCTATGACCATGATTTCAATCACTCAGGCATCACACTGAAAAAGTTCCCCATTACCTAAGTTAAACTTTATTACCTGTGTTCTCTGTTGGTTGCCTTCTTGTCCTTGTATTTTGATGAGGGACAACTAAGAGTGTCTTATTCCCACTGGTTTCCTTTCCTACACCTCTATTAACTTCTGGAAGCCAAGCAGTTCTAGATATTTTCAGCATCTTTTATCCAGAAATGCATAGCATTCATTATTTTTTTTATATACGACTAACAACAAGACAACATAGAATTGATAATGTTGGTTGCTACATTGTCTGTGCTTCACAGAAAGCTACTGAATCAAATTTTCTCCCTCTTTGCGCTTGTGATATCAATAACTACACAGAATCTGACCTAGCAAGGGAAATCCATAGCTACCCACTGCGTGTGTATTGATGTAATTAAATGATCAGGGAAGAGAATATTTGGGAAATGCTGCCATTAAATTAAAGCAGTGGGAGAATTCAGCAGACTCTCATGCTTCTTATTTTGCACTTGACCTGTTAGTAATAGAGCAGAGTGCTGAGGAACAAGATTGAAAGAACAAGGTTGCAATCGTTTCAGATTTAACCGCTGACCTTTAATCTGTTATTGCTAGTCCAACAGCATACCTGTCTACTCCATGAGCCTAATGCTTATTTATGTGTTTGAGAAGTTACACCGCTCCACACTTTCTCATTTTTCAAACAGAGGAGTGAAATAGTCACGTTTCACCTGCCTTATGTGTGTTTTTAAACAGCAGGCCTCTGCAACAATATGGGGTTGTATTACGTTAAATATGTACAGCTGCTGCATTTCAGGGAGCTGATAGAACTTTGTGGTCACTTGGTTTAAGGCTTGAATTTCCTAATGGAGCATGCTGAGCAGTGCTCCCTCTCTCCCCCAGATGAGAAATGCTGTGACAAGCACTTACAATGATAAGACTATTTAAACAGTAAAGAATAAATCATTGCTGGTGTCTCAAAATGCCACTAAGTAACACTGCCAATTACATATTCCTGAATGCCAATTATGGTGTTCAGAATTAGGGCTTTTGTAATCACCCTATTAACAGGCAGGAGCAATGCACACCAACGTGAGATCGCCTTGAAGCACCCCCAGAGAGCAGCATGGGTGCCCTCAAAGCCCCAGGTTGTGTGGACAGCGGCTGCACCCAGCTCGTGCTTCCTTCCCCAGTCCTCTCACACCACAGGCATAGCAGCAGTGCACCGGGCTAAGCAAGCATCTGACTGGCCCTGGAGATGTGCATTCGTCCCCCGCGCCTTGTCATGGCAGAGCTGTGCCACTCATGCCCCAGGCCTGTAAGGGAAAGGCTTGTGTGATTGGAAGTTGCTTTTCTCATAAGAAATGCAAATTCTGTCCAGAGTATCCTGCAGTCACGACCATTTAAAATTATCTGTATTAGCAACCATGCCTTGCAAGAATAGAAATATATATATTTTTTTGCAATTATAATGGGTCTCCCCACAGACTGTAATTTTGTCTAAATTACTAGAAATAGATGAAGAAAAAATTGATTTTTCCACCCCTTTAGGCAGAGAGTGTGTTTAGACTATATCTAACGTAGAAAAACCTTCAACTACCAGCAGCACTACTAAAAAAATAACCAAAATCTGAATTCTTGTTCCTGTTTGGTCTAGTGTGCATAGTCAAATATAGATAATGAACTAGCAAACAAACCCGTTGTGCATAATAATACCAACTAAAAGCAAGTGATTCGGGAAAGGGAGCATTTCGTACTAATGTTTGTAATTGAGTAGATTTAAGATTAGAGTCATTTTGATGCTCTCTTCCTAAGATATTTAATTTTATAGGCCAACTAATATAAAGGTAAGTACCAAAGAGGCACATAAGGGCAAAAAGCGTTAGACCACCAAGTTTCAGAATATTAACTTTAAGAGGAATTATTGGATTCGTAATTGGATCCAGTGAGTTTGAAGCCTGAAAAGATTAATTTTGAAATTAAGTTTATTGAATCAATGGGTCAGAAAACAAATTTATTATGACCAAATGGCCAAACCTAGCACAAGGACTGAATTCGTAGAGGTTATAGACTCTGTTCACAGACACATTATAGCATAACTTACTTGATTTGACTAAGACCTTGGATAGGAAGTGGTTGCAAAGTTGTCAGCCAGTGTTTTATTCTTGGCCTTGTCCCTGATATGCACTGCCTTACCATCAAGAAAAAAAAGATGATAGATGTTTGTGCATATGGTGCAGCCAAACTTCACTTATAGGAATAAACAGAAAGGTGTAAATCAAGAAGCGAAAGCAAATTGCTGTTCAGTGGCATGAAAATTTAAATGGCGGGGCCATTTCCTCTGTATGAGATGGAGATCCATGGCACCTACTGTGGCTGGCTTTGCACAGGGAGAAGCTACCTCCTCCTGATGCAGCTTGGATGCAGGCTTGGCCAGGCATCCTTGGTGCAGACCATCTGCATAGATGGCATCTGGCTTTACTCTCCTAAGCAGCAAGCTGTATTCCCACCTCAGAGGCGGGGATGAAATCCCGAGGAGGGTACATTTTCTGCTCTTGTGGCCCACCTGTGCAGCAGGGATGAGGGTGAGCGATCAAGTGGGGCTGTAGGAGCTCATACACATTTATTTAGCTCTCTGTTCTGTTACAGCAGATGATTATTAACTCTTTCAAATTATATTTCAAGACAGTAATCTGTGCACAGCATCATAAAGCCTTAGTACTCTTGCCTGAACTGTTTTTTCAGCTAATTAATATATATTATACAATGTGATTACTATGAGCTTGTATATACAAACATATCCAGAATACTGGGAATAAACAGAAGCTATCATTCCCCAGAATTATTACTGAGGATTGTCATAGAAAGTTCTCTTTATTTCAAGCTTAATTATGCAGCCTAACAGCGCATAAGAAATATTTAACAATCTCTCTGTTAAGTCAATGAGTAATGGCAAAAAATGTTTCTTTTGTCTCTTTCTCAGGCACCTGTGAAATTTAATTTGTAAAATGATCATCATTCATGAAAATTTGGAAAATTGCTTAACACATCTTGATGCAAATAGTGCCCCTGCCAAAAAAAAAAAAGAAGCTTAGCTGTTATGTCTTCCTTTGCACTCCTTTTCCATAATAAGCTTTGAAACACACGGGGCTCTGAATAGAAAACCTATTTCTCCTAGAGATTTAACTTGTATTAATTAGGCGTTCAGAAAGGTCAGTGCTGAGCAGGTGTTCTACTTGGTTTGCATGCAAGTGTCTGTGTTTGGCTTTACAGAGTGGTGGAGAAGTGAGGTTTAATGAACAGCTCGCAGAGTCACTCGTTCTGGTGCGGGTTTCTGTAAGATGCGTGCGTGCATCCTTGTGTCTGCTTGGGTCTGTGTGCACATATGCAGGTGCAAATATGCATATTTGCCAGAGAAGCCAATTAATAAGGTTTCTTGTTAAGGCTTGAAGGTGGTAGGGGAAAAGATGACAAACATTTCCATAGCTGTGATTGCTGTGTTAAGATATAAATGAGTGCTGATGAATGAATGCAGATGAGACGCTGAGTCAGCAGAGGAAAGAGTTTGAGTGTGGGGCACAGTTGCAAACTTCCTTGAGGAATTATCTGGAGAAGGAAGGGGAAAGAAAGCATTATCCCTCAGAGGATGCTGTTAAATTATGTGGGCAGAAGGTAAAAGGCCACAGGCTGTGACCAATAATCTGGAGCAGACACAGATATAAAACAAATCTTGAGCTGTGAAAAAGGTGGCCAGCATTAGTCAAAGAGAGAAGAGTAGAAGTCATTGTTGAGCTGTTATCAGCTGGCCTTTTTGCGTACTGCATACTGAGGCCAGAATTCTCATAAAACTCTTTACTTAAACCAGAGGGAAGATTTTCTGTGGTTAGAAGAGGAAATTGAAATTCCAAGCTAACCTGCGGGGACCAGTGGTCAGAATATCTCACTGCTCACCCGCACCAAAGCAAAACATATTAACATTGCTAATGATGAAATGCATCAGCACCTGACTGATGCCACCAAAGACTTAATGAAGGGATCTGGCGAACCAGCATGCTTGTCAGTTTGCAAACTCAGTGGACATTTTACTGTCCATCTGCTGCCATTTAATACTATAAATTTGAATCAAATTCCCATTGTCTGAATTACTAGCAGGTATCCAATCCAATTAAAAGGCGTGTTCACTTTAATTTTAACCACCATGTCACATTACATCAGTCGTGTCTCATTCTGGCTACTTTGGCTTTATCAAGATGAATGTGCTAATTAGGACCTGAGAATCTGCTACCTCTTGGACAGCAGGCATTTGATTCAAATGAATCGACCAGCTTACACGAGGTGTCTTCGCATCAATTCTGGACAGCTTCAGCAGTGGCATCTCTCCTTGGTGCCAGAAATAGATTTTATTTATGTGCAGACATTACAACACAATACCACTAATCACATTAGGACTTGACTAGAAATACTTTTAAGGTACACAGCTCAGACCAGTGACTTGGATTTAAGTAGAGAGATGCTATGACACATTGATATTGAAGATGTGTAAGGAGTTCCTCTCTACCGGATACATCCTCAGAGTGATTGAAGAAGGATTGCTGGTAGCTGTTTTTCTGAAAAAAATAAAGTTTTTTTTTTTACTGAAGTCTTAAATCACTTAGATGAATTTTTGGAGGGGAGAAGGAGATGTTAGGGGAAAAATAGGCGTTTTACTTTGTTAAAAACTTTGGCACGATGTGCTTCACGATCTGTGTCCAGAACATTTTTGCATCACCAAGAGATTTTTGATTAAAGAGTTTTAGATGTAACAATGATGCATTCAGAAAATGAGCAGATACAATACACTTGGGTGCTTACTTTACCTCTGAACCTCTTTGGCTCCAGTGTATGCAAGCTAGACTCAATAAAATACTGCTCTCCCCTGCGCTCCAGTTCACATTGCGTTGGATAAGCCCAAGCTGTCTTGACCTCATATGAATTTATGGAACTTCCAGCTTTTCTAGCTTTGTTTCCACATGATCCATACAAAAAGAGCATCAAAAACAGTGCATATTCTGATGAAAACTTAGGGTAGATATCCAAAGTGAGTCTAATTTGCGCAGATTACATTGGATGCCACTTTTCTCTTTCCTGACAAATACATCAATCATTAACACTAATAAGAACCGGGTAAATAATGAAATGCATATTAAATAATGTGTTTGTTCAAAAATATCATGACATTTGAATAAATTATTGGCTTAACGCATCTGTTCACTTCCCAGTTAGCTCATTAACTTAGGGAAATATTGAAAAAGTAACTTGCGTATATTTTTGCTCTATCTATATTTTTATTTTAAAAAGCAAAATTAAGCAAATATGGCTTTCGAAAATATGTTTGGATTAGGAAGAGGATTGTGAATGACGCCCCGTGTTCACACTCCTGAGAAGATTAATGGATATTACCATGTCACATAGTTTTAGGTAGCAAATGACAGAAATGTTGTCATTTCTTGTCCCAGAGTTTCTTAGGAGGCATCTTGCTGTCACAGTACTCCCCAGCATGAGCTGGTGGCTGAGTAATTTGTGCAGGTGAGCTGGCAATCCAGTGGAGTTATGAGGTTTTTTGTCATCCGATGGTTTATATTTACTCTCTTGCTGTTCTGGAGCAGTGACTTCCCTCTCCTTTGTGCACAGAAATCCTGGGTCAAATTCAGGGATGAAATTGTTTCAGGCAGACCAAAGGAATAAATCACATTGTGTCTTTTGTCCCCTTCTGGGTAGGAAAGATTCACCCTTTAGCTTTGTTTGCAAACACTTGCTGGTTTATGAGAAGATGGAAGAAGCCCTTGCACACATTAACCTTGAATCTGGCTTCATGAATCTCTATAGGGCTAGGGGAGGCCAAATGGTTATAACTTACAAGCTGCCAGATGAACAGAAAAATCTACTGGTGGAAGTTGTTAGTTAAAGTCAGCTTCTCACTATATATCAAGTAGTACTTGATGTACAAAGTGTTAAATTTGCTGGAGGAGCTGGGTGGGTAGTTTTTGTAGGGCAAAAGTCTGAAAATGTCAAATATCTTTCCTCTAGAAAATAATTTCTGCAATAGTAGAAGTCTGTTTGCTGGCCAGCTAAGTTCAATTACGGACTGCTCTCTGTCAAAAACCCAAGCATTTATAACTCACCCATTTGAATTTAAATTGGGCTGAAAGTAAACATATGCTGCAAATTGTCAGCCTGGATGCAATTTTGTAGCTGAAGTAAATGTACTCATCTGTTTAATAATTTTTAGAAACAGTCATAAAGTGTCTGATGGTTTTGGGGGTGGGAGGGTTTTGTGCCTGTGCTGGGCTTCACATGGTTTTGGTTTATTTCATCTCCTGCCTGAGGAGCAATGGCTGGCCTGGTCTTGGCTGCATGTAGGGCTCCTGGGTGGGAGGTGCTGGTGGTGGCCAGGCCTTCCTGCTGGCCCAGCCTTCTGCCTGCCCGCATGGCCTGAGAGGGAGACGTGGCTCCGCTGCCACCCATTTGCCCTGAGAGCAGAGCAGAGAGGCTCTTTGCTGGGCTTTGCATGGAGGAGGATCATAAGTGCAGTGTCACTGCCCAGTGCAGCTATGCTTGGAAGCACATGAGACCATCAACGGGCTCAGTTACCCTCATTAGCAGTGGTCGAATGCTGCTCAGTGTCTTACATGCCCTTCCTTTCTCTGAAATTCAGACTGTCAAATCAAATTGGAAACCCACAGTGTTGTAAACCAAACAAAAAAGCTGAGAAGCTCCTGGAACTACATACCACAGAACCATAGTGTGGTTTTGTGGGGAAGGGTATCTCAGAGACCACCCAACTCAATTCCTCTGTCATGGGCAGGGATGCGTATCACCAGGTCAGGATGCTCAAAGCCCTGTGCAACCTGGCCTTGAACTCTTCCAGTGATAAGTCTGATAATTTGCGTCTTAGAGGATTACACTAGAATTTTAAAAAGAAGAGTGACACTTTGATCTTTGTGAGGTGTTGGGCTTGAATGATTTCATCATTTGATAGTAACGGTCAGTTTTAACTGACTGTTGTCAAATGGTTGAGTGTTATGTCTCCATTTGCCAATATCAATGCCTCAATAAAGCACTTAACTCATGCGGTTTTGCCTAATGCATAGGCCTTAAAACAACAGGTGACCACGCTCCTAACTTCAGTGTCACTGTATGGCAACTTATCCTGATGGAAGTGAGGATAAGGAGCTCTGAAGAAGGTTTTGAGATAATGAGGAAAAGGGTTAAGCAAGAGAAAGTTTAAAAAAAGGAAAAAAGAAGCATTGAATCACTCTGGAGGCTATTTAAGAACACCATATTAGATGCACAGATGGTACATATACCTCTGAGCAAGGAAAAAGTAGAAAGGGGAGAGTAAATCTGGCATAGTTATGTGAAGAAGTGCATAAGCTTAAAGGGACACTGTCAACTTAAAAATCACACTTTTGTTGGAAAATTTGTTACCTACTACTGTTGCAAAAAACACCTATGATTACTGTAGCTGAGAGATGAGACAAAAAACTAGTTCTGTTTTACGGTGCTCTTTCTCTGGGCCTGATCCAAATTCCATCGGCGTCACTGAACCCCCCCACTGATTTTCCTGAGCTTTGGATCAGGCCCTCTACATGTTTGACTGTACATTGTGTACAGGCTGTTTCATTATTTTGCACGTGGTCTGCTTTCACATTGTTTGTGTGGTTTTTCACACAGCAAGAGTGGAAAAAACATTTTTTTCCAAATTTGAAGTGTGGTTATTAAACTATGGAAATGCCAGTGGGGTCCCAGGCACGCTTGTACCAGAAATACCAAATGTGTGACTTTTTAAAGACAAAGCTCCTCCTCCAAAATATCTGTGAATATGATCAGGTCAGTTATAATAAAATGTCTCTGAGATATAGTGCACACTCGAAATAAAAGGACAGGGAAGTTATTGGAAGGACACGTACATGGTGCTGCAGAAGGTGTAGAAAAAACATCTAAAAAAAGTAAAAAGCTCCTTCGTAAGTCCCCAGCTCTCATAGGCAGTGGCTCTGCCCCCTTCTGAAATAGTGGAACAGCAGAAAAGCTCAATTAATTTTGTGTCCACCTTCACCACAGAGGATGATGAAGAAATTCCTGTTCCAAGGACATTTTTCACAGGAAATCAGAGTGTGGCCTTATAACAGAGATTGAAGTCTCTTAGGAGGAAGTTATGGAGCAACTTCAGCAACTCGAGTGCAGTAAATCACCAGGACCAGATGGTACTCATCCGAGTGTTCCTAAGGAAATAAAAGTGTGAAGCAGCAGAGATATTGACAAGGATCTGCAATGTATCATTAAAACCAGCAACTGTTCCTGAAAATTTGGAAGTCATTTGTATGGTGTTCAAAATAAAAATAAAAGAGAGAGAGAGAGAAACTGAAAAAGAAAGAGATAGGGCGATTACTTTCTTCTTAGGCACCAGAAATGAAGCTGAGAGTTCCTAAATATTTTTTGTTTTATTTATCTAATGGCAGAACAAGGTAACTTTCAGTTAGACATGCCCTGGCAGGTTGTAACACAAAAAAGAACATTGCCTTTTGTAAACAGACAAAGATATTTAGGTGAACATAGTTTATTTGGACTCCAGATCACATTTGCTGCATAAGGTTTTTTATTTCTGATGTGTTATTTGATGTCGACGAGTAGTTTGATACAAACAGTGAATGCATTTTGGCACAGAAGCATGCATTGCTCCACATTTCTGTACGAGGATGGACATTTAAACATGAGGCTGATCATATCCCACAGGACCTTAGTGTAGTGCCAGTGCAAAAATTACTTTACGCTGCTGAGGAATGCTTTATATGCATGACAAAAGTTTATAATCCCACTTACTAGAGAAAAATTAATTGTTTGTAGAAAAAAGTTGAATTTTTCAACAAAAAACAGAGACTTTAACACACAAATCCCACTTCACCCAATCCCCATTTTCTGCAGTTAAGCCACATGGGCAACAAGGAATAACAGAGAAGTACAGAGGTTTTGCCAAACAAACACAGCTAGTATGTACACACATGCACGGATATGAGATGAGGGATGGAAATTAGAAGTTCTAATGGATTTAGAATTTAGTGAAGCACTTGAAATAGCATCTCATGAAATCTTACCCTCAGATTAATTCAAATTACTTTGGATGTGAACGCTGTCAAGTGGCCTGAAAATGGGCTCAAGGAATAAAGCAAAAGGTGGTGATAAAGAGCAGCATATCAGGTTGTGGATAGAGAAGGACCGAAGGGATATGCATCAGGTTGGCCTTGTTTGATGTTTCATTAATGATCTCCAGGAGAGAACAGGCAGTGTGTTCACAAACTCTGCAGATGGTGCTAAGCTAAGAGGAGTTGCAGATACAAAATAAATAAATAAATAAATAAATAAATAAAATCTCTGGAGGAATTAGGAATAATGAAAAAAAAAGCAACTAAATTA
>JAOWBP010001760.1:55893851-55905117 GCA_028571105.1 Tragopan temminckii | reverse complement strand
AAATAAATAAATAAATAAATAAATAAATAAAATCTCTGGAGGAATTAGGAATAATGAAAAAAAAAGCAACTAAATTACTTTCACTTTGACAAAAGCAAGTTAATATATCTAAGGAAAGAAAAAACAAACAACTCTGAAACAACTATCTTAGTGGAATGAGCAAAGCTGGACCACAGGCTGAAGCTGAGGCTAATTACAGGTAATAAATCAGACCATGGTGATGTAGCAGTAGTCATGAATGGGTTCGGTAGCGTTAAGGCTGCTGAGAAGGCTGCCATGTGGCTGGGACGTACAGACTGAGCAAGGAGCAGAGGGGCTTAGAGGCAGCGTGGTTGGGTAAAGCTAAAAATGTACCGTCCGAGGTGATTAAAGTTGGTGATTCTTAGCAAAATGTGTGGCTTGGCCAGGTAAGAACAGAAACTAAATCTCATTTACTGGAGATATTGTGTGCTTGGTCAAGCCTCATATGCACCCTATAACCACAGAAATTATAGGATATTTTTCACTCTTTCCTCCAGATAGTGGCTGCTGTCAGGTGCAATTTGCCAGACCAAGTGGACTGAGCAGTATGGTGAGATCCTGCCCTCCCTGCAGAATGGTTGCCTTGGTGGCATAGCGAGCCTGTGGGACTCGGTGACACAGTCCAAATCTAAACTGAAGTGTCTCATTTGGTCACAGAACACATAGCTGGTGTGAGCAGACATCTCTTTGTTAATATTGGTGGAGCTATGTGCATTGGCTGTGGTTTTGGCCCAGTACTGGAGCTGGGCTCCATTTACTTTTTATGTGATCTGGAGAAGCAATGGATTCGCAATAGCATCTGAAAAAAATTTCATTATTATCGCTAAAATGAAAATATTTTGTCTCATTTGCAATCATCTTCTAATCTCTCATTAAAATTCATAATGCTAAGGTTATCTGTCACCACACTATTCTTTTGAAATATTTCAAAAATTCCAGTAGTTCCTAATACTGTTGATATGATATAATGTTGGACATTTCAGCATAAATTGCAATGCTGAGGCACCTTTGTTATGCCAAACTTTTCCAAAGAGCACAACTGGAGATGTTAGAGCACATTGTGTCGTTTCTAAGATGATTTGCTCCAGTCAGTTGGTCGTAGTGATGTACCGAATTGGGTTATGGTGAGCTTTTTGTTCTTCAGCCTTGAACTTAGGTTGGGATATCTTGGTCTTGCAGAATACAGTATGTGGTAAGGCACTGATCGCCATAGTCAAATCAAAAGAGGTTCCTTGTTCGTGCTGATATCAGGGGCAGTGCTTCCATTGAGGCCAGTGAGATGATAATTGAATACAAAGATGCAAGACAATGGCGACATTTTAATGGGAAAAATGAGGCATTAGGTATTTGTCCGTATACTTCACAAACTGCTGTTTGCTGATAAAGCTGTGTAAGGTACTTTAGACTTAACCTAATTTATATTAAATAAAGCTCAGGTGTGCTGCACTTATTCAGGCTGGCTAGACCTTTGTTCTCCCCAAGGCAGTGGGGTAATGCACATTTTTTCTCCTTCACCATTGTGCTTTATCCTTTCTCTCGCTTTATTGAATTGAACCTTTTTAGCCTTCACAATACAAATTCCAAACTTTTACCCTCTGTTTGGCTGCATCTTATTGTATTTTCTAGCCTGCTTCTGCCTTTTTACTGGCAAGGCTGGGATTCACTGTTCCATGTTGTGTTCTATATTTGCAGCATGTCTTGTATTGCCTTATGGATGTTTTTATAGTTTTTTGTTGTTGTTGTTGAAAGGTACCATGGAGATTCTCAGTTGTTTTTTTCTCCGTGCCCTTAACAGGGCTTAACTTACCACCCCATTAAACAGTCATTTCGTATGTGCGATTGTGATTACTGGAATGTAGGTTGCTATTATTAATCATCTTTCCACTCGTACTGTTACATTAATCATGTGAGGAGATGAGAGTGTAAGTTTGGATCCAGCAGGATGACAGCTTCTTATTCATAGTGGCACGAAATCCAACTCACAGAGCAAGGAATGACTTTCAGAGTCGTTTGCCCATTTGCCAGTTTTGATCCCTGTTCTGTGCCATTCTGTAGCAGCGTGGACACGGAGGTTTCATGAATGAAACACGAGGTGCAGGAACAGACAGAAAAAGCAGTTTGGCATATTGTTTTTGCCAGGGTTCAGTAATGGGTTTACGCTTGCACCCAGCCACCAGCAAGAAGGCAGTCCTGCTCTGCAGAGCCTCCCTCTGTGCACTCAGGAGTGGCTGTAGTTGTACACACTGGGCTCGGTGGCTGCTCCCCTTTGTTCCCACATGGCATGTGCTCTGCTGCGGCCGTGCGCCCTCACATCATCCTGCAGGAAATGTGCTGTCGTGCACAAGAGGAAGGAGCCTACCGCCTTTTCTGCACATAAGCACGTCCTTCGGGGAAGTGTGCTTGCGGAGGAGCAAACAGGACAGTACAGCTGGAAACAGTCTGCTTGGAGATAATCAGAGCCCCAGCAGGAGCACCCTCTGAGCACAGCTGCACAATTCCCTTTGCTCTCTAGAAGGCACTGCACCCTACGTGCAGTTTCCAAGCTACATTTAACACAATTGCCCATCAGCACTTAGGAAGCAGTTACCACAGAAACCCAGCGGAGACCAATTAGTCACATGATTAAATTAATTAAAATAACCCAGGGTATCTGCCATCTTACTTCTTTCTGCTACGAGTAGTGCATGACCTAGACAGAGCAGTAATTGGATGGCATTATTGTGCCTTTTAATCCTAGAATCATCTTCACGCTGTACGAGAGGTGGTCTTTGATTTTTCCTTTTCCATCTTTCTGCATAAATCCCTTCTCAGCGATCTGTGTTACTCCCTTGCCGCGGAGATGTATTATTCCTTTTCGGTAGATCTGTGCTATTGCACAAAAACATTCTCCAACCCCCTCAATAAGCCAACTAGTATCAAATTTACAAAACATCAGATTTAACAACAGTGAGATTTGTTATGTTTGGGATAAGAGGATTTGGAAACATTTTCAATTGCACAGTTAAGACTTTTGGAGGTCTTTAATGACAGCTCTAACAATACTTGCCAGGGAGAGCTCTGTAGCCTGTATTAGCACTTGACCTGAGAATTGTAAAGCACTAAGAAAAGACTGTATGTTGTGTCTTCATTTCCCAAGTAATTCAGTTATTGCAGTGGGCGCGTTTAAGTGGAACAAGCTGTCTGAGTTGTAACGCTGCTTCCTGGGAAAGGCAGGCAGTCCGATGTCCTTGGTTGTTTTTAAAGCCTAGCAATGCACAGCCACATTCTAACTGAGTAAATCACTCCTTTGTCCTTGGTTTTTCTGCTGGCCTGACAATGGCATCCCCCAGACATCCATGTCATCTAGGGTTTCCTTCTATTATACCGGTGTCATGCTTCTGCATGCGCACAAATCATCTTTACCTGAAACCACATAAAACATGGAATATTGCAATTTCCATCTCATCAGAGATTTCCTGGTGACTGCTCTGAAGTTACCTTGATCCATTGCACCAAAGGGGAAAAAAAAAAAAAAAAAAGAGAAAAAAGAAAAAAAAAAGCTATTTCTGGCCGCAGAGTAGAGAGCAGCTTGCCTCTCCAAAGCAGATTCCATACAAACAGTCTTGACAAAATAGCATGCATAAATTACATGCCTCTGATGCATTAATTCGTGCCTAACAGAGCAAGTGGCAAAAACACTACATTTACAATGGATGGGTATAGGATGGAAGAAATGAAGTCTGTGGGTTAATGTATAAATAATCAACAGTTGCAAATATTATGGAAGAAAACGGCTTTACACGTGCTGTACTGTTGAAGTGCCATGAACAAACATATTTTAAAGACTTAGCTGGCTCTGACTAGCCTGTCAGAAGGGATGTGTATGTTTGGCAGTACCAGGGCAGAGATGCCTCAACATGAGATAGGATCTTGTCATGAAAGGAGGACTCTGATCACCAGTCATGGCAGCGACATAAGTGAGCCTCCACTAAGTCACAACACATTCCTGATGTAAAACAAGCTTTGTGTCAGATGTAGTCAGTAGTGTGCCCAGGTAGCCAAGAAGACTGATGGCATCCTGGCTTGTATCAGAAATAGTGTTGCCAGCAGGGGCAGGGAAGTGATCGTTCCTCTGTACTCAGCACTGCGAGGCTGCACTTCAAGTACTGTGTTCAGACTGGGGCTCCTCACTACAAGAAATACATTGAGGTGCTGGAGAGAAGGGCAATGAAGCTGCTGAGCGGCCTGGAGCACAAGTCTTATGGGGGGCAGCTGAGGGAACTGGGATTGTTCAGTCTGGAGAAGAGGAGGCTCAGGGGAGACCTCACTGCCCTCTACAACTTCCTGAGAATAGGTTGTGTTGAGGTTGGGTTGACCTTTTCTCCTGGGTAGCAGCAATAGAAAGAGTGGTGATACACTGGCACAGGCTGCCCAGGGAGGTGGCTGAGTCACCGTTCCTGGAGGTGTTCAAGAAACATTTAGATGTTGTACAACAGGACATGCTTTAGTGGGGAAATATTTGTGGTAGGTGGACGGTTGGACTGAATGATCTTGGAGGTCTTTTCCAACCTTGGTGATTCTATGATTTTAATGCATTTCTGTCATTTACAGAAATTGTCCCTGCTGACTGACATCCCTGGTATCCACACATGCACACACAAATTACCAGGTATAAATGAAAGCAAGTGCTCTGAGTGTTTCCATTTTCCTTGTGTTTTACTTGTCATGGGCTACTGCAGTGTGTGTAACTTTTGCTGAAAAATGGCCTCTCGTGTAGTGTTTGATCTGACTGTTTTTGCAGAAAGTGACAGTAAGGGCATTGAAAAAGAAATTCTCCATGGGATTACCCAACTTTTCAATACAGTGGTCCCACAGTGATTGGTTGAATTATGCTTTTATAAAACTGAAATAAACTAGTGGAAAATCTGGTCTGAAGATTTTAGATACAGCAGCCGCATGCTGTTGTTTCCAGGATTAAAAAATGTCCCATAAATATACTCATAAACAGGACCATGGGAAGTATGCATTCTCTTTCATATTTTCTTCATCCACAGAGCGGCCTACTAAGTTCTTAAGGCTTTTCTTCCTTTATAACTCAGAAAAAAAAGCATTTTTTCAGACTAGAGAAATGAAAAGTTTATGCTGCTGTTTCCCAAAGACAGGGCTGGAGCAGTCCTGGTGGGGTGGCCGGGGGCACTGCTGAAGGACATCCAGGTGCTGCCGGACGATAGCTCCTGCAGCACACAGATTACAGGTAGAGATTACAGCACGAGAGATGTGCTGGGCAGTAAAGAACATAACATTTCAGTTGTGGAGGTCTTGGGCAGTGGGAGGTTTGCAAAGGAATCAGTGGGATTCCAGGCTCCCTTTGTAAGAAGGTGAATAAATTATATCTGCCCTCCTTGGAATAAAAAAGGAGAGGATATAAAAAGGAAACCTGATGAAGTGCAAGCAATTTTAAAATAGTTATTATGAAGAAATGTTATAAACGCACAGTGTATCACGTGCCAGAATAAATGAAAGCAAATCAAGATAGCAAAAGAATTTTGATGAAATACTTTCTGCTAACCGCAATAGCAGAAGCAACGGGTAGGAGCCACGTCGTAACAATTTGATTTCTGTAGGTGTTGCGAACACCTCAGCTCCAAGGAACCAAAGGGCTCTCAGTGAGGGGTCTGTGTGTGGGATGGGCCTGTTGTGTGCAGCTGCTCCTGGGCAGGCTGGAGGCGGGAGGAGGCTCGAACTGAGTGGCAGTAAAACAGTCAGCATTTGGCTGATGTGATTTTAAAAAGTAGGAATGGATAAAACATGTACTTCTGAATCATTTATACATGACATTTTTGTGTGGTAGAGGACACGTAGGATAGTCTTCAGGCCTAAGTAAATAATCTGATGCAATAGATTCGTCACACGAGGAAGAATGCCAGTGGGAGAGAAACACAGTGCCCTCTCAGAGTCAGGGAGAAGGCAATATAAATGAGAGAAGGATGATTTTGAGGGATTCCTTTTTGCACTGCTGCAAATTCAGAAAGCTGGTGAATCTACAGCATTCTGATATCTAGGATTCATCTGTTCTTAACCTCTTCTCTGATTTGTGTTCCTAAAATGGCTCTAACATAGAAGTAGTTATGGCAGAAATAACCTCCTGGAGGCCATCCAGGCGTTTCTCTACATTGCAACAGAGTTTAATTGTTTAATTTAATCCTAGTCTATTCTTACAGCGGTAATAGACAAAAGCATATAAGAAATAGCCTGTGAGACTGCAAGGAGGTACTTAGGTACTCTCTTTTGATGTATTTTGAAAGCTTTCCCGCACTCTTTCTTGTAGTCCAGATAGTTTAACAGAGTAAGTAAAAGTTTCACAATTAAATTTCCCGGTTTGTATACAACATGAACTGTGTAGGCTGTGGAGTTGAATTCTGGTCATTCTCATCAGTTTATCTCAAGTGATTTTAGTAGATTAACTGTTTGTTTTATAGCAGCTGTATTCACAAGTGGGCCATTGCTTTAGGCATGGGCCCTTTAGTGTGAAGGATGTTGCTGGTGCTCTTGATTAGAAACAGTGTACATCTCTTTGCCAAACCTCTAACTTAGAGAGAGGGGAGCATTTCCCAGTGAGCTGAGATAAAGGAAGTAGAAGGTAGGGGTGACTCCAGTGAAGGCAGATGCGGGTTGTTCTGACATTAAGGCAATTTGGATAGGACCCAGTTTCCAAAATCATATCCTATGCTAGCTCATATTGTCATCATTCAGGATTTATGTGAACTGGAGGGGAGTCATTTTACTGTTGCTTGTTTCTCCAAAATTCCTTTGTCTGAGGACTCAGCACTTTATACTTTATCAGCAACATTTCCATTGTCTTGTTTTCCTCCACCTGTTCTTCGCTGCCCGCTGCCACTGACTTCTGCATACCCTGAAGATGTTCCTGTTTGTGACACCAGCTCTTTTTATCCTCCCTAACAGGTCCTTGCACTTTCTGCGTGCCATGTCACTTACAGTGAACTTGACAAGAAATGAGAAAAAAAACTTACTTTCAGAATTCCATATCAATACTACATTTTTGTCCCCACAAATACTATTTTGCCCTTTAACATCTACTTATACTTATTCCTCATTCTAGGAAGTGGCAGTGACTGTCCCTGTCACTAGGTTCATAACATGGTGACAAAGTACTATAGCCTGCCTTGAGAGCAAATGCCCACTGTATAATACTTCTGTTTCATAGAATCATAGAATGGCCTGGGTTGAAAGGGATCACAGTGCTCATCTAGTTTCAACCCCCCTGCTATGTGCAGGGTTGCCAGCCACTAGACCAGGCTGCCCAGAGCCACATCCAGCCTGGCCTTGAGTACTTCCAGGGATGGGGCACGCACAACCTCCTTGGGCAACCTGTTCCAGTGCCACCTGTTTACATGTTTTCAGCAGATTCTCAGTAGTTTTTTCCTATATTTCTGCAGCCAGAACTGGTCTTGGTGAGGAGCAGAGTGTCTCCAGGGGAAGTTTTAGCTTATGAATGTGCTCGGTGGATTCCTATGCCCCTTTTGCTCCTCAGCTTCCCCCAGAGTGCATCTCCTGGTTATTTTCCTTTCATGACTCTTTGGGTTCTAAATCCTGATCCCTTCAAAAGTCAAAGGTAAACCTCAGTGGCTTTCTCAGCAGCAGGATTTCAGCACAAGCATCCTTGTAGAGCAGAAGCTCTGCCCACGGTACAGGTGGGCTTGCTATACCTTCTGCCAGGATGGAGTGGCGAGGCAGCAGCCTTGGTCAGAAAGTGGCCTTCCAGCTCCTGGGAGGAAAGATGCTGAGGAGTAAAGCAAGGCATATCAGTTTTATTATCTCTGCTCTTCTGAGACACTCACAGCACAGTACAGTGTGCTCCTCTGTCAGTTCCACTTAGATTAAAAACCATAGTGAAATGTTTCTTTTTGTGTTTTTGGACAGGAAATCAGAGAGAGCTTAGATACCTAATATGTACCTGAAAAGATAAGTGTTATTTTTTTTCCTTCCATTGAACTGTATTGCAGAGAGAAACGGTTGACATGAACTATTTGTAAGACGACTGCCTTCTCTAGAGAGCTTATTACCCTTCATCTTCCATTACCCTGGGTTGTTTGCAGGTAGCATATTCATTACCATGAGCATTCTTGCCTGCTTGTAGGAGCACACAGTGTGCAGAGGCTGGCGACAGGCTGCTCCGTGCACAGAGCTGGGCTTTCCTCATTTACCCTTTTTGTTTCACTGCACCAAACTGTCGAGCTGCAGCATAAGCAACTTAGAGCTTATTTACTTAGTGTGCAAGAACAGGCAAAACGAGGAGTTGTGACTGGTCAAATTATGTGTCATGTTAAGGGCCTTTTGTCTCCATTTGAGCGTTCTGAAACAAGACAAATTATGATATTTTCCTGTTAATTTCTGTTAATTTCTTTCCTTAATGAGTTTCATTAAAATCAAAGCTTCCAGAGGACTGAGCCATGACAGCTGTCTAAAGACTGTTTCGCTTGCTGTAGGCTGTTTGGGCTGAATAATTATTTGAGCTTTGTGAGGATTATTTCTTTAAATAAGAACAATGATACTCTGTTTGCGAGGAGTGCTGTGAGTGCTGCAGCATGGTTCTGTAGTGCTGACTCGTAGTACTCCATGGCTTTCAGGAATACCTGGGAAAAACACCTCTCCCTCAGCCTGACACATTTTTAATGATTTCAGTGGTGGATACAAAGGCAGCTGTTTCAGCTGGCAGCAGAAAGGGGGCTGAGCTTTTAATGAAGTAAACCAATTCTTGGAAAGAGAGAAAGGCTTATTCTTTACTGCTGCCTTGCTGTAAATGTGACCCAGGAAAGAAAAAGCAAGTCTTTCTGTTTTTCCATTCATAAAATATTCCTGCAAGCTGCAGATCTGTATTTGTGAGCAGAATGGCAAACATTTCAGTTCTTTTTCATTTCCCCTACAGTAAAATCTTCAAGAGACCTCATGTATTTCACTGCTATTATGACTCTTACGGTGTAGCTCAGTCTGTTTGCTGCACTGACCATTTTGCTTTGCCCTGAAAATTCTTAGTGTGAGGGGTGGGAATATGGGAACTGTACAATAGTTTGCCATGTCCAAGTCTGAACTGGACACTCACCACCTGTTCTCGCGAGCTGTTGCACTGAATTCCTCATCGGAGTTGCAGAAAACCCGGCTGGTTTGACAAAGCTCGTGTTTGTATCACGAGTCTCAGATTTCAAGGCCTGAATGGTAGATTTTTGTTTTGGGAAAGAGAGGGTTTTCTGAGATTCAGGGACCCTCTCAGCTTCCTAAATCCCTGCCCCCGTTTTTAACTCTGTGTCCTTCCTGCGCCTGATTCTACCACTGAACTTCCATTCCTTAGAGGACAGAGGCAAGTGACCTCTGCTTAAAATGAGTTCATTTCAGAGAGCGGTTAAACAGAGATGACACCTCCTTGCTTGCCACAGTGCTGTGCATGCTTCCTGCACCAACCCAAATGCATCTTGTCCCTGTCACAGGACTGGGAACAACTGATGGCTTCCCGCCTCAGTTAGCATCATCAGGGTAATGGCCAGGAAAGTCTGGCACATGGGTTTTCATTAGTGGGAGTGACAAAATGCAGCTTAGTTTCAGAATCGCAGGTTGATTTTAGAAGGCAGACAGGAATGCACAACCCCCTCACCCCTAGCAGCACCTGCTATAACAAAAAACTAAGCTGAGCATATCCAATGCAGTGGCTGCCCAAGGTGGATCAGGCTGATGTCGGTGCTGCAGGGCTGGTTTCACCCTGCAGCAGCTGCCTGCTGGGTGCTGGGGACAGGGATGGAGACGGGCTGTTGGTCTGAGAGTAGCAGGGAGCACCCAGAGGGGAGCAGCAGGATCCCATGGCTTCAAGTACCATGCCAGAGCAGCCGCTTCGGTCGTCATCAGGCTCTGGAGAGAGTAAAAATGTTTCCTCTGCTGGGATTTCCCAAAGCATGTGACATCATTAAGCTACCAGTTTCCCTGAAGAAGTAAACAATAGGCTTTGCTTACTCAACCTGCACTGGTCCTGCGAAGAGCACAAGCCCACATCATCTAGCGGGAGTGGATTACACTGTCTCATGGCTCTGGCACTAGTTAGAAGTCCAGGACCCACATCCTAATTTCTTCCTGTAATTTCTTCATTACTGCGTAATTTTAACAGGAAATTTCTGCAAGAAATCAGCCCCTATTAAAACTTCCTTGTGATGAAAAATGAATATAAAATGTTTAGTTTGGGCTGGTTTAAGGGAAGCTGCTTACTGATTGAAAGGACAGAAAAACTGTTGTGATTTTCACCTCATGTTCTTGTTTACACATACTTCCTTTTGCTTCACAAAAATCAGGAGGACCACTCTTCAGTCAGCCTTTTTATAGATATCCAGTGCTGAAAAAGCAAGTGTATATAAGTCCATTTGCTAAAACACACAGTTTTCTTTTTTTCCAGTTTGAACAGTCTAAAAATCTTAGTTTTTGTCACTGCTTGATCTCAGGTGCTAGCATTATAGAATCAGTCACATTTAAATGCTTTTCCTAAGGGACATGCTGTACTTCCAGTCAGTTGTTGGCTTGTTTTGTGCCAGGAGTTCAGGACCTGCCTCTCTGCGTTTGCTGTTTCATGAAATTTCATGGCATGGACTTGATCTCACGCCGCGAGAATTGTCTCAGATTTGCTTAAAGCATGTCCTGGGAGTCCTTGCAAAGCAAGCCTTCTCCTTCTGTGGGCTCTGCTTGGTGTCTTTGTGCTCCACAGCTAAAGGAGCATAGAAATGTTCTGCCTTTATTTTCAAAAAATGATGGGTTTCAGAAATCAGCCTGTTTCCTGTGTATCAGATGTAATGAGTGTAGAAAATCTGCATGCTTTGTTATCACCAGAGGATCCCTTCAGAGGGACACTCCTTCCAGAAGCACTGGTTGTGTTCTCACGTTGACCCCGCAAGTCAATATGCAGCCTGACAGGTATACTCCACAAGTCTGTGTTTTCAGCCTGAGTGGAACCCAATTATTTTTAGCTTATATTGTACCTGGATTTCTAGCTGACTCTTGGTGATGTGAAAGCTCTTAATTTAATGTAATCCATGAAAAATTTACTCTCCTGATCAGCTTTCTCTCAGGAAGTGATTTTAACTCATCAGGTTCCAGCTGTTCCTTAAACCCATCCTGCCATCAAATCTGTCAGTTTAATTGTGAGTATTGCAGTTCAGTATCCTGCTGAGCCCTAGACCTTGTGCCCCCTATTCTTTTGTTTTCCATATAAGTC
>JAOWBP010001760.1:55863853-55883876 GCA_028571105.1 Tragopan temminckii | reverse complement strand
GACATCTTCTTTCCTCAGTGACCACATGGCCTTGCTTGCTCTGAAGGGTACTGCAGCACAGTGGCCTGTCCTGTAGCGTATGGGAGCTGGGAATAGCTGAGTACCAGGGAGAGATTTTAAGAGAGGCTGTGGGCAGATCCCAGTGACAGAATGGTGCAGACCTGCCTGCCTGCAGCTGCATGCTGAGAGGAGAGCCACAGTCCCCAGCTCTTGTGTTGGCATCAGTGACTTCTCTGGCTTCAGTTCACTAGAGGCTTCCTTCAAGGGAACAAAAGAAGCTAGCAGAAGCCCTGCTGGTTTTCCTCTGCACACTTCATAAAGAAGTTACAAGAAGGCACATTCCCAATTTCTTTTTAACTTCGTAGATCACCTCCAGCAGACAGATTGTCTCGTGGACCACTTCCCCTCCCCTTGGCGATCAAATAACATTCCTGTGGTGGCTACAGCAGTTGCTTACATGGAAAAATAACATTAGGAAAGTATTTAATGTATTTTTAGCTGTCTTTAAATGCATTTTAGCAGCTGGAAATGGGGGAAGTTAGTACCATGTGGTCCACGGACTCTCCGTAGCCCACCACCAACTGTTCAGAGCTGCTTGCGTCAGAGAGCCCCTCTGTGCTGGACAGGCTTCTTTCACCTGGGGAGGGCCCAACGTATGGGATGGCCAAAAAATGACAACTGTGGAGGCTAGCGGGTTGCGTGCAGCTGAGGGATGTGGTGAACCCACAGTTAGTGTTGCTCTGCCATTCAGGAAAATCTGGGAATCCTTGTGGAGAGCAAACTTCTCGTGAAGTATTAGCGGGGGTCTTCTCTGAGAGAGGGACTCAATTCCTGGGTGCACGGTGCCAGGGTCATGGACAGGCTCTGCTGTGGCTACAGGGCCACAGTGCTCCCACCAAGCCCCAGGCCAGAGTGAGCCCGTCCACATTTCTGGAAAGAAAACACTCAACAGATGGAAGCGGAGTACTATTTTTACCGTTGCTGGTGCAGCGAATACAGAGACCATGACAATTGATTATGTGGGACAACAGCAATCCACAGGAACTGGAATTTCAAGGATTAGGGTCTCCCCAAGGATTTCCTTCAAGAGATGCATTTGGAGGACAAGGAATTCCTCACCCCTCTGGCTGGAGAGATACCTCTGTGGGGAATGCGGAGGCACAGTGCTCTGCCCCATCTGCAGCCAGCCCAGGACAATAGCACTGAGACAATGCAGGCTTCTCATCACAACAGGATGCCAGCCTTACAGCAGTTGTCTGTGCTTCTCTAGTGATGATGTTTGACTTTCCACGGCTTTTTTTGTCCTACCAGAGACACTCAGCCGGCCTTTAATATATCTAGGGGTGGCTGCCACATGTTTCATCCATTCTAAAGGACATTTAGGGAAATTAGATGGCAATTTTATACTGAGTAAGCAGCCTAATATTCTGTCACTCTGCATTACTCAATCGGGCGTTCCTCCTAGAAAGTAGATGTTAGGTGTTTTCATTTAAGTGGCATTAAACTTTTGTGGACCTAGCATTAGGATATTATTGCAAAAGCATTGTCCCATTTTAGTAAAAGCTTTGCATTAACAAGTTCCATCTTAATAAATTATTCTGTTCAGCCTGCCTTGTGACTTACACTATCATGAGATCCTGCCCTTAATACTAAGCTGCGAGCACAGATTTCCTTTTGCAGTATAAGACTGCATAAAAAGGCACTGAAGCTAAGAAATCCCCAATCTGGATCAAGATATTTTTTTTCTCTATGAAGAAACAAATATCCATGCAGAAATTGAAGCACTTTGGAGAGGAGGAAATCCTACTGTAGATTGTTCTTCCTCCTTCTTGTTAAAAAAGGAAATCTTGACTTGATATGTAGTCTGTTTCCAAACTACTGGCATCTTTCACAAATATAGGCTGCTTGGCTGATGAGCAGATAGCACAGTTTGTGTAGCCAAAGATAGTTGTCATGATGCACTTATTAATGAGTACACACTGAACATCAAATGCTGTGCTATTTTCAGAGAGGTCCTTTCAGATCCCTCTTTGTGTTCTTTTTTTGATTTCTTTTTTTTTTTTTTTTTTCCCCGTTATCCTCCTGCCATTTTCCTCCAAAGCTCAGTGTCAGGGAACAACAAGGGAAGGGACCTGAGAGAGGAGGTGCATTCATCCATCCCACTTCCTCAAGTCAGGAGCTACTCTGTGCACACCATTTCTGACAGATGTTTGCCTAATCTGCTTTTAAAAATCTCTAGTGATGGGGCTTTGACAGCCTCCTTAGGCAATCTACTCCAATGCTTTGCTGTACCTATCATTAAGACAGGTTTCCTGATATCTAACCTGCAATTAAAGGCCACAATTTCCTCTGCCACCCGTCATCATGTTGAACTTGCAAGTCAAGCCAGCCTCACAGAGATGGCTGTAGTTTCCTCCATAGATCGTCCTGGCCATCAACGTGCCCTGGGTGATGTGCTCTCCTCTGCCAACAGTCCCTGTGCTGAGATCCCCTCCTGGATGGCACCCTGCCGACAGGCAGCTACCTGCCAGCTGCGGCTGCTCAGTGAGGGATTTGGAAGTCCCAGGAGAGGTGCTGCCGCAGAAAAGTTGAAGTAGTTTTCTGCGGATGAAAGTGAGAGTATTCACCGTGATCCCAAGGTGCAGAGTAAGAGCTGAAGCCTTTATTGTCCTGGAACAAAATGTGCTATGAGAGCAGTCATACCGTATATTGCATACGTGCATTCATTACATCTAGCACTTTGGACATGCACTTTTTGTTGAAAGCATTTCTGTAACAGTATTGGGGTTTAGAAGCATTTTAGAAAACAGGGAGATGACAGGTTTGATTTGCTTTTTTTCAGCTGCTTTCTTTTGAACAGTAGCACTCAAAATGCACCCCATGGCAGTGGGGCTGATGGAGAAGCTGCAGATGCCAGCGTGCTGGGAGCAAGGCAGAGAGGCAGGGCAGCTGGGGCAGGTGCCCGCTGGTGTGCAGCAGTGACAGAGAGGGACTCAGCACAGATACAGGCATGTCACAGTGCTGCAGTGATACGATAAACTCTGAGCTGCTCTTAATACGCTTATAACGGTGCTGAACATTGTAAGGGTATTTCCTTCTACAAATTATTTACAACTGGAAGATGGTAGTGATGGATTCATGTGAGGCAGCTGGGGAAATAGGTCTGGCTGCTGAAAGCAAGTATTTTATCCAGTGAAAAGGAGCTAGCCAAATATACTTTTGCTGCTGAAGTAAATGATAGCAGTATGCCATTCAACTGGTTTTGGGACAAGGAAATTTTGGTGACATCTGAAGTTAAACGAAGTAAGGAAAGACAGGGGAGGAGTGTGTCGCTGGCAGCAGCAGCCTTTGTTGAACCAGCAGTTTTGGTAAGTGGCTCAAGGTCAGCAGGCTTTGTCTCTGTGTTGTGACACGTGCATCAGAAACACCCTGCTATCCATTTCACTTTGCAAGGTGCGTGCACTGGGACAGGGCCCCAAGAGACAGGCTGCAACCTGCAGCCTGGCACGTGTGCAGCATCCACCGCAGCTCCAAGGCATGGCTGCACAGTTCTGGGGCAGCGCTCCCAGCTCTGTGCAGCACCCATATAGCCCCATGTGAGGTCTCAGCAGGTCTCTGCCACCTGGCTGTATGGAGGTGCAGCCATTTCTGCAGTGCAGAGCTGCTGCTGGAGCTGCTGGTGCTGAGCTGTTCATGGCATTGGGAAGGCATTTGTGTCCCGCTGAGTTCTGAATTGCTTGGAAAGGCCTCAGCGAGCTGGTCGTGTCCCTTCACCCAGGCTGCGAGATGAGAAAATGACCAACTTTGTTTTCAAAATGAGCAATTTTATTTTATTTTTTTAATAAGATATGTTCAGATTTGGACATGATATTTGATGCAGCATGGGAGGGAAATGTATTGTGTGAGACACGGTTCAGTTCCAAGTTAATAATTAGAAGAATACATTTAAGCCTTTGTCAATATGAAAGGGATTTCGGGCGCTCGGGAATGCTTTGCCTCTTCTTTGTGGTTAGAAGGAAAATTGTAAAACATTTTCCACACGGCAGCTATTGAGGCAGCAAAAGAAAAAAAATATATAAGCTGCTACAATACACACAATGTAAGCTATTTTTCTATTTCCCGATAGTAGACGCTGTTTGAAAGGTACTTTTGGGCAAAGTTTGCACTTTTAAAAATTGCACTGTCTCCATTGGGCAAATTTTGCTAATGTTGCAGGGCAGCCAGCAGAGAGTTGAGGTGCAGCTGGTGTAACCCCTTCACGTTTTCCCAAAAATCCCTGCACCGCTCACCCGCTGCTTCCCTTTCCCAGCCCTTCTCCAGAGGAGAGGCAGAAGCCTCTCTGCAGGCAAACCAGCCGTGCAACGTGCAAGGTGCAAATAGCTTTCACAAATGCCAACGCTAAAAAAAATGTCCCTGTGCTGGCAGTGTGACACGTGCAAACAGGCAGCTCACACCGCACCACGCAGGAGGGGACAATGTGGGAGCGCTGCCACAGCCGTGGAGATGCCGTGCCACGGGCCTGGCCGTCACCTTGCTGAAGGGACTGGAACCACAACGTGCCCCCTGCTGCGTCCCCCACTCGGCCCCTCCTCGGCCCCACTCCTTCCCCCACCCCCGGCTCATTGGGGCTTATTTAAATACGCTGGCAGGGAGCCAGGATCTCATCATTTTAATGCAGTGTAAAATGGAATGTGCATAATTATATGCAAGCCATATGCGAGGGAGACAGCTCAGCTGTGAATTTCGGGAGGCTGCGAGAGGGAGAGAGCGAACAGTCAGGGATCAGATGAGACGGAGCGGAACAGAGTGCAAGTGTCACCCAAATGAACAGTGTAATGAGTGCTCTGCCGACACTCCTCCTCTCACCCTCTTCTCCCTTTTGCTTCAGCTCAAAACCCAAAAACGCTGCAGATTAGGAGAAAAATGCTATATGCAGGCAGTGTTGCTAATGGGCTCTGTTAATGTCTCCATTTAAACTTCGGCTTTCTTAATTAACAGTGCAGCTCCAAATAACCGGTAACTTTTAATGCATCTTCGTAATTAAATATTTTTCCCGCGTTTGATGGAAGGGTGGCTGCTCTCGCGAGCTGATTGCTCCTTTTGGATCTTTGCTTAAGCATGAAGGGGGAGTCCGTTTGTCTACAATAGTGTTACATGTAAAATATGACTATGAAAGCTGATTTATTTTTTTTGGCCTTGCTGTTAAACTGAAAATACATTATCTAGGGATTGCTTACGCATGTCAAAAAGTTGAAACGAGAACGTATGTAATGTAATCCTGAAAAATGCAATGAAGTAAATGGAAACCCTGAAGTTACTCATGGTCTCCAGCTCAAATATTTTGTTTTGGGTTTGTCCTTTGTTGTTCTAATGATTATGCTGCGATGAATTTGCATGTTCAACCTAAGCTGTGTAAGAGAACGGCATCGCAGGTTCTCGTATCTAAAAGGTGTATTTAAACAAACTTTTTAATGATGTTGTGTTTGGGGATTCCCGTCTGTTTTAATGATCTGAGCTGTTATGCTTTTAGCTATTTTTTTTTCCTTCCATTATTTGTAAGTCCCTAAATAGGCCATTATATTTCCCTTCAGGCTAGAGATGAAGATGGACATGCTGAAAATTTTCCCCAGCAGCACTATGCTAAGGAAACTCCAAGACTTGCCTTCAAGAATAACTGCGAACTACTTGTAAGAATAACATACTTACAACAAGTCTAGATTGTTACTTTAGCACAGTGAAAACCGTTTTTCTTTCTGAAAGGCTTTTGTTCATTATGCCATACATTATGAAATATTTCTTTTTTTTTTTTTTTTTCTTTTTTTTTTTCTTTTTTTGTGTGTTTCTGTTTAGCATTCTAATGCTAGTTCTGGTATCCGTGAACGATTTAAGATCTTGAATTGCTTGCCAATCTCGTATGTTTGATGTCAGAATGTGAACGGCCTCGTGGTGCTGCCTGGTCCCATGCGGTGCAAGGAGACAGCCAGGCCGGTGCCCCAAAGTTCTCACCTCCATCTACTCAGTACACATGGCTGTAGGGCTCAGAGCTTCCTCGCCCTCAGCCCTCTCCTCGCTGCCCCTCTGCTGCGGGGAAAGAGCAAAAGCCAGGAAGCACTGATGGGGAGCCTGCAGTGTTTGCAAGCTGAAGCACAGCCACTATTAGCTGCAAAGGGATCTCAGTTCCAAGGCAGGGTTAACTCTGTTCATTTCAGCGTTTGCAGCTAGGCGAGATGAAAGGCAAGCAGGAATGCCTATTATATTTCTATTAAATGAATCTGTTGGGACCTAATGTTCTTGATTAGCTTGCGAAAATGAGTGCTCCACAATGAGTTTTTCTGTTTACCTAGAGTAAGTAGAGAATGAATTGTAGTGTATGTAAAGGAGATTCACGCACTGCGTTTGAAAATAGAGGTTGAGATGAATCGGTAGATCTCTCCCTCACCCTTCTTCTTGGCCTCACCTACATAAAATGTGTCATTTGGCTAAATGGAAATATTTGCAGAGAACCAGAATGCAGGGTTAGATATTGAAATAAGCTGAAACAAGTGACAGTGCTTTTGTCCTAATTATAATAGCCAAGAGAGGGATAGCAGAGGAGCAAGCTGTGTTCCCAAGGCACTGAAGCCTATGCAAAAGGTGCTGACCAAATGCCAGCATTGATTCCCAGGTGGGACAGCCAGGGAAGCCAAGATGCCGAGCTGGGATAACCCAGCATGAGAACTGGCCCCTAGGCTGGTGCAATTTGTAGAGAAGCCCACACTGCTGTCCCTTTGAGGTGGTCCACACTGGTGGACCACAGGCTCATGTACCGCCGGCATCCTGGGTGTGGAACCAGCCCCTGTGGGGTCATGACAATGTTTTCAGGGCCACATGTGACACTTGGAAGAGTTGGCTGGTTCCCACTGTAATTTCCTCAAACAAAAAGGGACTTGAACCTTTTGACCTGGGCTTGCTTCCTCTTTAATCCCTTGCAAAGCTCCTGGTGGTTTCAGGGGCAACAAGGTTACATGCTAAGGTGAGGAAAGTAGACAAACACAAAAAGGGATTCCCTGCAGTAGTCACAATTCCGTTAGCTATTAAATGGAGGGGTTTCACCACAGCCATGCTTAATTACCATGCCCTAGCTCAGACTGAGTGTGAGGACCCGTCCCATGTCCCCGTGATATCCCTGAAGTCAGGATGGCTTCTGAGTGTTGCTGAACTTCAGAACTAGGGTCATAAGACAGCAGAATGGCATGTATACAAAATAAGAAGTGTGTTGTTTTGACTGAAAATCTGCTTTATTTTTAGCGCAAGCTATGAAAGAACCAATTAACCTCCTTTGTACTATTAAAATCAAGCGTTCTTTCGAAGCCCTGTTAAATACTCCTTTATCAGTATCCATGTAAGTTATTGCATTATTGTATCACTTCTGTACCTGGCAAAAGTTCAAATCATCTGAGTTAGTCTTTCATGTGCTTTTTTGGACAAGTTTCAGTTCTTGTTTAAGGAAGTAATAAAAGCAATTTGTCATAGTTGTATTTTCCTATGCTATTGGAAACAAAATTGGCAGGGACGTAACCCGTACTCAATTCGCCGATGGAAACAAAAAAAAGTAGACAAACAATGAATACCTCTGCTATCTTTCAAGATGCATTTTAGGAACTGATAGTGGATGTACAGTGGGACTAGGCTTCGGGGGAAAGAAGAACTGGTGTTATTATTTGTTGACGATGCTACATGTTTCACAGAGAGATAGTGATTTTTCCTTAATGTTTGCCTTTTTTTTTTTTTTCTTTTTTTTTCTGTATTAAAATGTGCTTAAGAGTGAAATGAATGTCACAGGAACTGGCCAATAAGACAGCATCTGTCTCCTGAAGGCCAGTTGGAATTCCTGGGTTTGCGCTAGCAACTGTTTCCTTGGAAGGGGTGAACCAAAAATATGAAAGAAAGGAGTGGGGACAGCTGCTTCCTCTAAAAAATATTTTCCCAGTGGTAAAAACTTACCCAGGCTCTAACAGTACAAGTCAGGCGCTGTCTGAGAAGGAGTGGATAGCTGAGATTCTTAAAGGAAAGAGAATCTGAAAGTTGTTTATGCTTTGGAGAATGAGGAAATCCTTGGAGTTTTCTTAGTGCAGTTGAGTGCTGCGGTAGCCTGTCAGGTGAGCTGCGAAGCCGAGGCTCCAAAGTGCTTTCTTTGCTGTAGGGTTCAGCTCTCGTTTTCGAGCCAGGCTTGCTGCATTGAGCGTGGGCTGTGGGCTGGGGAGATGCTTGTGCTGCGTGGCGCTGGCAGGCGGGTGCAGGGCTGGGAGCTGTCGGGCTGTGCGCGGATGTTTGCCCGCGGGAGCTGTACTACACGGGCTGCATGCTAATAGCCTGGGTCACGGGCACCAGGGTGAGCTTAACTCCTGAGTACTTGGAGGGATTTGAAAGCATGGCAGCCTGCAGTACTGCAAGTCATGTGCTATCTTCACTGCTCACACCTCGGAGGAGGAGATGCTTTGGTTAGAGTGATGCAGCTCTGCTGTGTGTTTTTTTATTTGAGAGACAGCTTGATAGGAAAAAGGAGGAGGAATGAGTTATAATTTGTGCAACATAACCCTCTGAGCGCTTACAGTGTACGTTAAGAAAAGCAGAGACAATTAAAGATTTTGGTTGGCATAGAAAGCCGTTATGCAGTCACAAGATTAGGTGAGGGTGATCATGTCCCGCGCTAAATCCAGATATGCTTTGTGTCATGTGCTGTGTCTTACAGCACAGAAAGCAAAGTGGATGAGAAGCTCCAGTCATTGAGGAGATAAATTTTTCCCTGTGAGCTTTTCAGCAGCTTTGTGGGTCGTGTTTTCTTAAGATTAGTTACCCATGATAAATATTGAGAAGTGCATAATACAAATTTCTTTTTAAAGAGCCTGGCCAGCATGCTGTTTTGGCCAGCCACCCACCCTACTACCATAGGCACTGCCTCAGGATTTTAATTCCTTTTTCCATGAGTGGCTGGAAGCTTTTCTTTCAGACACATCTCTTTGTTTCCACGGGGAAAAGGCAGAATTTAGTCCTCTGGAAGCTGATTGTAAAGGAGCAGTACAGTCCAGCGAATAGTGGATCTGGGCAGAGATGGGATTAGCTGCTGAGAAAGGGCAGGCTGGGATGAAAAGGCCACTGAAAAGCCTCCAGCCCTGGCCCTAGCCAGCTGAAATTCCTCAGCCATTGCCTAGAGAAAAGGGAAATCCATCTGGCACCTACCCAGGTTAGTCAGGGTAGGAAGAGCCATGCTTGGGTGCCTTTTAACAAAAGTGGGAAAGAAAAATCAACAGTTCATCCTTCCCCCCTCTGGGCTTCCCAGAATACCGAGTCAAGGTTTCAGACCAGTGTGCTGCTGTCTAAGCTCAGGAGGGTCCGATGGGTTAAGGAAATTAAATGCCAGGTTGCTTTCCAGATCATTTGTTTATGGAGATGATCTGAGTACCACCCACTGCTCTGGGACTATATGTAAAGCAGGCAAAAAAAAAAAAAAAAGCAACCAACAAAAACACAAATAAAACATGAAGAGCCTGAAAAAAAAATTCCTTTCCAGTCCCACACTCAGCTGTGATCCATGGCTGTGCTGCAGTATAGTCTTTCCCTTTGAAATCAAAAAGTCTGCTCCCAGCAGTTCTGCTCCTGGAGGATAAATCTGTGACTCCAGTGTACAGTGACTTAGAAGATAGTCTTGGTGTTTGGAAACTGTTACATAGATGACAAAAAATAAAACATGCTTGTTATCAGATTGAACACAAACTCACCCACAGCCATTGATCTATAATCACTAACAAATAAAGGGAGAGAAAGCTCTGAAAAGATATCTGACGCAAATACAAGTGAAGCACAGAATGCAAGCTGCTTAGATGTGAGCAGAAAGCTGTCATGGATGCAGTGGCAAGGCTGAGAAGAGCCAGGGCTGCAGAGGATGCTCCTTTCAGCTTCTGTCACACTGTTGCTGCAGCGGGGAGCCAGGGTCAGGGAGCCTGGCACAGGGTGGCACCCAGGAAGGTGACAAGGGGGGAAGTCCTGACCTCAGAGTTATACTTCTGGAGAGGGAATCACTTCAATACTTACTAGACAGGCTTTAGAGGACACTGAGAATACTTGTGATTGGATAGGTCCTGTAGCTTTTAGGCACATTAAACGTAAGTACGTGTATCAGTGTACTCAGGTAGCCACAAGAATTTGGGTTTCAGAAAGCAAGGTTTGGGTTCTCCCTTTTTACAAGGTACCAGGCCTATTTCCTGTGCCCCAGTGTCGAGTAAAACAGCTATTGATTCAGTGTTGAAGTGAACTGCCTGTTGGTACACTTGCAAACACAGACCCTTAAAAAAGGATCAAATCAGGGGGAAATTGCTTTGCTTATCCCCTCTTCTGCCTTTCCCCCTTTGTTGCCCACACTGCCTCCTTATTCCTAGCAAAGAGCAAAAGCAGAAGCTCTCCGTGGAGTCTCTCTCCTTCCTTTTTGGTTCAAACCAATGGAGGGAGAAGGAGAGCACCTTCTCAGCCTTCCCAAGGGCTGGGGCACTGAGGCTTTTTGGCCACCTCCAGCCTTCAGGGCACTGCCCCAAGTTGGGTCTGAAGGAGATCCCACTGCCCTGGGGATGTAACAGGAGAGAGCAGCCCAGAGCTGGGGCACCCTGTGGTGGTAGTACCCACCCACCAGCCAAAACCTCCACACCAGAGCTGACTGCTGTTCCAGTGACACCTGTTTTTTGCTGCCTCTTTCCTCTGGTGCCATTTTTTGGTTGTTTATCAGTGGGTTTCATCAACTTCTTGATCAGTTTGCGGCCGCAGCCTGGAGGCATCCCATGGCACACTGTCAGCTGTGCCAGCAGCCATCCGGGCATGCGGCTGGTGGGAATGCATGGCTGCCGAAGGAGAGCCCAGCGTTGTCTTCAGGAGCTTTGGAGCAGGCCCAAAGAACTGTCAGAACTGCAGTTACGGCTCTGGAACAGAAATATCGAGCAAAGCAGTTTTAGCAGAGAATTGGTACTGGTGTTCTTGAAAACTCGGTAATCTTGGCCACATGAAATTCAACCTTTTCTGTGACTGATCGTCTGTAACATTTCAGTTTCAAGAGCTAAATTGTTCATGAGTTAGAGCAGAACATTTTCTAAAAAGAACGTGCCCCAGACCCTACCAAACCCAATCAAAACAGAACAACTTGCATTCTGCTTCTTTTCAAGCAAAGAGAACATCCCAGCAAAATCAGAAATGATTTTTTGTGGTCCTGAATTGCTGCCAGGCTGGGTATGCCATGTGTGTGCTGCGTCCCTCTTGCCCTGCTCCTGGTTATCTATTTTTTCTGCTCCACAGTGGAAGGGATGGTGGTGGCTTTTGTTACAGTTTACTTATGGGATTTGTGTTGGGAAAAAGTGCTTCTTTGGGGCCTGGAGAAGTTTCCTGCACCTTCCCAATCCTGCCCATGTGCTCCCAGCCTCCTCCATGTCAGTGGCAGCCCTGTGCCTTGCCTGCCCTGGGACCTGGGGGAGGCTGCTGTTCTCCTTGACTCACAGCATGTTTAGGGCTCTGCTGATGTCTGATCCAAATCCCCATGAAATCAGTAGGATCCCTTCCATTAACTTGCGGTGAGCTCTGGATCACACTCTGTATTCCACAGGCAAGGAAAGACAAACAACTGCCCAGAGTCTCCTTCCCCCTCTCTGACCAGAAAGTGCTGTAGGCCTGCTAAAAGATAACTGGAAGCATGGTGAACACACTCTTTTTTTTATAACATTGAATGTGAAGGCTGTGATCAGAGACCAGTGGTAGGAACCTGCAGAAAATACCTCCATGCCAGACTGGATAGTCACACTTGAGGGAGCAGCTTTGAAAATAAGACCCACGTCTTATTTTTTGGATGCACAGGGTTGCTGAGGGTGGCCACCATCCACAGGTTTGAGTAGGATGAGGGCCTACTCAGTGGTGGTACAGGGTGGGATTAAGCCATGTGATAGGCGGGTTCTTTCCCTGGGAATTTCCACTCAGCATTTTTACGGGGCTGGTGGGGTGACAGGAGGTGTTAGAACCTCTGAGCTGCACACCAGCCCCATCCTTTCACCAGCAGATCTCCCCTCAGCGCTCCAGTTATAGCCATCAGCTTAGCCTGGGGGTTCTGGTTGGGCATTTTCCTTCATATCAATACAGGAGTATTATTTTAGGATGTGACACTTGACACTTTGCTTTCCTTTCCTCAGAAGGAGGCAGTTTTCTAGTTTTTGGCATTATTTTTATTTCAAACGGGAAGCAAAATGCATTTGTTAAAAAGAAAAATAATTAAAATCCCATTACAGCCCCAGTTCTGTTGTCTTCCCAGAACCAGCATTAAGGTTTTTATTAATAAATGTGCAATTATTGGTGATCTCTGAATAATTTCTCCTACTTTAATTTTTCTTCACTACAGTTCTGTGCTGTGTTTCTCTATTTTTACTCTTTGTTTTCCTCATTTGATGTGTTTACTGAAGTTATTATTTTCATATTATCGTAGAATCAAAGAATCCTTAGAGCTGGAAGGGACCTTTAAAGGTCATCTAGTCTGACTTCCCTGCAATGAGCAAGGACACCGCAGTTGGTCAGGTTGCCGAGGGCCCCATCCAGGCTGGCCTTGAAAGTCTCTAGGGATGGGGCATTCACCACACCTCTGGGCAACTTGTTCTAGTGCCTAACCACCCTCACTGTAAAAGGCTTTTTTCTTATATCCAACCTAAATCTACCCTCTTTGAGCTTGAAGCCATTCCCCCTTGCTCTGTCATCACAGACCCTGCCAAAGAGTCTGTTCCCTGCTTTCCTTAGCTCCCCTTTAGAATATATTAAACATGTTCTCATTTACAAATGGCTTTTTCAAAAATGATCTCAAAGAAATATCAATCTTTTCATTGGCTGGGAGTTTAAACAATTAAGTTAGCAAACTGTTAGCTGAAAATTGATTTTAGAAGGCTGTTTTTTAATGATGATTTCAGTATATCTTAAAGTAAAAATGCCTGGATAAAAGAAGTTATCTCCCCCCAGCCTCTATAAAACTTGAAAAAACAGGTTTGTATCCATTGGAAGGATTGTGAATTGTGGCTTTGCTTTACGAAACTGGCATTCAGAACCAATTTAAATAAAATTCAGACAGTTTTTGTAGAAAGGTTAAAGAATGAAGATATGCCTTGTTCCAAAGAAAGTTAAGTTAAATTGGAAATAAAATTTCCAAAGCTTTCTTCAGAGCTATAAATATTTGCAGAAGGTATTTGCAGAGGAATCAGAGGACTTAGTGGGGCATGAAGGAGATGTCATGGGGCACCGTGGGAGCCACAGATGCCTTTGTACCTGGAGCACCAGGGCCAGGCCCCAAAATATCTCCTGGCTCCCAGGACCTGCCATGTCTTTACCTCAGCTCTCACTCATGTAGCATCAATGAAAATGAGCGTTGTCGAGTCTGAGGAAGTGCTATGTGGACCGGAGTGAGCTCTGTCATGCTGCAGTTGGCTCCTGCCTTGTATTGCTGAACTTATTGCCCTCGCCATTAAAAAGGAAGAGGGTTTGAAGGGATACTGCTTTGGCACCCCTTCAAGTAAAGAGTCAACATAAGAAAGCAGGGGTTTGAAAATCAGGAGTTGACGGTCTGTTTATTTCTCAGAATTAAGGTCCATCCCATGGCAAGGCCCTCTCTTTGGGAACCCTTGGGACTGTGCAGGGATGACGCCCAAGCAGGGCAGGTTAACTTCACATGGCCATGCTCCGAGGGCACTCCAGGGCAGGTCTGTCTGCAAGGAGCAGGTGCTTCACTGCTCTCTGCAGTAGGATGCCATTTCTACAAAGTATAAATCCTGCATTTTATTATAAAAGTTAGTACCAATAATTACTTAAAATTTAATGAATTTCAGTTCTCACTTAATTGCTTTTGAGTAGTTCACTTAACTTATTAAAAAGAAGCAAGGACATATTCATTTAATGAGCAGCAGAAGCCTTGGCCTAGCATCTGCCTACATTCTCTTCTCAATTAATCAATTATAGTCCAATGGTGTGTAATTACACATTAAGAAAGTTATTGGATATCTCAGCATGGCTGTCCCAGGGGGCTCATGAATACACTAATATAACACACCTGTAATGACCTGTTCTCAGATCTGCAAATTGCTCCCATTTCTCTCTCTCTCACGTTGCTAAATGAAGATGAGAGCAATTACCATTAACTTTTTGAGTCACATCTAGTCAATGAGAGAGAAAAAAGAGCCCTACCAGCATTCATAATAAATCTGCCTTTTGTTGCTGAGCGTTGCAGCAGCACCAGACATTGAGCTGTAGGGCAGTTGGTGTGCCTGGAGACTGTGCACCACTCTGGGAGTACTGCAGCAGTCAGGACTGAGACACTTGTGTAGGTGAAAGGAAAAGTCAGACCATGTCTGACTGTACCCAAGCGTAATTCGCTGGGAGTGCTTCAAGTTAGGCCAAACTCCAGAGCTGATCCCTATGCAACAGCTCTCAGCCTGTGCATAGCAACTAAGCCATGTTGCTGTTGTGTGGAGTTTTTTTTTCTGAACACTCGAAAGAACAAAATTTACTATGTAATGGCAGAAAGGATTTGGTTGTGTGAGGGGATACATTCACCAATGCTCTCTTATTAATGCATAACAAATGGAACCAAGGAGAGGCTCTTAATCTGCATAATGAAGTCTGACAGATTCTAAATTGGTGATTCAGTCAGATGAAGGGCCCAAAAATGCTCTCTGGAAGTGAGCGTTTGATGGCTCCATAAGTCAAACAAGCGATGATATCTGTCAAGGTTTTTATAAATGTTGTCTTGCACAGTGTGATTTTGATGTGCTGCTGTCACTGTCTTTGGGAAGAAGTGTCTGTTTCCCCACATGAAGCATTCTTATTGCTTTCATTTGTAGACTCAGGTGGGTGTACAGGCAGATTAACACCCAGTGATACCCTGAGCACAACTGTTCCTTACAAGGAGGGTCCATTTTGCTTGTAGCAAAATACAATTTCATTGCTGTACCCTGGCACCAAACTAGCAATTAGCGAGTTCAGTGAAACCCTCATTGTGACTGGACATTGCTTCTCTTTGTGAGGATGGCCCCTGTGTTTGGCAGGGTGATGCTCCTGGTAGATTCAGGGGGTCAGACATTGCTTATAGAGTCAGTGGTTGGGCTAGATGATTGTAGTGGTCCTTTCCAACATTACTGATTCTGTGATTCTATGATTAGTTGTGCTATAGCTGTGACAGTGGGTATTTCACTCTGGTTTCCACCTGTGTCTCACGTCTTCCCAGTTCCACAGCACCCTCAGCTTAGGACATGGTTTGGTTCGTGTTCCTACTGCAGCACTTCAGGGCTGAGCTCTGTTCAGGATCTGCTGATAATTAATGAAGGAAAGCAAGCACGATTTACTCAATCAGGTGCAGATATAGGATTGGTTAAACCACTTCTAGAGGGGCTGTATCTGTCCATTAACTAGATACATGTTACATATGACATCCACATTTTTGGCAGCTGTAACCATGAGATCAGCAGCATATTTTTGTATCTGTAGTCCTTTGAGTTTGCACATAGAGCCATTCAATTCAAGCAGAGGTACTACTGGTACAGCTAGCTATCTGCTAACTTGATGTCTAGGTGTCTGGTCTTCAGCTTTGAAATGAGGATTCTGTTATTTAATTACTTCTGCACGCAATTTGAGATTAAAATGTTGGAAGTGCAAAATGATATCTATTATTTAAAGTTGTGTGATACTCCAAATAGCTGACAACGGCACCCTTGGTATTTGCAAAGAGAGGTTCATTTATTATGAATTGTTATCTGACACAGTAGTGGAGAGCAGGTTCCCAGCTTTACCTTCAGGCATTTAAAAACCATCTGACTGCCCAGACAATGAAGCAAGCTCTGGCGGAGTGGTCCATGAGGATCCCACAAAGTGGTCAAACTGTGCACATATACATTGTTCTCAAATCCTGCTCAATGCACAGTTTTGTTTATGCTGGGCACCAAAATTAAATTCTGTGCTCGGTTGTTTATTTTTAGTCTGTGCTTGAATGGTCAATTAAATATGCTTTAAACAGAGAAAGAAATGCAGTTATATCATAGAGCTTCAATATGCAGTACAGTATACTGTTGCACAGGCCAGTTAAATACAGGACCTAAAAAAGCTGTCAGTTGATTCTTTGGTTGTGTAGACTTTGTGTGTCTGATGGGGAGGAGGATGGTTATTTCATTCAGCAGCAAAAACATGTTTCTATCTGTATTCCCTGCAAGAGGCTGTAACTCCTTCCATGTCACTTTCTTAATTGAGCAATAAACTCAGGATTGTACTAATACTTTTTATTATGAGGAATCAAAGTGCTTCTTCTAGACAGGCAGAAAAATAATTGACCACCTGTGCCCAGTCCTGAATGAACATTACTGCACTGAAATAAATGTCTCTTCACTCAAGATGGGAAACAGTCATTTTCTGAGAGATTTCTTTCCTTCATTCCACCACAGAGGTGTAGCAGCATGTGATGTGTTCCCGGGGTGCCTTTCTGCTGCTGGGGTGATGTAAAGGAGTCTCCAGCTGAGGAGAATCTGGCCCAGAGATGGGTTTGTGTAGTACTGGGAGGGGGTGACAGGACTTCGGGCTGGTGGATCTTATTACAGCTTGCCTAGCACATGTTGTAAGGGGCAAAGGATGCTAGAAACTAAAATAATAGAACGCAAATAGACTGAGTATAGAGAAAAGGTAAATGCCTCCCCTATCAGTTATTTTTCGCCCTCTATTGATAAATCTCTGGGGCTCCCTCTCATCTCCATCTCCAGATGTGGGCCCCAGATGTGCGTGACAGCAGCATGGCCCAGCTGGAAGTTCGCTGCTGGGCTGTGCCCCTGGGAGCAGCCTCCCTCACAGCAGGTGCACGCACACTGTAGCAGGCACAAGGGTTGTGCAGGGCCTGGAAAACATCTCCAGCTTTCTCAAACACGTGCCTTGGTCCTTGCTTTCTGAGATATTGCGGGAGACTGCACTGAGCAAATGCTTTTGTTCCCACAGGGTTTGCACAGCGTATTGCCATCAGGCGCTGCTCTGTTGTCCTTATCCAGCGTGCCGAGTTCATTTAATGAGGGCTACACAGCTGATAGGATTGCGCAGGCCAGCAGTCCCGCTTTTTGGCTCTCTTTCCTGCAGCCACAAAGCAGGGCTGAAAGCTGAGGCCTGGGTGAATGCCAGCTGTCCAGAGGTCAAACCAGATTAGCTGTGGTCACTGAAGGGAGATAACCAGAGGGCCTGGCTGCCCACACAGCCCCTGAGCAAAGCTAGATATTTGTCTGCCTTTGTTATGAAAATCCATCCCAACGACCCAGCCGAAATTCCAGCTGCCCAAAGTAACTGTGATCCCTGCTGGTGGCCTGTCTTTATTTTCTGGGCTGCTCCCGTCTGCTGGGGTGCCAGGGCACTTGTACCACAGCAGGAGCATCGTGGAGATGTCACATCCCTCGAGGCAAAGACCCCACATGCATCAAAATCCAGCCCAATATTCCCCTTTGCAGTGGGGATAGAACCTGCTATGCTGTCTGGTGAGATGCAGAGGGCTTTGCTGATCCTCCAAGCACCTGTGTGGTTCTGCCTCAGAGGAAGGACCTGGAGGGCATTGGCATCATGGCTCTTGGAGGGAGGCAGCAGTGTTTGGGGTTCCTGTGATTTATTTTCCTGCTGCTACTGTCGGATTAGCTCCTTTTCATAGCTCCAAACACAGCATTGTTGTGAGCTCTGGGAGGAGCCTGGCTCAAGGCAGGTCAGCCAGTGTTTGGGATGGGTGAGGAGCGAAAAGGGGAGAGGAGGAGAGAGGAATGGACCTTGTGAGAGCAGGAAAGTGAATACAGGTCACTGCGACACCACACAAGTTGTGTGTGTGATGCCTCCTGACACAGGGCACCCAGGAGCATGGGGGAACCATAATGAGTAGAGATGGCATGGGGAAACGAACATCTCCTGCAGATGTGACATCCAAAAAGCTCCCCAGCCAGAGCAACTATTTTTAGCAAAAGTGCAAACAGTGATAGATGCCGTGGGGCTTCTGTTGCTAAAATCTGGCTATAAGCAATATATTCATATTTAAACAAGTCAGCTTTGCACGTTGAAATGAGCAAACACTGCCTCTGCTTGCTTGTTTGTTGTGTAGAAGCCATCAGCATCGCTCCTTGTCCCTTCCCATCAGTGGGGATGTGGAGCGCTGTGATGGATGAGCTGTTGATCTAGCTTGTCTGCAAGGCCACTGCATGTTTATTTCTTGCATGGCAATCTATTGTGCAATGCTAGAAATAGGGATGTGGGCCTGCCCTTGCAAAAGTAACATCTTGCACACAAAACAGTGCCGTGCTGCTAAGCTCTCTTGGCACAGTTTGTACAGCCAAGCACATCCACTGTGAAATCCAACCCTGAGATGCACATGAATAAATTCACACAAAGTCAAGAGAGCTGTGAGCAGCAGAGGCCTTTGAATGCAGGGGGCAAAGCAGCAAGGATGGAGCTCCTGTAACTTCTCTTCTGCTTACTGTGGGCCTGTGTCACCTCTGGGGAAAGGCCCTTGGCTTACACCGGCATTATTTCTAGCCAATTATCCTATTTAGGTATCTCATGTATATTTAGGTCTTGAAAAGGTCAACAGCAGATCACAGCCGAGCAGGCCTTTTTGAAGCTATAGGACTGGAAGCTTTGCTTCTAGCATCATTAGGAAATAATTGCTTGTGAATGTCCAGGGATTTGAATCTGCATGCGGGATCTCTGGAAAGGAGGGCAGGAAGGTTTAATATATTTTTGAAACAGCTGCTGCTAATGTTGCACCTGAGGTGCTGAGCAGCCCTAGCAGGGCACAGCCACTGCCTCTCCCTGCCTTAGGCTCTGGAGCCCTGGAGCCGCCCGGCAGCTTGCCTTTGCGCCCATCCCCTTAGGACTGTCCCCAGCATGAGCACACTTCTCCATACAGAATTCATCAGAATTCATTTTCTTTGTTTGTTTGTTTGTTTGTTTGTTTTCTGCTTCTTGCAACCTTTTCCTTAGGTCTCTCTTCCCCTTCTGTCTTCCTTCCTTGCAAGCTTACTTTCCCTCAGTTTAATTATTCGCTTCCACGGGTACAAGGCAACTTGTGTCACATATTTTTGGTATGTCCAGTTCCTGTGTTCTCCATCTCCTCAGTTCTGTGGTTGTAGAAAACCCCTTTCCTAAATGCCCAGATGTTACTAAATGGCGTTCTTAACATCAAAAAGGCCAGGCTGCTGCACAACTTGATGTCTCGCTATATCATAGAATCATAGAATGGTTTGGATGGGAAGGGGCTTAAAGCCCACTCAGTTCCAACCCCTGCTGTGGGCAGGGCTGCCACCCCCCAGCTCAGGCTGCCCAGGGCCCCATCCAACCTGGCCTTGAGTGCCTCCAGGGATGGGGCACTCGTAACCTTTCTGGGCAGCCTGTGCCAGTGCTTCACCACCTCTGAGTAAAGAATTTCTTCCTAAGCCTGTGAGGCTTGTGACTCTGAACACAAACCATGAGTTCCATATGAGGAAGATGGCCCTGATGTGTGGTGTTAGACCAGAACCTAGTGAGACAGCTGCTTACCTCTAGGCTCTGCTTCAGCTACTCCCTGTCACCACAGTCAAGTCACCTCATCTCTCTTTGTCTCTGCTCCCTGTTCATAAAATGGACCTCATTGCATATCTGAATTTCCTATGGCACTGTGGAGACAGATTCCTCTGGCTTGCTTTGCCTTTATCTCACCTCTCTACCAACACTTCTGGCAGGTGGGATAAGATGCCATGACATCAGAACCGTAGAATCATTGAGGTTGGGAAAGACCCCTAAGACCATCTAGTCCAACTGTCAGTAGCCGTGCTCAGGGCCAAGCCTACATTGGGTGCAAAGTAAAGCATCTGTAAGGCTGTTGGTGTTGCCAAGTCGTGCTAATATATTTCATGTTTCAGATACCTACTTCCGAACAGTAACGTCATTTGATTATTGTAGTGTTGCAAATTAAGTTGCCCACACACAAATTCAATATAGCTTTAATTAT
>JAOWBP010001760.1:55847590-55859623 GCA_028571105.1 Tragopan temminckii | reverse complement strand
GTCGGCGGCGACGCCGCCCGGCGGTGTCATCATCGCCGACATGAGCCAAGCCCCGTTGTTCCCGACCACCGGGTCGCCGGCCGAGGGCGGCGGACCGGCGCGGCCTCATCGCGCCCTGGGGGCAGCCATCTTGCGCGTCGCAAACGGGCCGTAAAGCGAGGCGGCGCGGCTCTCCCTTCCCGCTTCGCCCGTCTTCCGCGCCTGACGGCCTCTCGCGGCATCGCCGCGTTGGGGTTCACAGAATGCTCCGAGTGGGGAGGGAGGCGCGAGGGTCGCCCGGCGATACCACTAGCTCCACACAGCGCCACACAAAATTCATTCCCTGTGTCCCAGCGCTCCTGATCTTCAGCACTCGGGGCCGTGCCCGCTGCCCTGGGCAGCCTGCTCCGTGCCCACCTCCCTCTGGTGCGGAACCTCTTCCTAACAGCCGCGTCTGAGCTCTGCTGCTAAGAGGCAGAATTCTGATGGAAAACAGCCCCACTGACTGTATTCTTGTGAAAAACGGGGCATTACGCTTCTTACCTTTCTAAATACAGAGTACATCTCGCTCTGTGTTGCTCCACGTGATTAAAGACCTACATTGAAGCATACTGTGAAAAAAGGTGCGAACAGAACACAATTCCATCACAAAACTAAAAATGAAACGCAGTCCAGGAAAGCGCAAACAAATAGAAGTTCTTGAAATGGTAGTGCAAAAACACTGTTAGCTGTTTCCATGGGTAACACGAAGGGGTTCACTGTTCTCACACCTGAGACAAGACTCAAAACAGACACCAGCAGTTTATAAGTTAGTGCCCTAAGGAAGGGGGTTTGGCTGGAGCTGATAGCATCGGGACTTGTTTGTGGTGAGCAGCCTCCCCCAGACCTGAGAGAGAACAGCTGGAATGTAGAGAGCCTGCAAAGTCTGCTTTCTGTGCAGTGAGTCTCTGGGAGAGTCAGCCATAACTCTGAGAGAGCTACCATTGAGTTAGCTTAGCTACTGTCACAGAGCAAACTGGTGCTAAATAGTGAGTTCCAGCTTATAAACACTGTCTACAAATGACCGAATGTGATGGCTTTCTGTTTCTATGCAGAAAGACTGAGTTAATGAAACATGCCAGAGGGATGCACTTAAGAGGAGCTAACAAGGCACCTCAGCCTATAACAGTGACAAATTCCTTGATCCATTTCCCGAGCCCTGTATGTTCTTGCACTTTATGTGGTAAGTGTTCTGTGAAAAACTAACATGGTTATTCAATTACAGTCTACTTAAAATAATACATATAAACAGAGCAAGGAGAATTAGAGTTCTATGGGCAGTAAACCTACCATCTCCTAATGTGTGAGACTTTAGCTTTTCAAAACTGCTGTTCTTCATGTTATTCTAAGAAACCAAACACCTCTGCTCTTTCTATATAGAATTCTCCTAAGTGCAAAGGATTTAGAAGTAGGGCAAGCAGCTTCGTTACCACAATGCAGCATGCTGCTGCTAGGGCTTCCTCAGGATTCGTGAGTGTCAACAGTAGGCTGGCATTCTTAAACAGCTTTTTTTTTTATTTTTATTTTTTTTTTAATTTATTTGTTTATTTTACCACAGAATAATCTTTGAAAGGATTATACCATAATACTCAAGGACCTTCTTCCTCATGCTGTCAGCCCAATGCCTTAATCCAAGCCATACTTCCATGCCCGTTTTTGACCCCTGGTCCTGGTGCATGGTTTCACCCTGCTAACCTTCTCACTTCTTTGCTTCAGTGAAGCACAACATCCTTACTGGCATTTTTTTCTCATTCTTGTGACAGCTTCCTCATCTTTTTCTCGTTAAGTTCCAGTCCTCCTCTTGTCTGCACAGCCTGCATCCTAATCATGGGTTCTTCTTTTCATATGCATTTATGGGTGTGGTTTGTGGGGAGAAGCACAAAAGCCCTCTCTCTGCTCTTGTGCTGAGCTCTATAACACTCCTATTTCTATGAAAGGCAATTGAAGTCCAGGTAAGCCTAATGGAGATGCCCATTGCTGTTGGACTTTCCAGGCAGCAGAAAGTGGAAATGCCATTCTGATGAAGGGTAGTTATTTACACTTTTTTAATGTGAAGAATGGGAGATTCCCCACCTATCAAATCTCTGGAAAATCCTGCGACAAATTTCTGTTTTAGAAAATGGAGATGCAAGAGTTTCTCAGTTATACAGACCAACAGTATTTTTAATGTGAGCAAAATAGTGTATTTTTCACCAACCTTCTTTTGCAAACTGACCGAAAATCAGCTTCATGCTGAAACACCAATCATAGAAAAATTCATTACACATTAGTAAAAATTTTAGTTACAAGCATTAAAATCCAGTCTTACAAAGGGTAATGATAGACAATCCTACCCAGAGATATTGCTGTTTGTACTGCAGATAATACTGAGTTTCTCAGTTTTTTTCTTCTCTCTTCCTCTCAGAATACAAATAAATAAATAAAACAGAAGCAAAAGTGTGATATACTTACCATATTTTAAGTTGTGGACACAACAGTATGTTTGCTTGCTTGCTTGCTTGCTTTCGGCTTGGTTCATTTCCCCTCAGGAATCAATTGAAAAAGCCACACTATTTCAAGGGCTTCAGTATGTGCACAATATATGTGTCTGTTTCTTTAGAGTCTTAAGTAGAGAAGGAAATGGTAGGTCTTTTTTTTTTTTTTTTCCTATCAATTGACTTTGTTAAGCCTTCCCAGGAAGAGAAAGAAGCCACTGCAGGGGGCCAGTATCAAAGTTGAAGAACAAAGAGGAGAGGTGAAGGGACATTTCTGTTTACAGCAGCATGTTCTGGACTGTATACCAGAGGATACATCAAAGCCAGCACTCATGCCAGCTCTGGGTCTCTTCTAACATATGAAATGCAGAAATATTTTCCTGACTGCCATCTAAAGCAAAACTTTTGCAAAGCACTTACACTTGGTTGTGGAACAGCTGACCATTCATGGTCACTCTGGCCCTATGCAAAATAAATTATGTCCATAGGAGAATGAAGCTAGAAATATTCGTATTTTTATACTATCTATACACTACATAACCAAAAATTGTTCTGGACATTGTTTAAGTTTTTAATACGTTAAAACATTGGGTGCACTTCACAAACATCTACAAAAATGAAAGCCAACATGAATGTGTCTTTGTTTTCCAAAGTATCCAAGTAGTCTCCCCACCACACATATACATACATACAGTGAATTGATTTACTTCACAACATCCTGGAGAAGTAGGCAGTTATGATAATTTCCATTTTGAAAGTCAGAAGGCTTAAACTTAGAGGTTATGTGATTTGTCCAAGGCTTCACAAAAGCCCTAAGGCAAACTGAGAAAAGAATTCTCTTCTCTTGACCTGGCTGTCTGTGCCTTGTCTGCAAGGCTGCCTGTCTTCCTACTAGCCTATAGCCTACAGAGAAGTATGAATGCTTATTGATCCTTCAGTTACACACACACACAAAAAGCCAGTATAATTCAATGTCAGGTGATTTCAGTAGGAGCCACATGCTCTGGATAGAATTTGGCAAGAGAATATGTTAATTTTTAAATCTAAATATACCTACTGAGATACCAATATCAGAAAATGATTTGTTGCTGGTTAATGAATGATAATTAATGCATAATTATTTTGATTTCCTTAGCAAGTAAATAAATACAGCTGTGATATATAGGGATGCTTTGTATGAGTAGGAGTATGTTACCATTTTTCCTTTGCACACAAAACACAGCACTTGGGTCAATAGTCAGTGCACAGTGTGGATCAGGAGCCAAAGCACCCAGTAGCTCTTGGCAGCACTGTGCAGGCAACGAGGCGAGCCCCCCTGTGCTGCATGCTTACTGCACACAGCTCCATTCACACTTGCTCACCAGCCTGCACTGCAGGAAAACAAAATCAATTGAAATCCCTCCATTTCAGCAAGCTGAGGAGAAATAGTAGCAGAGCAGTGTGCAGCTGATAACACCCCTCCTTTAGAAAGTCACATTTTTTTCACCTCCCAACCCAATTTTAATTGTAAGGCAGCCTCTTAGGCTGTCTTAAATGACTGGCACTGCTCCACTCGGGGGAATTTGGGCAGGGACTCATAAAACAGCAGTGCTTTAGAGCTGAGTAATCTATCGAAGAAGCAGGAGGAAGATAAGCACAATGTTAATTCTGGTCGTATGCAATCGAAGCTGACAAAGCATCCATCACCCTGTACAATATTAGCCTTTACATATTCAGCTTTATCAATTTCCCCATTCCTAATCCATCATTAACAACCCCATGAAGCCTCAGCTAATTAGCCCCACCTCTGCAACTCGGCAACCTATTAACTATTTATTATTTCTATTTAGTTGCACTCCAGTAGCAGTGAAAAACTCCAACCAGACACATTTTAGTGCTGCAACAAAGGAGATGGTCCCCTGCTTATGGAGTTCATGGTCGGGATGAGGGTAAAAGCAGCAGAGTAAATGACAGCCGTGCTGAACAAAGGCTTACTCACACACACGCTCTTAAACACTCTATCCCACATATCTATAGATTTTATATGGATTTATTTATTTATTTATTTATTTATTTCCATCACAGCATCCTTTGAAATCACAGAATGTGGTGCAATTTGGAAGGGTCCAGCAAAAAGAAATAAGCAGGATTTAGTCTTTTAGGTGAAAAATAGATTGAAAAACTATCTAAACCTTTTCACAGTTAGTGAGTAGGAAATAAAATGCAGTGATTAAAGTCACAGTATATCAGGATACTGGCTAACATACAGAATGTGTACATTTTCTATGGATTTAATAAATAAATCCAAGCGTTTCTCAGTTAAAATACTAATATCACAGGAACTAAATATGCGTAATTTATGAAGTGTTATGTATATTTTGCAGCTTGCTATTCACATGCATAATCAAAGCATAGATAGAATATTAAATGTTCTTTTTTTTTTTTCTACCAGCAATGCTCAGTTTGAGAGGAGACCTACGTACCTTTTTGTCTTTGTCCCCCCCCTTTCTTTTTTTTTCACTTACAGGGGAAGCTATGTACTATCCACTAAGGCTGGCTTGGTTTTTCTATTGAAGTAAACTTTGCAGGAGTCACTGGTGCCTTTTTTTTTTTTTAATCTCCCCTTTGGTTTTTGTACCTTCTTATTCAAGAATCTCTTTTGAAGGGTGCCTGAAAGATCCGGTTCCTGAAAACCCACTGCCCACTGGCTGAAGAGCGTGGCACAGTGTGAGCACCAGAGGCTTGGCTCTAGCTTTCTGTTTACTGATGAACTTTAAAGCACAAAACATTTGAACATGTTATTATCCAAAGGGCTGCTCTCACTCCGTACCTGCTCACTGCTTTACTAACACAAAGGCAGTAATGTCTTTCTGGGAACAAGGTCTGCATATACAAAAGTCGATCTAGATGATGAAGAAAATGGTTTAAAAATTGTTTTTAGGTGACACAAAGAAAATAATTTGAATCTGTCCTTTGAATTCTATGTCGGAACAAAGGAATGTATTTTAAATAGCACTGACTGAATGGCTTTGGGAAAATTAAAACAAAAGTATTCCTTTATTAGATACTGTACTATCAATGCATTTCCCCCCGGTTTAGGTAAACCCTTCTGTTCAGTATAGGTGTTTTTCAGTATGATTTCCTCTGTTTTTGAATTTGTCCCTCTGCCAATCCATTGGAGACAAAGAATAGTGACCATTGTGGTACAAGGGGAGATGCATTCATTTTAATCTAGCTCTATACTCACTGCATCTGTTCTTCTTTTAACCTCTGTAATTAAAATGCCTGCCTTCCTTTTCAATACATGCTCTAAAATGATTAAAATGTTAACAGCATGGCAATCATAGTTATTGCTGCTGTACACGAGGAGGGACGATTGATATAGGCCAACACAAATGGAAGCTATGGTCGGAAAACTATAAGCTGCAAATGCAGAATGGAATGTAAGAGTATTGTGTCTCTGATAAGCACTGGTTTAAAATGCTTAATGGAAGAGAATGAGAAATCAGTCAACTACAAGGAAGTATTTCATGTGGCATGTCCACTCAGATTCCATCTGTCTGTATTTTAGGGGTTTCTTAGATGCTCTGTCAAGCCTCTCACATTTAACAAACCAAAATGGATGTATTTTCCCAAATGTTCAGGTCTGGCTCTTCTAAATTCTCTGAAACTGTTTAGGCTTTTGTTCCTCAGAACACCCTATGGACAGGTGTTCTGCACTTATTTTACACATTAGATTGGAAAAAAATCCCTACTCCATTATGTTTATTTTAAGGCTCCCAATGAACAGTTTGCATTTAAGGCCAATGAGACATGCCCAAGTTAGTCTCGAATTAGGCTTGAACAACACCCCCATTCCTTTCTTTCTTAATTCCCCCATCTTGCTTCTCTTCTCTCTTCTTCCCACTTAATGTTATCCTCATATTATCTCTGGAGAGTTTATGAGCTATACAGGCATCTGTATTAAAAATGTTCATCCACTACATGCCAAAATTTGAATGACCAGAAGAGTGGCACTCCTTCAGAGAAGCACTCTTCCACAGAGATGTCAATCACTTGTAAGTTTAGTTTTAAACTTTATCACCTCATATCACTTCAGAGCTGCCAAGTGACAATGACCTGGTTTTTGGAGGTGCTCGGCACCCCACCGCCTCCCAGGGGGAGCTGCAGGCGCTCAGCATGCACAAGAGAAGACTTTTATGCAAAGTGTCTGCCTCACTCTGGGCACTCGAGTATTAAATTGGTATTCCGGATTCAGCTTCACTGCATTGTAACACAGGAAATAGTCAGCCTCGCAGTGAAATTAAGAACCTTAGGGCTGGTGGTGCAGCCTCTACTTACGTGAGGTAAGCAGTCCTCTTGAATTAAATATTAGTAACTGGGAATCTTTTTTTTTTTTTTTTTCAGAATTGATTACAAATGCTATAGAGGACAATCGTCTTACAGATTTTGAATAATACAAACATCCAGAACATTACTGCATCAGAAGTCCTTCTTGGACATCTGATTTTCTGATTTCTATCTGTTTCCATAGTAAAACACACTTTCAAACTTTATTTTTCATTTATTTTCAACTTTATTGTTCACATTTACCTGCACAGTTATCCAACAGATAAACTTTCCATCTGCCCTATATTTTTTCCTTCTTTTTCTGTTCCTTTCTCACTGTTGGAATTTGCTCAGACCTATTCTCTAGCCAAATTTCTCTCTCTCTCTCTCTTTTTTTTTTTTTCCCCTTCAGTATATTCCTCTTTACATTTCTTTTTGCTTTCTCACCACCTTTCTATGTGTCAGCCTTGTTCCAGTTCTTCTCCCCAATGGCATTCAGAACTCCTGCTACTTTCATATACTCTCACCATTTCAAGTCGCTTTCCCACATGCTCTCTTTCACGGAACACCTTCCTTCCAGTGATTTCTGAAGCACAGATGCTTGTTCGCTTTCCATGATGGCAACAACAGCTCTAAAAGAAACATATAATTTCCCCTCTTGCAATTCATGCACAAATGACTGGCATGTTCTGCTTGGAGAAAGCCTTTCGAGTTTCCTTGCTTTTGTGGAATCTGTGAAAAAGTCTGATAAATTACAGCTTTAGCAGTTATTTCAAATAACTTTTTGCAGCCAAATGGGGAAAAATCTGTCAGTGGTGCCATCTCTGTGTTCTTTCAAAGGTCATTGGCGTTTCATGAGTGAGCTCAAAGTCAAGCTAGTTCAAAGAGAAATTCACTTTTTTTCCCTCAACCAAAATTTTTATCATTACATGTTCCAGCAGTGTCAGGGCTGTCCTACAGGACATAAGAACTGGGTCCTTGAATGTGACATTCTTCAAGTATCACAGAATCACACAATCACAGAATCATGGGGGCTGGAAAGAAGCTTTGGAGATCATCTAGTGCAATGCCACTGCTAAAGCAGTTTCCCTTGAGCAGATTGCATGTAAGTTGTTCATCATCTTCCCGGGGATGGAGGTGAGGCTGACTGGCCCGTAGTTTCACAGGTTCTCCTTCTTGTCCTTTTTGAAGACTTTTTTTTTTTGGAGTGACATCAGTTTTTCTCCAGTCTTCAGACACCTCTCCCATCCTCCATGATCTCCTTTCAAAAATGATAGAGGGTAGTTTGGCAATCACTTCTGCCAGCATCCTCAGCCCTCATGGGTGCATCCTATCAGGGCGAAGTACGTATGTTTTGCCACCTTGTGTCTCTTCCTATGATTTCTTACCAGTGAAATATCTGTAATACAAAATGATAGCTGTAATATTAGTCAACTACAGATAAAAAGGTCCCAACTCATAATATGAGAGTCTGGGTTTTGAAGCTTGCCTTGGCCCTGGCTTTGGTATTAGTTCAGATAAAGCCAATAAATTCCTGCCAGCAGCTCTTCACAGTGGAACTGTGTATAAGAAGTCATTCCTCTCATTTTCCTGAGAGGTGAGAGAAACTCTTGACCCTCATCTCCCTGAAGTTACCCAAAGCTGAAATCCTGTAGCAAGCCTTCCGCATGAGAGCAGGATGGAATGGAATTTGTTTGTAATCTTCTCCCATCAGGATCCTCTGGTGATGTGAAAAGGTGTGGTGAGGGCATCAATTCTGCTTTAGGTATAGCTTTGTGAAAAGAAATAGATAACCAAATGCAGCTTCAAGTTTCTTGAATTGAGATAGACACATATATTGGTCCAGTTCTAAGGAAAAAAAAAATCTTACCTGCGCTGAGAAGGATTCTTGGGACTGTCCTTAAGGAAAATTCATTTTTGGTTATGGCAGTAAGAAACATAGATTATTATCATTAACGTTACATGCACGGTTAAATTAGAAAAAGCTGCACAGTTCAGGCATTCAAAATCTTTCCAGATAATAGTTAGACTAATTGCTTAAAAGTTTATAAATCAAAGCAAATTGAATAAATTGCAGGAGAAAAGGGTCGACAAGAATCTTCTGAAGTTCAACAAAGCAACGCAAAGTCATGCACCTGGAAGGGAATAATCTTACAGCAGTACAGGTGGGAGACCAACTAGAAAGCAACTTTGCAGAGCAAGCCCTGGGGTGCTGGCATCCAACCAGCTGAACATTAGCCAACGATGCGCCCTTGCAGCAAAGGCTTGGACTGCATTAGGAAAAGCATTGCCAGCAGGTCACATGAGGTGATCCTTCCACTCTGCTCAGCTCTGGTGAGACATGTCTGGGTTGCTGGGTCCAGTTCTGGGCTCCCCAGAACCAAATGAACAGGGATGCACTGCAACAAGTGCAGCACAACACTACAGAAATAATTTACAGACTGGAGCATCTGATGTAAGAGGCAAGGCTCAGAGTTCCAAGTCTGTTCATCCTAGAGGAGGCTCAGGGGGGATTTCAGCAGTGTGTTGAAAAATCTGATGAGAGGGAGAAAAGAAGATGGAGCCACACTCTTCTCAGTGAAAAGTCAAGGAACAGTGGGCACAAATTGAAATGCAGCAAATTCCATTTTAATGTAAGGTAAACCCTTTTTACTGTGAAGGTGGACAAACTCTGGAGCAGGTTGTCCTGAGATGCTGTGGTTGCCTTGGTGATATTTGAAACATTACTGAACACAGCCATAAGCAACATGCTCACCGTTGAGGATGGAAGTTAGATTCCTCTCCGCAAGAGCCTTCCAATCTCTGCTATTCTTTTATTCTAGGACAAATAATGTTTTCCTGTGCTGAAAATATATGACGTGTTCTAGGCCTGAATATATTTGTTATGTATTCTCACGATGCGTTTTGGATTTTGACAGACTTTTAGCCACAGCAATGTGAACTCATTGCCATTATATATTAGGGCGTGTAAAACTCATGTAAATCTAACTGAGAAGATCAAGAGATTGAATCACTTGTCATGTAGGATTCTGGTGAGACGCCAGAAGGAAAGCAAGCATTGCAATAGAAGAGTAATTGTCAAATAATGACACGTCAAAGCCCAACTTTAACCAGGTCTAAAACATTTAGTACATGTGACTGTAGATAATTTGATGTGTTTCTTTGGGTCCAGGGAAGAAATTAATAACCTACTGTATCTTGTATAAGCAATACAGGGGGTAATTTGGACAAAATGATGTAATGTTTTTGAAAGCATGACAAGAAAATTAAGGATGAAGAAACTCCAGAATGACTTTTATGAATGAAAAGAACCTGTAATTGTTTTCCATCCCTTGACAGATGTTACTTAAACTGACATACTATATCATGCAACAAAGCTCACAGGGGAAATACAGAATTATGAGAAAATGTATAAACCACTATCTTTATTGTAAAAAAAAAAATCTTCTATTCTTCACAAAAAGACAAAGAGAGGAGGGATGCTTTTTAGGAAGAACTCGATGTAGATTGCTATAATAACATTTTCAGGAGTGTATAAGCTCAAATGATCTATTTTAAAGAAAGAAATAATTTTAAAATAATGGAGAAATTTCCATCATATCGCAACTACACACGACTTCTCTGCACCTCCTCCTACCATTGTAATGTCTGTGAGACCCATTTATTAAAGCAAAACCAAGAAAACTCTCTCCTGCCTTTTTCTGAGAAGAAGGAGAAGATTGACAAGGACTGGAACTGGCTGTTGTTGAGAAATGGCAGGTGAAGAAATGAGTTTTATTTCATTGTACATGTGGCTGTACAAGGGAGCTGTAAAGGGAGTTTACAGCCACAGGAAGCTGCAAAGAATGCAGGTGTCCACCCCTCACCATCTTTGCTTCTGAGTTTGACAGTTCCTTGGTTTCAAGGTGTGTGAAGAATGTGGAATGGAGGCATAGAGAGCAGGTAGGTCTCTCAGGTACCCCAGAGCTGCCCTAGTACCATAGGACGGCATTTTAGGTTTCAGTCAAAATGAATGACAAGATATCAGGAAAACAGGGCTTTTACCAACTTGTTTTACAAAAACAGGTGTAGCACTGTATTGAACAAATGAAACTTTAGAGAAGGCTCACAGGTATCATTCTGAGGTACAGTCCTTGAAAGGAATGAGGACTAGAATGTATGGTTTGTCATCTCCAAATTCAAGTCTTGTTTGATGTGTGCCTCTCCCTGGTCTTTGGCTTCATGTTAAGTATAAAGCTGTCACCACAGAGTTACTGAGTAATGGTGGTGAATAGGCAGAGTGCAGCAGTAGACAGATGATAAAGCATTTTCCCCAAAGTCAAAACTGGTGTCCAGGGCACACTTTGCCAATTTGGCTTTACGCACATTGCTGATACCTTTTCAAAGGTTTAATCTCAACTGCTCTTGAGTGGTGTGGGTGCTCTTTCATGCTGAAGAGGAAAAAGACATCCCCTTGCTTACTTTTGCCGTAGGAGACATTAGATAATAAACAAAGTAAAAAGAAGGGCATTTTAACAGAAGACTCAGAAGTATTTAATTTCTTTCTGTTTATCAAAATTTGCTTTTTGATGAATTATGTGAACTTCTGGGCAAAGAGCGATCATTAATAGCAGTAAGTTGTTCAGCATTTGCCAGAACTTTGACAGACACGAATAGTATTAGGGCTCTATCTTGCCATTAATCCACACAGATTTGACACTGATACACTGAAGCAACAGAAAAAAATTCTGAAATATTCATCAATATTAAAATCCCTCCAAACATTTCCAGACCTTCATATTTGGAATGCTGCCACGACTCCCATTTCAACCACCATACCGTGTTGGCTACGGAGAGGCTGCGTATTGACATTTTGCAGAACAGCCTCTAATCGTCTGAGGAAGCTCTGGATTGAGATTAGTATCCACAGCAGACAGGGATCTACAGACACTGCTGTGGGTGAGTAATGCTGCGGGCGCTCGTCCCAGTTCAGGAATGAGTGGAATGCGCCCCTTCTGCAAGGTGTGGGTGAAATAACATCACTGGTGTGGAAGTGGGGAGCTGAAGGAGCTGACTGCAGGGAGAATTTCACAGGCGTGTTTCTGTATGCATGAAACGGGTGGTTGGGCAGGAGAAAGAAGGAAAGAAGGAAAGAAGGAAAGAAGGAAAGAAGGAAAGAAAGAAAGAAAGAAGGAAAGAAGGAAAGAAGGAAAGAAGGAAAGAAGGAAAGAAGGAAAGAAGGAAAGAAAGAAAG
>JAOWBP010001760.1:55820290-55836494 GCA_028571105.1 Tragopan temminckii | reverse complement strand
ATACAAGAGAGACATGGACATACTGGAAAGAGTCCATGTTAGAACCACTAAGATGCTGAAGGGACTGGAGCACCTCTGCTGTGAGGAGAGGCTGAGAAAGCTAAGCCTGCTCAGCCTGGAGAAGAAGAGGCTCAGGGGGATCTCAGTAATGTGTAGAAATACTCAGAGAAGGTGCAACGTGGGCAGAGCTGGGCTCTTCTCAGTGGTACCCAGTGCCAGGGCAAAAGACAATGGACACAAACTGGAACAGAGGCTCCCTCTGAGCACCAGGCAGCACTGCTTTGCTGTGCAGGTGACAGAGCACTGGCACCAATTGCCCAGAGGCTGTGCGATCTCCACCATGGAGATCTTCAAAAGCTGCCTGGAAATGGGCCTGGGTACTCTGCTCTGGGTGTTCCTGTTGAAACAGGGGTTGGGCCCTGTCAACCTCAGTCACTCTGTGATTCTGTGAAACTTTCTTCTACATCTTATGCTTACTATTCTCCTTAACTTGTCCAAATTTCACCAAAATCAATTCTTCACAGACATGCTCACTCGAAATGGATTCCAATTCCAAAGCAAACTTACAAGAGCTTTGCCATATAGGCAGACCAGGCACAAGCTCAGTCTCATCAAGCTACCCAGCACACTTCCTCTTTCACTACATTATTAACTAGAGAAGGACAGATTCTTAAGTAGCAAGCCACAAGAAAGGGAAGGAAGGGAAAGGAGGAAGAAAAAATCCAAACCCTACACGCTAAACCTCAAAAATAAGTTATGAGTCAAGTTTCCTATTCTTTCAGGACTAAGAGTATGAGAATGAAACAGATAAAAATCAAACATTGTCCTTCAGGTCCATGTTGAGATTCACCTGCTTCTGGAAGATCACCATCCTCTTTGCAGAAATACAATTCTATAAAACGGAGAAACAGTACCACAGTGACATTTCTCAACGAGCAGAATATCTCCCAAAAGCAACAGCTTTGGAGAAATTCTCAGTTTTTTCCCTCTTGGACAGACAATAAACTTCAAATTACTATCAGCTCATTATCTCTCAGATAAGACTATATGGTTTCATCAACATGCGCAGAGCAAAAATACAGAGAATGAAGAATTTCACATCCTCAACCAATGCAAATACATACAGTAGTACCCATTCATGAGAAGTCCTTCATCTTCACATACTGAAATCACTGCTTTGAAAATACAGCAACTTCTGAGGGTGCTCTAACTCTTTTCCCTATGGCAAGATTCAGAATGTTTCACATAACTGAGTTTACCTACAACAGTAACTAGTTCTTTTCACTATACAGAACTTAGACAGACTACAAACTTTGGTTTTGATCTTGAGTTCTCCAGTTTTAATGACTGAAACAGGGGTGCACCAGAAAGTTGTAGTCAGAAATCTAAAAATAAGAACTTGTAAATGTTAATAGACTGTATACAGAAAAATGTCAATCCTGGTGCAAACTCTCAACAAGTAAAGTTTAATTAGCTCCCCTTATTGACCTTTTTAGAATTGAATCCATGGAGGCCACTGTGATAAAAAACACAGTCTATTCTGTCTTAGTACTGGTGACTTTGTCAGAGGACGCTGTTAATGCCATCTAGAGACTTGAATGACAATGTCACGAGTTAACGTAAATGCTTCTTTTAGGCAATAAAAAACATGCTAATTCTTGGGCTGCTTCATCAAGTAACTTTAATATTAAATTTACTTCAATGTGCTGTCCTTGATGAGTATCCCAGTGCATAGGCAATCCCTCTTTCAAAGATTATGTATTGAGATAATTCCAATATCCTACTGTCCTTAAATTATACTTGCAAATTTTTCATAACGTGTGACAATGATTTTGTAGTACTGGTGTTCTAGTCTTATCTGACCTATTATGCCTGCAGCAATAGTAAAATACAAAATGTCAACACAGTCTCGCTGTAAAATAATACAATACCAGAGCTGTATGACAGCACTTACACGAGGTAACACCTAAACATGGAACATCAAAATACTTTTTTGTAAGTCAATAATGCTGTTTCAGATTCAACATCCATCTTTAAAATCCACAAAACTAAGATTTAAGAATTTATTACGCTTCAATTTTGCTCTGAAACAGAGCAGCATCTCAGTGCATCAAGCAGGGAAATTCCAAAGTTAGCAGGTATAAATGACAACTAACACATGTATTGTATAATTCTAGGTATATAGAAGGTTATTTACATGTCCGATTCTGATGACTTAAAACAATCTATAACACAGCCCAAAGCCTCTCTCTTTTAGTCATCCGGGAATTACACAGTACTTTTTTGTTTACAGAGGTCATGCTCATAATATTCAAATATAATGGTCCTATGAACACAGATGCTCAGAATAGAATACCCCTGTATTATATTCTGATATTAAAATCAGTGTAGCCAACATACAACATGCTAAGGCAATAGGAACTTACCTCGAGACAATTCTTTGAGTCATGATCTTCCATCAATTTCATGTGGAAAAAAATGGTTTGCAGTGAATACTAATGACTCAATTTTAGGATTCTGTACCTGAAGTTCTTCTCACAATCTCTTAGAATTATTTCCTCTTAGGAAAGTATTCAACATAACTCACAAGATGAGCAGACAGGAGCAAATGCTCCCTTGCTAATTTTGTAATTCCTTCCAATTCTGCAGGAAGAATAGCTGCTTCCTGCAGCTCTAACAGAGTGATGAAGACTGGACAACTGTACTTTTCTGCAGGACTGATTTAATGAAAGGATAAAGTATTATTTATAAAAAATGACCTCTTATTTCAAATAGCATAGACATGGCGCTTCTAGTATGCTCACTCATCCTTGGGACTCTGCTATAATCCTACTATTAAACTGCAGCTAAAAAGAAAACCACATATATCTTTTGCTTTTTAATCTTTTACCCAATAGTGTACCATGACTTCTCAAAGCATACATACAAGACTACAGACACATCAGCACTTCCTGAATTTTGAATGTCTGGCCGTGCATCTTACTGTTTGCTCCTTCCTAAACAACATTCTCACAGAATTTTATTGAAGGTCAAGACGGTGGCAAAAGGAGAGGAATGACTTATCAAAGTAGACACACCACCAGGATCTTTGTTCTTGTAAATGACACACAGTGAAACACACAGCTACTCAACTGAGAGCTCTCTTAATAAAATCTACAACTAATCAAAGAATCTTTTTTTTTTTTAATCCAGAAAATTAAAATAAAAAGCATATCCAGTGCAAGAGTATATACACAATGACACAATGTAGCATGACTGAGCCATTGAAAAGAGGCTGGGAAATGCAAGTCAGTGTCTAACTGAGGCGAGATTCCATTTGTTATTTCTTTGGTGGCTTTTGCTTTGTTTTTAACTTGGAATTTAACTTAGCTTTAAACTTCAGTTGGAATTATTTTCTGTCATCACTATCCTTCACTCCCATAAAGAGATACAACATAGTTTGAAGTTAACTTCTTAACCTAGATTACAAGTTTTTGGAGGTTCTTGGAAAACACAGCTTGCGGTGGTAAAATCTTAGCAGTTTCTATGGTTGGAGAGCTCTGGGCTATGCCCATGCTCTTTTCTCCAGCTCATCCTACAGTGCTGGCTCCTGACCACCTCTTTCCTGCCCTACACGATGCTACCCCTTCTCCCTCTCCTACACATCCAAAAGCTCCTACTCTACTCTTAATGCCCACCCATGGAGAAGGGGAAGAACCGAAAGAAAAGCAGAAAAAAGGGACAGAGCTAGGTTGCGTCACAGCTCACAGCTCTGTGGCAACCACTCCTCCTGTGGCTGAGGTTACTTGCAGGTGGATTCATAACAAGCAGCTTCTTCAGGAAAAGCCCACTGTATGAACAGAGGAGGAGTAGACAGGCTGAAGCAGCCCTGAAGCGGCTATCTCATCTAGAAGCAGCAGTTGCACCAGCCTTTGTTAATCCAATTTAATTCTCTGGTCCTAGGGATTCTATCAAACATATATGGAAGTAAAAAGCATTGCACATGGGAAAAAGTAAAAGAAAAATTTTCATTTGCTCTTAAATCTGTGTTATTCTCTTCTAAATATCCTGGGATATATATGACAACTTCTTGTCTCTTGTCACAAGAAACCAACAAAATTTTGTACTGGAATATATTTGGTCTTTGGCATCTGATACATTTTAGGGTAAAACTCAGCCTGAAAAGGCTTTATTTTCCTCTTCCAATTACTATAACTTGCTTTCAACAGATTTAGAGGCAAGATTTCTTCAGCCGCTGCTGGAAGATTATGGTTATTAATATTATTTCAAGGAAGGATCTGTCTAAGAAAGGTTTCAGTATTATCTAGGGCCAATAAAATTCCAAAATTCGCCTAAATCTCTTCTGGTATCCAAGTCCCAGAAGATCAGAGCAAGAGGACTTTGGCTAACAACACTTGGTTTCTATTTTCACATATCTATTGTGAAAATGTGGTTACATTATCCCAGAAGAACTCAGAAGCTGTCACTGAAGTGTCCACAGCAGGGGAGTAACAGTTATTCCATGATGCTCTGTTCTGCTGAAGGAGGATCAGAGCCATGAGAAGAAGAGTGGGAGATCTCCTCCTCATATACCACCACAGGCAAACTGTTGTTATAAGGTTATGGACAGATACAAGCACTATCAGCACTGAGTTCTTGCATAATTACACAGCCATTCAATCATTTTGAACGCTTCTTTAAATGTGCCCTCTTCTAAACCCAAGGGTAATGAAGTATGCGACATTGCTGGCCAATGTTACCTAATCCTGCAGGTTAGTGATCAGCACCCCCATTTCTGTGCAAAATCATTAAAATTTTAGAGACTGGGCAGGAATTAAACGAGTTCTTAAGAGTCCTTAAGCTCCAGTGGTGGCAAGTGGAATGAGGTAATCTATTGCACTGCTCAAGGAGTCAGGCAAACAGATTTCTTTTAGAGAAGATCAAAACATCCACTACCAGAGGGCACAGCTGTTGCTCAGCAGCTCTCCTTGCTTTCCTCCTCAAGAAGAGGCCTAAGCACTTCTCACAGACTCCACCACTCCAGGCTTCCTATACGATAGCAGCCATATGATTCAGTTAAGTGTAATGCTCTATTCATCACATTCTGAACATTATCAGACATCAGCTGAAAAGATTACGACTGTTTTCTCTCTTACAAGAGAACAAAATTAAGAATGAAGTTTATGAAAAAGTGCCAAGGAGCAGTGATACAAATCATTTGCTAACCTAGTGAAAATATTCTGCAAGCTGGCCTACAGTGTTATCACAGCAACTTGCTCTCCACATCAACATAGCAATGGCAGTGTCAGTTTTGACTTTTCCTTTTCTAGATCTACAAACAGTCGCAGAAGCAGGATGTTCACTAGATGCAGCTTGGGGACCACTATTGCAGGTCTTTAAACTACTCGTGTTAGCAACTACAGGTGAGCACCACATATTAAAGTGATTTTAAATAACACTGTCCAGATGAGGCAACTACTATTTTGGAATGAAGCCATTTCTACACTGTAAGAGACTCTACATGGGGAACTATTCCAGAAAAGCTTCTTGCACAACAGTTGTGCCAATCAACTTCTTTGCAGAGAGAAAGAAAGCATCTTTGGAGGGTAGGTTCCTATCAAAAACCAAAAATCCAATGCCAACAAAACACATGGCCTATACTGTGTTAATTTTATATCCTAAAAATAAAATTTCTTTTCTTATTCAACTTAAAGAGAGACGTTTTCACAGAAGTTTTGGGGGTGGGCTTTGTGAGTGTGTTGGTTATTAATTTAAGAAATGAACAGGAAAATCCTTCTTTTTCCTGAATGAACAGCAAACTACTGCATACTAGTAGATGCACAGCTCAGTGTTGTGACAATTGCAGAACACAACACACATTTTTCCCAGTGTCAAAATCAATGAGCAGAATTCGGCTCAATATTATACGTATACCCTACTCAAGAAACCCTGAAAATACTTTCAAGTAAACCCATTTCAGACAGAAACAGAGAGAGAACTGGGTTTTGAGTTAAAAGGGAAAAAAATGTAATGAAGTTGGACATAATTGAGTCTCTGTCCTTTTCTCTAGTTCTACAGAGACATTTTTTAAAAGTGGTTATTTTCCAGACCAAAACTACTTTTTCAAAGTAAAGTCTAAAAACAGGATAAAATGGAAGAGAGCCGTAATCTCAACAAGAAAGAAAAGAGCACTGTTTCTTTAAAATAAAGCTAGAATATTTTCCCGAGTCTTCTCAACAATTCATCGGGGACAACGTAGCTGCTGCATGAATGGTAAGTGTAGCACTAAATTGTTCATATCCTGTCACGAAAAGACTTGTACATCTCAAGAAAACACAACATTTCCAAATGCCTCATGGCAAAGCTGCTAACATAGTTAGTTAGCAGTGCAATTCATTAGTCAAGACTTCCCCATCTCGCTTCTCATTTTGCTACGGCCACATTAAAAGCTATGGCATAAATCCATTCCCTTTTGAAAGCTGCTTGTTTGGTATATTTTTTCCTAGCTACAAAAGCTAGACTGAAGTGTTTGAGATTTTAAACTACATTCAAATTAAAGGCATAAACACATTGAGAATACCTGGCACATAGCATCACAAACTTAGTTCGTCTCTAAGTGTGGGTTTTTAATGCTTTACGCTGTGACTTTTATATCTATATGTTTCCTGTGAAGTAGAATGTCATGCTGAGCTATACAGCACTTCACAAATCCAGTACGTAGCAGTACCTTTCTCAGTTTTGTTACCTTACATTACCTTTTTATTACCCTACATTAATTGCAGTGAGGGTGTGAAATTTCTGGGGTTTCTGGTTATACTATATGATTTTAACGGGGCGTTGTTAGGGCAGTATGGTTAGGCTGTGGTTGGACTTGATGATACTTAAGGTCTTTTCCAACCTGAGCAATTCTATGACTCTATGATTCTACTGGCACAAATACAAACTTCAAAAATTTGCATCAAACTCTGGCAGTGACTTGATAGTAAAAGTCACTAATTGAAAAATATCATTTTTCAACTGATATCTCAAGCTGCAGTGACCAAGACCTTACAAAAATTACAAAGAGTAATGGAAGTATTTGACATTCAAAAACAAATAAACAAAAGAGCTCCCACTGGTGTTTTGGGAGGGAAAGCTCTGATAGCTGTGGTGGCAGTGCACCAGCTCAGTCAGCACACAGCCAATAGCTCACCTCATTAACACCACATAGGGTACTTTCAAAGTGAGATACAAAAAATATAATTTAGTGGAGCACAAGAGATGGTTCAGATTTTACATTTGGAGTCCGAGGTGAAAATACGTCTTTGAAATGAAACCACCTTCATAACCGTTAATAAAAATGACACAAGCTTAATGATACAAACGTGATACTTAAAAAGCATCTCCTCCACTACTGCAAGTCCCCCACTCCAAATTACACTCGAGAACTTTGCTTTAGACATTTGTATCAATTTCAACACTGCACATTTACAATTCAGCTGCATTTTGTCAAAGTTATGTCAAAAAGGAAAAATAATATATATATATATATATTTTCTTTTTTAAATAAGTGCTGCTGCAATTTTGAGGGTTGATCCTAATACTCTTTGGATTGTAAGCTACTGAAACATCTACCATAACACCCATCAGGCAGGGACCCGAACTTCAGTTAACACTTCCAGCAAGCTCCTGGAACCGCTGCTACAAGCATTTTTGGTTTGTTCCTTTTTGTTCTGCCCCAAATTCCTCGCCTCACCCCTAGCAGCATAGGATGTAAACACAAAAGCAAGTTAGGAAGAGTTAAACAGTTACTACTCAGCCAAGCTGCGATTCCTGTCCACTCTTAGCCTGAGGCAAATCCGAGATAATTAGACTCAGGTTAACCTGCCATGAGAAAAGGTCAAGCTACATCGCATTATTTTGCATTTGCTTTGGGCTAGGTGAATACACATTATTCAGTGTTTACAGCTCATTTTATGAGCAGTGACCAGACTGCACATCCATTATAAACAAGTATCTTTTAAAGATCAGTGTTGAGATACAGTTGCAGCACGCTACCACTAGCAACACAAAAGACTGAGCCTGAAAATTCAGCACACTGCTGGGGGAGGGGCTGGGGGGAATCACTGTTGCGCAGCTGGATGCTCCACAGAGCAAAGAAAAGAATATACAGAATTTTCATTGTAAGGGCTACTGCTGGTCTGTGCTTAATATTTACCCAACTCTTCTCTTGTAGGATTTTGAATCCTTTTTATAAACGGAATAGGAACATGACACCATTTTTGGAAGTGTCGATTATCACTTGAAGTGGCATTCCTACAACCTATACCCAAATGAACACCAAAATTAATTTTGTGAGAGCTTGGAATGTTCCGGTTTAAGACAGAGAACAGAAATGGTTCCCTAAAAGCATCCTTCAGTTGCTCATTTTCTAAGTGTTTTAATGGACCCATTAATGTCTTCAGAGTCCCCAAGATAAGCACAGTAGTCCACAACCTGGAAAATCTCTGTTCCCAATCAGAGCTCCTCACTTTTCCGTTACATAAGATTCTTCAGAAACAATGTGAACAACATGCAACTGTTTACTAGTGGACTGTATAAAAGAAAATGGTGAGGAGAGAGCAAAGGTCTCCTACTAGAATCGAGTCCTCCTCTCCACACGGCACTTGACTTCATATGGATGTGGTCTCTTTTCCCAGTACTGCAGTAAAACATCCTATCACCAGGTCACAGCTCTGAGATACAGGGAATGGGAGTGCCTTAATACACATTTGAACTGGAAAACTACACCACTGAAATGCCCTCTTTCCTCTGGCTCGAGAGCTCTTCCCTAGTTAGTTTTTCTTTAACAAGGACAGATAGGAGAGAAGTTCTTCAAGAAGCTGGAAGATGAAATCAAATTTCTGGACTCAAGATTTTCATGGTTCAGGCAGGCTCACTCATTGCCACAAAAGGGAGAAGAATAATTGTTTTCATCAAATTACCTCAGAAGATTTTCTCCTTAACCCTTCCATCTTCCTTTATGCTCTCCTTTTGAATAAAAATATCCAAATGGTGACTGGTGAGGTTGCAAGGACATACACATTCTATTGGATGGATTTTTTAAATGTTGTCTCATTCATTGAAATCCAAACACAGAAACACAAGAAATTATCGTAAGCGGAGAGTCAACTTAAAAATACTAATTACTGATCCAAATAACTTCAGCCTTCACACACAAAGGGCTGAATATTCAGTTCCCACATATAAAGGGTCCTAGGAAGTAAAAAATTCACACGTATACTTTAAGACAAACTTGGTGCCCTGCTAATAGCAAAGTTCCCAACACCTGTAAAAAACACTATCCTGCGAACTGCTTTAAGTATTGCCTTTGCTGGGCCCGGTAGGTTCATAGCTTAATAACTGCAGCGATGTGACAGCCATTCAGCGCCATGCGTGAGGATTTGGCGAAGCAGCTCCCTTTGTTAGCAGCAACGCTTTGTTACAGGGCCGCACTGCGCTGAAAGCGCTCCCCACAGTGCCATTGTGAGGGACTTAAAACCTTGAGGAAATCTCTTCTAATCGAGGATCAACTCTGGCATCTGCTTTTACTCTTTCATGCTAATGGTAACCTTCCCTTTTCTGTGCGTGCATTCAGAGGCAAATTCTTTGTGAAGAAAATCATTCAAATCCCAAATTAGAGCAGAACTTGGGCCAAAAGCACACCCATGTTCTTTGCAAGAACTTGTGGGTGAATTATTCTTATCCACAGCCCCTTGGAAATCAGTTACTGAGAGAAAGTTACATCCACGTAAGTTCGGCTAAACAAGGGCACGCCGCACTTCTTTCAGCATCCGTAATGAAACATCTTCTGCTCTGCCCAAACTGCTCCGCTGAGCTCCTACTTGCAACTCCTACTTATAAGCAACAGCAAACAAGTACTGATTTATTTAAGGTTGAAAAAGATATTAATGGTCAGGGTTTTTTTGAATGAAAAATTGATGTCACATACTACAAACTACTATTTGAGAATTTACTTCTGAATGCTTTCTTAACGCCAATAGTATTCTATCCTAAGAAGTAATCAAAATAACACAGTAACAAAGAAAACCAGCATCCTACAGGTTAAAAGTACTACTGTCAAAAGAAATCCTTCTGTATCCAAACATCTCAATCTAGGTACTCCCTTCTGAGCAGATACTTGCCTTTCAAATTTGCAGAATGAGTAAGTGCCCAATGGCAACCTTCCCATAATTTATTCACTTACTATCAGCATCATTTCCATACTTCTCTTTTTCATAATGACTGATCTACATCTGAGGTTCACTTTTATGTTTTATTTTTCATCAAAAAGGACAGGGTAAAAAGACAGAATTCCCAGAACTCAAAGCAAGGAGCCAACCCGTTTAATGTGCACTTTGACAAAAACTGTGTACTTAAAACTGCAACTAAGGTTTTCTATTTGTTTTCTTTCCTCCGAGGGCTTATAGGAACAATAATTTACTTCAAAATTTTGTTTTTTTTTTGTCAGGTCTGAGGGAAGAACTGGTTCAGAAATGGCAAGCTTCTTACAATCCTGAAAGATAACGCCAGGTAAACCCAGCCAGAAAAGCACAGTCTTTCAACCATGTGCACAAATACTTACTACAGTTTTTCGGGGGGAGAGAGGTGAAGAGAAGCTTACTTGCATGGTCCTCTAACAGTGAGGAAGTGAAGTGCTTCTTTCTTGCTTTCAGAAGATCAGGAGAACAGCCTCATGAGTAAAGATACCGCTCAGTACTGAAGCTGCTTTACTAAGCCAATTTCTGTTAGTGACACCTTGGCGCCCTTTCTGTGGTACTGTATGTGTTTGGGACAAATTTGATTTCCTGGATTAAAAGAATCTCTCGATTCAGGACTTAACAAGATGAAAGTACAGGATCAATTGCACATCTGACACCATCATTACATGGTTTGATCTCCAATTCTGCAGCAGCAAAGTCCTCAGTGGATCTCTGATCTCACCCAGGAATCTTTTCTCCCCACACTCGCTTCCCTACGCTGATTCAAGGGCTCCTTCAAATAAAATGGCTGGTGAGTTTCACATATTCGTATAGTTTTAGCTGAAGTAGGAATGTCTGTAATCCTGAGGCACTGCTGGCATGCATCGCTCAACTCAATTTTGCACACCTCCTCAAAAAAAAAAATATCCAACAAACATACTCTAGTAACATAGCACAGGATGCTTTTTGAAACATTTGTTTCCCTATGCTCATTATTAGAAGCAATACATAACCTCAGATACAGACACTAACATAGAAAAAAATTAACTCCTAACAGACATGTAAGCTCACAAGCATGAAATGTGGATCCCAAGTCAAGATGCTCTAATGACCTACACCACTAACTTGCTGTATTCAGCAGACACCCATCAAGAAACTACCCAACACAGGTTCAAGAGGTCTCTAGTGCCAGAGGGGAATTGCTTCCTTGGTTGCATAAAAAGTTCTGCCAAGCAGGACTTTCAGCTTCCCCCTGGACCTTCCTGCAGCTTTTCATGCATCCTGAACCCTGTCTCTGAAGATTAAGGACTGATACTTTAACCTACACTTCTGCAGGAAGTCAACATGGAAAGGCAGTCAGGTTCAATTCACAACCACTGCAGCTGAACCTACACACAAGGCTTACACCCTCCCCCCCCCTTTCTTCCCCTTCTAAAACCTCAGCTTTTGGTTATTAACCTTTCAAATAGACATCATTTGCCTACTGCTAGCAACCTGTATCTGTGCTCCGCTTGCCTACTGGTCTGTGGTAATTCTCTTCTAATATCACAAAAAATGGACTTAGCAGGCAAGCCACACATTTAATTCATTATTTCCAAGAGATGCATTTACAGGAATGATGATGGGAATAATATTCAGAAAATATGTAAGATCTGTTACTTCTGTCAGACAAAACAGCTTTCTAAAAGGAAGCGGAGCCAAAGGGCCACTTATCCCAAATATGGCTTGCAGTGGAAGTACAATTTTAAATAACTGATATTTCTCTCAAGAAACCAAAGGAAGAAGCTACCTGCTATTGCAGAAGTAGATAACAAGATACGTGCAGAAACTTTCTGAGGTGGTGTACACCCTACCTAGCAAACCCACAAACTGAAAATGAGTTGATATAAAGGCTATGAAGCTTGTTTCTTCAGGTTTTCTTGGAAGTGATACTTCCTTCTTTCTTTATCAGTCACTGTAAACTGTCATTCAAATTTCTGTACCTCTATGTTCCCAGTCTGTTCCAACGATATCCTGCAGATGGCAATAGTGGATTAGATATTTTTTTAATATATTTTTCATGTCGGAGGCTTTTTAAAGTTCATTCATTTCATGTTAATTGATGGTACTGTAGAAACCAGCATTTAAACTGCTTGATTGTTTCAAATTTATAAAACTTGCCCTGTCCTCCTGCCATGCTTTTCAGATCTCTTCGTAAGTTTTATAAATCTCTATTCACCAAATTCAAGGCCTTTAACATCTAACAAGAAATAATAAGTGGCGTGTATTGTTGATTCCAAGAAAATGATGCATTTTACACAAGAGAAAACACCAATTACCTACATGCAAGGCTGAGGAACAATGAATCAATGTAGCGATCAAAAACATTACTTTAAATTCAGGATGGTATGATTCTGCTCCTTTGAGGTACCCAGAAGCTGAATCCATTCAAACTTCAGCTTTCTATGTCTTTTATGAAGCTACTGCTATAAAATTTAAAATTCACTGCTCCCATATAATCATCTGCGACTTGATTATCTCTCAGGATGCAGTAGACTCATCTGAATTGGAAACACGCTTTTCTTCTTGCTCAGTGTACCTTTTTCAGCTAGACAGATGGTAAAGCAGTTTCAGAGCAGAGTTAAATATCTGACAAACAGCTGGAAGATTTTAAGCATCCCACTTACCCTTTCAGGGAGGGCAGCCATTCTCATCTGAGCTTATCTGTGATTTCTTCTGATAAGGTTTTCAGAAAATAACATTTCAATGCAGTTACTTCCTAAGGCAAATTAAATTTCACATAATGCATAAAGGTGCCTGGGCATGACCTTGGCTATCCTTAAAAAAAAAAAGGATCTCTTTCCTCTTAATCACTCAGGCAAAACTAGTAGTTAAAATATTCAAGGCATATTTGACACCTACTCACCTTAGAAGGCTAGACAGCCCACGAAAGACAAATGTCCTTTCCTACACTGTATTCTGTATTAAAATGAAATTATCGTGAGATAGAGAAGGATCACTTCTGGTAGATGGGAACAAGGAATGTCAACATTTGTGCTCCCTTCTACTACTACGAAGATCCTGCAGTGAAGGTGCAAACAGAAAATCTAGATATGTACCTGAATTTATGCCTTGATATTATTTGTTGTCAGTTAGTAAAACTAAGCTAGGTAATGAAATTAACTTTAGTAGCAGCAGTAAAAGACACCTACAACATTTGAGGTCATTCTTACATGTGTTGGTATCAAGGAGAAAAACTGAGAATTGTTAAAACTTTCTTTGTTTCAGCTAAAGGAGGAGTTGGTACAGAACCAGATGTGCCACACAGTTCAGAAGCTCATCTGCTACTTCAGACACCAGGTGCAAAAGTGTCCATAAAGACTGCTAACGAAAAACAGAAGCTGCAACTTCACAACAGCAGAGCCTTGCTGAAGGACTAAACATGCACTGCAAGAGAATGAACATCATGCTGCTTCTACCAGTGAACCAGATCAGCCCAAGAGAAAATGAATCCAAACTGAAAAAAGCCACCTGCCTTTCTTTTTTTCTCAAACTAACAAATTAGATCAGTTCACAGAAAGACCAGAAAAGCACCAAAGCCAACGCATGGGGGTGGTAAACCTGCACAGCAACGGCAGGGAGAGCGTGCCACAGTTCCTTCCAGCTGCCGTAGCCCTCAGACCTGCTCAGCTGCTGGTGAAACCACAGACCAAGGCCCCTCCAGCCAATTCTGCTTCCTTTCAAGCTCTTCTTCCACTCAACGCGACCGCCTCAGGCCACTTGTTAAAGTTCTCCTAACTGCATCACTTAGCAGCCAAACAAGGCAAAAAGATTTCTTGCATGCTTTCTAAACTACTCAGTAAACACAGAAAGATGATTTTCAATTACAGTAATAAAACCACTTTATCTGCAAGTAGTTTTCCCTGCATGGTTACCAATTCAAATATCTAAAAGTTCACGAAAGTATTTCTTGTTTTCTTGTGGATGCAAAGTTCCCTCACCTTGTAAAACCTTCCTTCACAAAACAGGCAATTAAAACTCAAAGTGCAATAACACAGTAAAAAGAAACAGACCTTAGGTACTAATCCTGTGCTGAACAAATGCTCTGGACACCAAACTGAGAAAAGGCAAAAAAGATACAGCTTCATTTATTTCTGAACTCGGTGACTGTATGGCTTTACAGTTTCTGACAAAGTACTCAGACACAGCCAAACCTCATTTTCTACAATTTTCTCAATTTCAATGCAGCTTTTATTTGTCCTCCAGAAAAAGGAGATTCTCATTTCTTAGGGATTTTTTTGCACTCTTCCATTCTGTTACACTTTTTTTTTTTCTGCTATACAAGTCTTTCAAACCAAAAGGTAGAGAAGCAAAAATGCAATGACTAAGGCAATAGGAATAAACTTTTCAGAGTCCACTGTACCTGAATAAAGGGCAAACTTCAGAGTTGTAATACCTCGACCCATGACTATTGCATAGATTCAAATTGCAAGAGCTGTTCACATTCATATAAGACTTCAGATGAACTAATAAATCCTTCAGCAGATCATGAAACTAAAATTGAAGTTACTTCACTACATAATTGAAAGCTCTTATACCTAATATTTGTAAGTCCCAGCTGAATAGGAAAGCATTTCCTATTCTTCAGCATCCAAATGCATTTGCAATAAGGCAATGCTTTCTCACTTGTGTTCTCAAACATCGTTACTTCTGCATTATGTCAAAGTTCTAATTAGTAAAGATTATTCTTCCTCACAGTTCTTCTAGAACATTATTCACACACCTCTTCAATTAAGAAAAGTCACAATACATTCATCTGCATATCATAATCTTCTCTGAAGATTAGTATGAAAAATGCTAAATATTTCTATTTCTACATGACAGGTACACACTGAGGCTGAAAAAGGCTGTCAGACTGTATATGAACAATACAGACATGCATTGCAAGATAAATAAAGTTCATGAACTGCTGTCCATAAGGGGAGCTGTTAGTCTGCTGAACTGTATCTTTCCATTGTTTTCAATTTAAAGTGATGAAAAAGGCATACACACAGTAGTTGGCTTTTAAAAGCACTACGCAGACGAAAACATTTGGAAACCACAGGAATGCCTTGGATGCAAACCGGAACTGTTTTGTACATATCTCAGACAACCTCCCCGTGATGAGCCCTGAGCACACACGCTCCAGCTGCCTCCTCCTTAACCTGACTGCTGTAATGTACTTCCCATACTTTTTCTTAGCCTTCTTGACTTCTTTCTGTCTCATTAGGTGTTTCTCTAATAATTCACTGGCAACACTTCTCTGCCCCACTTGCTAGGAAGTCTGTCAGGATCTTCATTTCTTTCCATGAAAAGCTACCTTGCCCCTGGCTTGGCACATATCACCCAAAATGCCTGGCCGCCTTCTTGCCACTATCAGGTAATCAAGTGAATCTTAGTTTTGCCAAAATTAAGCTTCAAACCTCCTTCCCAGAAGTACTTATACCTCTCTTCATATTCTTCAAAAGATTTCAGATGTTAATTGACTTCAGCATAATTAAAAGTAAATTAAAAAAATAAAAAATAAAAAATGAAGACTTTCACAAAACAAAACAAAAGGAAGCAGTGAAATCCTTTCAACACTTTCATCAGCAAACAGAAGTGTCTGCACCTAGCGCATTCAGACCGCTAGCCTCAGGCAAGCAAGACCTCTGCATGGTATGTCATCATTATTTTGTGCTTTAAAAATCATCAGTAGGACATACATACTTAAAATAGCACTGAATATTGTTACTTGGAGATTACTTTCTGCCTCAATCTAAAAATGTGTTAGGATTAGCTGTGCATAAAGCAAAAATAAATAAATCAGGTTTCAGATAACCTTTAAATATAAAATAACCAAAGAATTACAGAATCATAGAATGGTTTGGGTTAGAAAGGACCTTTAAGATCATCTGGTTCCAACCTCCTTGCTATGGGCAGGGACACCTCCCTCTAGACCAGGTTGCTCACAGCCCCATCCAGCCTGGCCTTGAATGCTTCCAGGG
>JAOWBP010001760.1:55798363-55820190 GCA_028571105.1 Tragopan temminckii | reverse complement strand
ACGAAACTGGAGAAACTTCCAGAGAAAGAACAACCAATAGATGAACATTCTGGTCAAGACTTGGTAATTCCCACAGATCTTTAGGTTGCAAATCAACATTCCTTTAGAGATGGTGAGGACAAGATGACTTGAGATATTTGTGATGACAAAGAGTATGTGAAATCAGATTGTGTGATAAGTTTGCATGTGTTGTGTCGGAAGGAAGGACGAACGGAAGGACGGAAGGAAGAAAAATGGTATCTAGGGCACTTAGTAAGAATTTGTACAGGAACCTAGTGAGTGAAGGACTCAACACCATAACAAGAACTAGTATCTGCTGTTAACTGCCACTTTATAGGTTTTTGTTGGAAGCAGCATCAGTGCCGGTTCCAAAATCATTGCTGAAACACTCAGGAAAAGGAGTACATGTTCACGCTGACTGTCACTACAGTTTCACTGCCACTATTTCAAGCAGCAGAAAGGATTCAGAGAAAAGTTTAGGCAGTAAAAGCATGTAAGAAAGCACATTCGCCTTGCAAGAAATGAATTCCTGGAGCTTTTAAAGGCCAGATGCATAATTCTGAGGGAGAACAGGCAGGGGCAGAGCCTAGTACTGAAAGTTCTAATCCAGAAACCTGTAGTGATTCACTTAGCAGTTCTTTGGTAAAATAGAACTTTCTGTTATCCATTCTACACACACACTTGCTGAGTTTGACAAGAAAAGGTCTCTTTACTTTCTCAGTGTCCATAGGATCTGACCTTGTGAATGCGTAGGCAGACTTGGCTGAAAACATACCAAAAAACCCAGCAACTAGAAAAAACCTCTGACAAGTGTCCAAAGGAATCTGCAGAGCTGAGGCAATGGGTATCAGTGCTTGAAGGTACTCCTGAAACTGGCACTAAAGGAAGAAGAAAAAAAAAGAAAGATTGAAAACATGAAAGAAAGAAGAAAATAGCTTGCTATAGTACAGCCAAGGATATTGGTGCCTGAAGAAATGGCATAAGTTTGTTCTTTGGCATCACTTATACTTTCAGCTGCAATATAAAGGCTACATGAGGAATTTGTTACACAGTATAAAGCCAAGGAGATTCCTCAGTTCCAGCCAATGGTGTCTGCCAGTGCCAGACATCAACAGCAGAAGATACCCCTTTGGGCATATAGAGAGAGAGCCCAAACCCATCTTGGTATCTTCAGTTGTAATTTAGTTGTTGAATCTAGCTCCAGCTATGAAGCAGAAAGCTATAGGTGTTCAGAAGCCATATGATCCTGGAACATCTATTAAAAACCTTCAGCAGCAAAGACCAGCAAGCTGCATACATGACTATCCAAGCAAGATTTGCTCTGAAAGAAGGCAACAGAGAGCAGTGTCTGTCTCTAACATAATCACAAGTTTGGAAATGGGTCTCAAACTCTTATGCAGCTCTTGGCTGCAGCATCACATCTAAGGTATTCTCTGATACTATTAGCATGATAAATTATAATTAGCTAGATTCCACCTAGATGTAAATGTGTGTTCTTTGTTCTCTTCAGCAGAGAAAGAACATGAACAAGGTTCAACTGAATAAAGGATGATGCTTTGCTTGAGTATGGGCAATGAATCAATCCTTGCATGACACTGCTTGCATAACTTTTGAGTGCTGCTCTTCATCATAGCATTTACCATGGTTCTGTAGCCATGGAAATATTTACCTAAATGGTAAGAGACCAGCAGGAAGTTTCAATTTTAGGAAATCTGTCCAGCAGGTGAAATAGGGCTGTTTATCATGTTGCCATTCCTTTTCTGCATCCTCTTTTGGGAGCACTGGTGCTGAGCTGGAAGTAATGTCAGGTTCCTTTCCCCGCCAATAGCAATGAAATTAGGTTGCTGGCAGCCTGACAGGGAGGTGGCAGTACAGAGAAAAGCACGCCAAGCAGACACTTGTAACACTTTCCTGTTTATCTTCTGCATGACTCATAAGGTAACCATCAGTTACTATGATATCCCTGTGCACAATGGCTTGCAATTCCTCCCCAGATGAACATGGACAGTTCACATCTGCAAATTACAAAGCGCCAAGCTGGAAGCAGTGCCAGCCACAGGCAGCATCATAGCACTACACCAACTCTGCTCCCTTAACTACCTAAACTGTAATCCTCATTATTCTGGAAAAAAGATTGCTCTCTAGTAGCAGGCACCAGTTTTGTTCCATTGTGTACCAGCAAAAACAGATGCAAGCTAAGTAGCTAGCTAATCTATTTTTATGCATTTGGGTCACTGACACACCTAGAAATTGGGAGAATAGGATAAAGAAAAAGCTGGCAGTTCCAAATTCAGTGTCCTTAAATTTTAATTACGGATACTGCATTCTTCGTTTATACTGTGATTCAAGACATCAAATAGGGAAAGAAGGTTATGCAGAACATGCCTCATCACAAAAGGAAGTCTTTTTTCTTGTGATACAACAGATGTGATACAACCAGATACAACAGACTGATGTAACCTGGCTACCCACTGTGGGACAGAAGATTTCAAGAGAGCACAAGAGCTGACTCCAACATAAACAGTGGGGGAAAAAAACTATTGGACTGTTGCAATCACTGACAAGTACTAGAACTTAACTCATGCTCAGATTTCAGAAATGCAATTAACCCCTATCAAGTACCCTAAAATCAAGCAAGCCATATCCCAGCTAGTAGTCCACAATATGTAAGTATCAGACAATGAAGATGCTAGTTACAGTGCCAGAAATAATATTTCCAGCAAAATATTATATGTAAAGATGAAATAATTATATGGCATGGTAACAGAAAGAGCTGTATAGTCTACAGCTGAGATGAAACTCTGTAAGAATCAATTTCTAAAAAATACTTTCAAAGCTGGAGCAGTATATAAGCATTAAAGGATCAAGCACATTTCTTCACTGCATACCACTGAGTAATATACTTTGCCTTTGCTATACAATTCTAATACACACACCATATATAACATACATAACTACACTGTTGTGTACACTGTACACAAAAATGTACTAAGGGAAAATGTCCTCTGGTACTTATTCAAGAGAAAGCAGTTTATAAAACATTATTTGTAATACATAAAACAATCACAAAAGCCCTTTAAGTTCATGATTTTACAAGCTGCCACTTCTCTTTGCTTTACATAGCACAGAAATCAAAATGAGAAACAAGACAGATATTGAAGAGTGCATTTGGAAAAGTACACAGCCACAAAATCATTAAAAAGAGGGAGAAAAGTTTTAAAAAAAGAGTTCCAAATCAAAGACAAAGCCCATAGCGACTTCAGTGGAAGGCAATACCTGGCTCACTATGGCACAAAATGAAATAAAGCACTGCCATTCTGCTAGTATGCATCAGTTCGCTCATATCTGCTCCACAATACAGATTTCAATAGCCACTGAAAATTCATTTAAATTAATGTCTCCATAGTTATCACTCTCACAGACAGTAATGAACCTTAAGTGAACCAGTGCGGACGTATTCAAAGCTGCTTCATTTCTGGAATACCTTGGTAACTCTAATCTAAGTATTATAATGGCTATTGACTTGCTCAAACTTAGATTATTAGGCTAGATTTTCAGCTGGCTGAACTGGCATAGCTCCAATGATGTTCATTTACACCAACTGGCTCATTATTAATTCAAGGTCTTATTTGCTCCTCACTGAATACTTCCAATAGTCATCTTCCCAGTGGCAGCTTGAAATGCTCACAAGTTACCTCCACAGTCAGAATCATCATACTCAAAAAGTTGGTTATGAAAACATAATGCTTTTTCTCTCCTTTTATGAGACACACTTAATGAAAACTTCCAAAATCATTTACAAAATCAACTAAAATACTTTCTGTACCATAATTAACTAAATAGAATTATGCTCTCATACAGCATCATTTGCATATAAATATAAAAACATTACAACCCTAAGGGGACATTAAGGACAAAACCAAACAAGAATGGAATTAAATAGCTGAAGGGGCATCACAGCCCCTCCTTAACAAGCCTCCTATATCTGTCTTTTTTCTTACTTAATGTCATTTCTGTCCTTCCCTATTCATATTTATTTTCCCTCTCTATTCTGTTGCTTTAAGATTTTATATGTATTTTAAGGATGTTATTTGTTTTGGTCTTTTCAGTTTTGAAATGCTATTCGTGCCCCTGTATAAAGAACTAGGATACAAACCTGTCACTAAGTTTGTGTATCTTCCTTTAATACCCTACAGAGGCCAGAAGCAGAATTAGCTGAAAATACAACAGAGTTTCCTCACCCACTGGCACCCAAGTCTTCAAAAAGATTTCAAAAATTTTAATTTTACAGCTTTTCAACCAGAACTTTTTAACATCACTTACTATTTCAGAGGAACAGTTAACTGTCAAACACACACACAAAAAAACAACCACGATTTCTAATTACTGTTGTTACTAGTATTAAATAATTTACTTTAAATACTTAAAAAGAATTTAGGAACTGGATGAAACCAGATTATATCAGTGAGACCTTGAGGTACCTTAGTGACAGACTCAGTAAATCAGCTCACATGTGGGAGGTAAGGAACTTTATTCTACACTATAGTGTCAGGGGAAAATATCCTTCAAAGTGGCTGTAATTAAAATGATTTGCTTAGTGAAACAAACTGGTATTCCACACAACTGTCAATCTGACTCTGACACTTCTAGTAAGTAGGTGTACCTAAATTACATCTGAGTAACTCAGAAAAATTCCATTCAATTAATGTATGTATATATTTGATTCTGAGTACCTCTTAACATAAACTTTCAAATACCTAACTTGATTCAAATCTTTTTGATTTAACTGTACCAAGAAATGCCAATTAAGACTTAGGCATGGATATTATATGAGCTACACAACTGGCAGGAAATGCTTTTCACCGTGGAAAGCTTATAATAATCCTGTGGAATAAGGTTTTATAATTAGGCAAGTATTGATTTTTTCCTTAACAGCTGAACAGGCCACTAGGATGCTCTGAAATCATGATCACATTGCCAATCAAATGCATCTGTGCGTATCTTGCTAAAGAAAGTTACCACGTACCTGGAATAAATCCCACTGACCATGTTGTGCTGGAAAGAGAGCTCTGCTGTGCTGGGTCCAGCAGCTTTGGAAATAAGCAATACAACCAAGCCTCGCATCTGTAAATTATTTCGACTATCATACACAAAACCCCTGGAAAAAAAAAAAAATAATAATTTTTAAAAAGCACATTATTTACAATCCATTTTCACTGCTTATAATAAAACAGAAAGACTCAGATCTCGAGCTCCCCTCATTTCTCTAAGCCTTTAATAATCATGTTTGCATGAAAATAAGCTGTAATTATTAATCACAAACTTTTGTCACCCTTCACCTGTAACTTACTATGAAATATTACTACTGCAGAGCAAATTGAGTATTCAGGATTAAATGCCGTTTATTTCCAAAGGGTAACACACATCCTGCACTTCATATGATCTCACAAAATGAGTATATCAAAGTAATGTCCAAGTATTTCAGGGACAGGCTTTGTCGACACTGATGAAACAGTAAAAGAAAAGTCAAAATAACAGAAGGTCAATGAAGTAGAGACAGACTGTTCTAAACAAAGGAACTGCTTCAGATGCTGCACCCTTAAATTTGGGGATAGAAGGAAGCCTGTACTGTTTGCTCCCAGAACTATCTGTTGAAAGCAATTCCAAATGACCCCTTACACGCATCATTTCAAAATTTTGCTTATTTTGAAGCAAGCTTTGCTTTCCTTTTTGACCACATCGTCCAGTATCTCAAATTATATTCTTTCTGTCCTTGTCAAAGTTGCTTTCTACTTCCTATGATCATCAATAAGGCTAAATAGCTACAAAAAAAAAAGGATAATATATCCCAGATGCTATTAAATCTGTAAACTGCTCTCCAGAAGGAGCCCTTATCTCCAATATAATTTAAATATTTGCTGAACAGATAAGAATTACATCACAGATTACTAAGAGCTCCAACTCACTTTGTCCCATTGTGTAATTTTAGCCCTAATCACTGAAGGAAATCAATCCAGACCAGTCTGTAAAGCAGCTAACTGAAAGGTTAGGATGCCTATCTTGGAAGTGCATTTGAATAAGTAAAACACTACATGCAAGCTAAAGGTCCATTTGGATTTTTTTCTCATTACATTTACACCACTTCACAACACAATAATATCTTCGGTACACTATTTCACTTATGCAGACATGTGAATATTAAAAAAAAATGTAATTTAAATGTCCTTCCACATGAAAGTTCATGTGCTACTGCAGATAACCACTCTACTTCTTTTGTCAAGTCTTCCTAACTGTTCCCACAATGATGGAGCAGACCACATGCCTCCAAAAGCTCAGTGGAGAATAAGCTGGCTCAGGCAGCTGGTGCTGGGTGAGCCCGGCCCCACATGGCCATGCTCGCAGCACCATGCACAGCTGTGGTGTGAAGGAAGGCTTCCAAGAGGAACGCACACGGTTATGGCTTGAAACAGGTACAGAGTTTGGTTCAACTGAGTTTTAAGAACCAAGTGGATGTCAAACATTTACAGTCACAGCTGAAACTTGGCCAGGTGCAAGCATCAGCCACCAGTATTAATCTGCAACAATGCAATTCCATGTTAGCCTCTTAATAGAGCAATAAAAAGAAAATAGCAATTCACACAACTGTAAAGATGATGAAAGATATAGCAACGTAAGATATGTGAGGGGTGGCTACAGTTCCTGGGTTTGTTGAGCCCAGAGCAGAGGAACTGAGGGGAGCCCTCACGGCGGCTGCAGCTCCTCACAGAGAGCGGAGCGGCAGCGCTGAGCTCTGCTGTGACAGCCGCAGGGCCCGAGGGAACGGCATGGAGCTGTGTCAGGGGAGGAGTAGTGGGGGTTAGGAAGAGGTTCTTCCCCAGAGGGTGGTGGGCATGGCCCTGAGTGCAAGGAACACTGAAACAGTGCTATTAGATGTAGGGTTTGATTTTGGGTGGTGCTGTGTGGAGCCAACAGTTGGACTTGGTGGTCCTTGTGGGTCTCTTCCAACTTGGGACGTTCTGTGATTCTGTGAACACAAACTAATCAAAATGTTTCTGTAAATTAGGAGAACATGGGTAATCAGTATTTCTGTGGAAGACTAAATTCAGCACAGACGTCAGTATTTAACACAAGACTCAACTTTCTGAGGAAAAGCCACGTCACAGCCATCAGCTCTCACTTCTTCCATCCACAAAGATCCTTTAAAAAAAACTGAATACAGCAGCGTAACAACTGCTGAAAGGAAGATGCTGTACAGCTCCCAGAGCAGACAATGATTTCTCTTTGTAAACCACTCACGCAGTGCTTCCTAACCATTGAAAGCCAGGAAAGCTTACATGGCTCAGATCAGTTCCTAAGACACAGAGCAGTACTGCAACGTACAACTTTGTTTTGCTCACCAGGTATGTATGGGGAGGGATTTTAAAGAGGAGGGGAAAGCTGCTTACCATTAGCATCCTGTGAATTTTCACCTTACATACCTTCATTCCCATTAAACACACAAAGGAATAGCTATTCTTACCACGCTCAAATATATAGTTTCTCTGGCTTGAGCTTCAGCTGACCACATTACTTACAAGAAAACAAGTTACACAGCTGATGCAACTAAGTACAAATAGAGTCCTCATATTTCCTCAACACTTATTACAATTCCATTGCTGAAAAAAAAAAAAAAGTGGTTTCAGGAAAACAAATACACATATTTTTTTACCCACATACATATACTGGTAAAATGAGAGTGCCTGACACAATATATGCAGGATCCCAAGAGAAAAGTAGTGTTGTTTTGTTTTTTTAAACAAAACATGACAAATTTTGCTGATACTTTAAGTCAGAATGCTTTGGTTTTCCACGCTCAGCGCTCCATGATTTTCCAACAGACACATTATTACAGAAAGAAGAAAACTGTCCAGACCACCACAAGACTTTAACGCACCAAGGCTTAAACAAGGCACTGCCCAGAGGGACACTGGTGGAAATGAAGTGCTGCAGTGCTTTTAACATAATAAAGCTTAAGTGAGGAACGAGAGAAAATTACCTGTACTGAAAATACTTGAATGGATTCATAGCAATAAGGAAAACAATAGTTTTAGAGGTGTTCTGGGGGGTTGCAACCACGCTCAAAAGAATGCCTTGCATTTTTAGCAGAATGTTATTAATGAGAACTGCAGATGTGGGTGGGGGAAGAACAGGACATCAAAATTACATAGTGTAATAGTAAGGAGCAACACGTCTGTCATTTCTACACCTAGCCATTTAGACTAAATCCAAATCCATATGGTTTGGATGCAATTTTAGACAGAATTTTCTATGAATTACCAGACCCACATTCAAAGTCTAATTCCCTTCAAAACATGACTGAAGCTGTGTTACTGACATGTAACATATCCGTACTAAAGCAAACCGCATGAGACTTGAAACAAATAAAGCCTACGGTGATCATCCTTTAGAGGCTGGAAACTACTGCAGCTACTTGACATGGCTTCAGGGGTCACATTCACATTCAGAATTAAGCTCCCAAGAGATATTCTGCACAAGTAACAGCTACACAAAAGTCTTCCAGATGGTGCAATTAGTCTTGATGGGTACGTGGCAGGAGACAGGTGCCTCTAGGGAAAAAAAAGTGAACTAAAAGCAACCCGAGTGAAATTGTGCACACAGAAAAAAAAAGATGCTTCAAGCTCAGACTCTTTTAGAAAACCTCTGCTGAACACAAGCGTTCATGTACATGCACAGTGTAGCTTCCCCCTCTTCCCAACCCCAAAAACAAAAAGCAAAAAACAAAAAAACAAACAAAAAAAACCAACAACAAAAAAAAACACAGGAGTGTAATTTTGCTTGCTTGCTGTGGAGTAACAGGCTGGGTATCTTGCAAATAACATATTACATCTTCAGGGGACCTCATGTCAAAAGAAGTAGGTAAGTCAAACACTGCGACAATTCAGTTTTGCAAAACATTATGAATTTCAGGGGAGGTGTGGAGTGACCGTTTACTCGAGGTATTATCCATGTGACAGAATAACCCGTCTGAAAACGCAAATTCACGGTTTTAAACAGAGTATTGTTCACAAAAATTTAACCTGAAAGCACAGGGGAGAAGGGCCCAGCTCTGAAACATGCGCAGTGTGACACCATACAGACACAAGAGACTCACACCACCCACTCAAGCAATGACACTGGCTAATAGCTAATGTGCTGCAAATTACACCTCCTACTACCAGAGTCCTCTGCTGCAGCGAATAAATCAAGCAAACACAAGCATTTCCCTTAATGCTTTGTGTATTTTTCCACATGTGCAGCCATTTCAGTACATTCTGCAGTTAAAATACTAACCTCCAATAAGTGTCAGGCTTAACTCCTGCATTAATTTCCGTTTCTATAAATAAAGAAATAAGTAATAAACAGAGTACTGATTGCAAGCTCCACTCCTACTTTTGAGCAATGCTGATTAAATACCGTGAAGATTTAAAGTTATTTGCATTATAGCAGGTCCTCAGACAAATACAGCTAATGTTCTTACCATTTTTTTTCATTGCATTATACCCAGAATTTAAACTATAAGAAACATGCAAAATAGAGTGGTGACTGTAAAGAAAAGGTGGATGTGGGTGAAATATGGGAGGAGAAAAAAGCCACAGCCAACTATGAAGTCAACTGAATGAATGTGGATGTATAAGAGATCAAATCCGTATGCAGGAGTGCTAGTTTCAATTTAATCGCTAAGAAAAAAAAATCTAATTAAAACAGACATGATAAGGCATTTTACAGTGGTCAGAAAGAGAGTTGTTAAACGTCCAATCAAACATTTTTTCTGTTTTCCAAATGTTCTGCTCATTGCCAATGCAAAAAGGCAAGGCTCGGTCTGCAGCCCTCCCATTAGTTACCCAGCAGGCCTCCAGGGTGACCTTCTCTCACAGCCCAGGTGAGTGCTCCAATCACTGCCCTGATGGCTAGGGGCGAAGTGAACAAATGGCTGTTCTTCTCTTCTCTTTTGGTGATTCTGCCCTTTCGACACATTTTATTGATGGTGTCCCACTGACAGAATCGTTCATTTTGGTTTGGGTCATACACCAGATCTGTTTATTTACACGGGGATGAAAACCAGGGAAAGATACTGGGTGCTGAGCAGCCATTCCTCAGCCTCCCCAACACAGATTTTGAACAAATGGAGGGCAAAAAATCACCTGTTTGCACAGTGCTAATAAAAAGCAACTGGAAAAGGACTGTAACAACCAAAATCAATTATGCTGATAAAAAAAGATTTGTAAACCTGGGATAATGTCTTTGAAAAACACAGGCTAGTATTAAGCTGAAATAAAAATTGTTCTGAAAAAGAAACATCTCAATTCTACCTGACAATCTCAGATGTGTGTGACAATATAAAAACAGTTTAAACCTGTAACACCTAGGGAAAGTAACACCTATTTTGCCCAAGACAGAAAGATTATCGGAACGTACACATGGTTATGGGTGCAACTACATTTAAATACACATTTTTTTCAAAATTAATCAAATTAATTTTAACCAAAATTGATCAATTATAACTGATGGTTCTATATGTAGTGCTAGAAGCAAATGACAGGGCTATTTGGTGAGAATATTGGCTACTTTATTGGAAATGTAAGAGTCCTACTAACCTCAGGGCTTTTATCCAATTTGCTTTATTAATGACTAGTCAGAAGTAAATAAGAGAAAACTCTCCTGACATTCATTTTCTTAACGGATGCTAAACCACTCTATTACAGATGCACTTATTTGAATCACATGATTGACCATATGATCACACTCAAACAGGCATAAACCATTTAATTATGTATTTCGTTTATGTTAACAGCAGTCTATAGTGACTTATTTTCACCTACTGAAGTTTCAAGTATATATTAAATAACCCTCTTGACAACATATCTTCAAACACATTAAAAATACTTGTCAATTGCAAAAAAAAAAAAAAGCCTGTAAAAGGGCAAAAGCCTTATCATGCCACATGTTTTGAGCATAGTTATCACAGAATGGCTCAGGTTTGAAGAGACCTTAGAGTCCACCCAGTCCCACCCCTGCCACCCCCCAGCTCAGCTGCCCAGGGCCCATCCAACCTGGCTCTGAGTGCCTCCAGGGATGGGGCACCCACAGCTTCTCCAGGCAGCCTGGTCATACAGATGGAGAGACTGACTAAAGAACATTCAAAATACATTAAAATTACAGCTTATAGGAAATGTAGGTGTTTAAGCTGGAATTGAACTCAATGATCTGTGTTGGTCCCTTCCAGCTCAGGATATTCTATAATTCTTTCTGGAACTGTTACTTACACCTATTTCTTCTGGCTTCAGTATATATCCCATATACTGTAGCACTTTCAAAAATAAAATTCCAACACCTTTTTAAACACAGCAATGATCACAAATAATGGAACCTTCAAGAAAACTCTAGAAATCAAAAGTTTAAATTTGTAGAGATTCAAATGGGCAAGGCCTCACAAAAGTCAAATGCCATAAAAAAAATAATTTTAAAAGCAACAGGTTTGGGGGGCAGTGCAAAGCAAACAGTGATACTTGATGATGGCTAATCAGCACTTTGCTGTCTTCGAACATTTATGGCTCCTACAAATTGATACAACATTTGAATTGTTAAAAGATTTCTTTTTCTGGACCCTTTATAACCCCATTCAAACATAGGTATCAGTCTGCCAACCACTGATACTGGACTTAGTGGGCTGTCCAAAGGCAGAAGTTACATGAATCATTACCATGATGACATACTTGTGTACTGTTGTTTTGTTTTATTTTTTTAAGCTTCTGATATACTGACTTCATTTACAATAGGTTACCCCCAAAGATCAATGGGAGGAATTCTTGTTAAAAACAAACAAACAAAAACAAACAGTTCTGGGCTCCTAATTTTCCACAAAATTTATTAGCAGACGAGTATCAAGAGGATAGAGCTTTACTAGGTAAGAAGAGGACAACTAGATTTTTTCATGAGTTGAAAAAACACAACACTGGGTTAACTAAAGTTTCAGTAGAACTGGCTGCAGGTTGCATGGTTATTTAAGATCAGAAAACAACCTACACTGAAAAAGAAGATCCTACAATATAAATATCAGGCAGCTACAATCACACATTATCTCAAAGATATTAATTACTCAGAAAAAGTTTTCATTACAGATTTGTTATAATAATACTACCTTCCCCCCATCAGATGAACGTTAGAGGTGGCCAAAAGGACTACCTTAAGGTTGACATTAAGACACCACAGGGAAAAAAAAAAAAAAAGTAGTATTTTTAAGCCAACTGCCAACCTTCGCTGGTTTTCCTGGTCAGCATTTGGCTTGATCTTGGAATGTGATGTGGATAACAGGCAAGCTAATACCACAAAAAGCAGTCAGTGTCTGAGTGCAATTACTCTGACCAGCAGTTGCTTGCAGGTCTGGCACCCCTATTTTTTCTAACCACAAATACTTAGACAGAAGCCTAATTTTTGTGTGTCTGATTTCTCCGTCAATATTTACTTTATTTAAACTCAGTGGGAGGTACAGCATAGCACCCCACTGCCAACCAGTATCAACAAATCTACTCAAGCACAAGGCTACCTTTTTGAAAAGATGCAAGAATAAGTGAAAGAAATATAAATACTTTGAACGACAGAAATATCTTCAGCTTCACAAGGCTAATGATTTCAGACACCTCTGGAGGCCCAGTGTCATCTCAACAATATTGTAACAGTAAAGCCTGTCATAAAGATGTATTTTGTATTAAATAAACTCTACTAGGAAAATGCAACAACTAAATAGGTCAGCTCCTGGCCATTATCTCACAATGAAAATGCTCATAATGTGTTTTACATATGTATGAAATAGAAAAAGACAAAAATGTTGAGACACGCATTGTCATGATAGAATGATCTAAAAAGTTCTTATAACCTTTTGTACTCAGCAATATTTCTAAACAACTTAACTGATCTTCTGCACTATTTAGATGGATTACAGATATGTAATCTCTAAATAAACACTGACAGCTCTTCAGTAGCAGTGAACACGACACGTTCAAGCTCTGTGCTTCAGAAGATTTTATTCACTTAGTCCAAGTAGCTTAATCCAAATTCACCAAGAACTCTGTAAGTACAGATCTTCCTTTTAAATAGAAAGAAACAGAAGTTGTTTTAAGTGGTTGAAAACCAACCGCCACCAGTAATCTGACTGCAGCACCTTTTCGAAAGGCTTTACATTTGTCACTACCTACTGAAGTTAAGTGCTTATACACAGTAAAAGCCTTTCATAAACTTGAAAGGAAGCAGAACAACAACAAAAACAACTTAAACCACAGCAGAGAGCTAGGACAGAATGCAAGGCAGCAACATGTACGCACAGTTAGAAAAAGGAAGAAATATAAATATTCTGAGATACTATAGTAAATGTATATTCTTTCAAATACCACATATTGAGGGCTTCTCAGTGGCTTCTTTCATAATTTTAATTGAAAAACAATTTTAAGCCGACAGTAGAGAACACAAACCCAGACCATAACTCTTACTAGTATTATCTTAATTACATTTTTACTCTAGATTACTCATTCTAGAGGGTCACTTTTCAGTGAGACCTGAGTAGGCAACTGTGATCATTGATTTTTTTTTTTAATCCAGTAATAAAAATTCTTCATTTGACCTTTACCCAAATTCTGTAGGATCACTCCACATGGTCAGTACCACAATGAGGATTGTTCACGTGAACAGGAAAAACTCATCTGACAAAGATAAACACGACACATGACAAATATCTGCCTCCTTTTCCTGGATCATTGCTAAGCATCAAATGGAGTCATTAAGTTACAAATGGCACTCCTTAAATTTATGAAGTAATGAAACAAGATACAGTGCAAAAATGCTGAAAGCATATTACAGCAAAGCAATTGTTAGGAAAAAAAGAATCACTGGAGAACTTCAGAGATTTCCTATTATTTCTCCTTCAGAAAAGACAAGACTTTAGAAAGCTTGAGAATTTAAGCAAACACTTGTGGTTTTGGAAATGCTGGTTTCCATGGCAACGAGTAAGGTCTCCTTTATATAGCATTATAAACAGATGGTAAAGACTGGTCATGTTTGCTTCTTTGCCAACATATCAATAGAACTGCTGTGCTACTCGATCTAACGTATTAGAGTTATTAAGTAACTTGGGTATTTGAGCAACAAAATCTACAAATCAGACATGCTTAACTACTGCCTTCTTTTTCCATAAACACATGAAGAGCCCCAACAGTAAAGTCACTGTAGTCTATACAGTCAGACTTCTTTGGCAAAGCTTTCTATAAATGTTTTCTCAGCACTTGCCATGCAGGGTACGTTACTACCACAAATATGTATCTGACAGGGATTAAAATAATGAATTTGAACAGGAAATAAAAGTGTCACTGTATTTACACCCACTGGTAGTAAAGTGTGCTTTAGAATTATGTTCTTGTTACATTACATTTGGAATTGTTCAGAGAAGACATAGCAAACTGTAAACTCACCTTCCTTATGTCTCAATAAGCAGATGTTATTCTGGCAGGTGATTTGTAAAATACAAAGAATCACATTTCTTTACATTTCAATCCTTCAATTGTAGCTACAGTATATAATGTGCAAGTGTTTTTGTTTTACAGATGGCTGGAAGTATCAAGAGAATTTGCCTGGGCACTGAATCTGATTTGGTACCTCTCTGGGAAAGTCTGAAGCAGTAGCTACCATCAGTGCATGCTAACAAAGATTCTTGCCATTGCATTCAGCTTATTCTTCCTGTGTTTTGGCTGTGTAACATGTCTCGTGCCATAACTCAGGGAAAAAAAAAGAAAAAAAAGAAAAAAAAAAAAAGGAAAACAGGAAGAAAGGGAGATGTAGAACTTCTGTGGCGCACTGACCATTTCAGGAGTCCAACACAGACATTTTAGATCAAAGTATTACCTGTAACCAGATTTAAAAATACTTTATAAACAAATTATTTTTAAAAAATGGATCCAGCTCCCACTGAAATAAAGCAGATTCATGCCGTTTTCCAATTTCAATCAGTGCTTGCACAGGAAGTTCTCATAAAACAGTTAAAAATAAATAGAAATTTTAAAGTCTGATTTTTTCCCACTAAGCAGTGGTTTAATGAAAGGACAAGAAGCAATGGGCAAAAGCTGAAAGAAATGTCATTTGCATATAAGAATTTATATTTGCTAATTCTGAGTGCGATCTTACACCGGAACAAGCTGCCCCAACTCAAAATCCCATGGGTTGCAACCACAAGCAATCTGTTCTAGGGGACTGTGCGTTGAGCATAGGGTGCATGCTGAACTAGCTGGTCTACAGAGGGTTCTTCCAAAGTCAGTGACTTTGTGCTTTTATTTACAGTGCAAACATTTACTATTTGACCCACTTATGTGCATTAACCGTAAAGCTGAATAACAAGGGCGTACGTGTTTTGAAAGTTTGGTGAGAATGCAAAAGAGTGTGCAACTGTTGGAAAGAAGAAACAGGCCTACTGGGATGAGAGTCAGCATCAACTGGAAAAAATATTAAGTGCTAGAGCATTGCTCTCCTACTTAATAGCCATACAATTTAAAATTTTAATGAGTGCTATGCTTATGAAGGAAAAAAATGGAAATTTAAATCCCATTCTTCCTTGAGTAAAGAGAAAAAAAGATATGTGCTTAATAGCAGTTTCAGAGTGAAAAGGTACACTGGTCCTAGATAGAAGGACTACTGAAATTGAGCACAAGCTTTTACATTCATTCTATATTATACTGCCCACTACTTAGCTATTTATTTTTTTCTAAATGCTTTAAGGCCCATTTTTAAAAAATCTAGAATTTCTATAGCTGACAGAGACTAGAAGAAGAACTTTATTATCAACAGAACTGCATTAATTGTGACCCCACATGCATTCAGCTCCTGGGCTCACAGCATAAGAAAGACTTGGACTTATTGGTGTGAGTCCAGAGATGAAGAGGATGTTTAGAGGGCTGGAGACATCAGACAGATGGCCTACAAGAATTACAAGTAAAGAATTTTGACAAGGTCATGTAGTAACAGGTCAAGGGGGAATAGCTTTAAACTAAAAGAAGGGAGATTTAGGTTAGCTGTTAGTAGGAAATTCTTTACTCAGAGGGTGGTGAGGCACTGGCACAGCTGCCCAGAGAAGCTGTGGTGCCCCATCCCTGGAGGTGTTCAAGGCCAGATTGGATGGGGCCCTGGGCAGCTGAGCTGGTGGGGGGCAGCCTTGACCATGACAGAGGGTGGGATGAGGTGGGCTTTAAGCTTCCTTCCAATCCAAACCGTTTTATGATTCTAAGCGTCGCTTCTTGCTGTATGTGAAAACATACATTAAAGAAAAATAAATAAATAAATAAACAACAACAACAAAAAAAGGGTGAAGGTACAAAGGTAAAACCTTTATGAATTTCAAATCAATGGGATTTCAATTTAGCAAATTAAAATTTGGAGCAGAATATGGAGTGAAGGGCAAAAACATGGCTTGTGTCATTCAGAAGGATTCTAGGCTTCACATGCAAGAGATGAAACAACCTAACCCTTACACTGACTGCTTTATTTACAGAAGACACGACACAAAAAGATGAACCACAACTTGAAAACAGTATACTGACACAAAGAGATGGAGTTTTGTAATAGAGCTATGCAGTTATTCTGGAAAGGCACTAATGGTACTGATCACCTCAATTTTTCCTGGACTGCCTGGTGCCACAGTCTGAAGGACAAAGTTAAGGATCGTAGTCTAGGGGAATTACTGGAGACCATGGGAAAAAAAAAAAATGGCAAGAGAAAACAAAGCAGGAATGCGAAGCAGGAACCTCAGTTCTCTCCACTGGAGTGACCCCGATTGCATGGCAAACGTGGAAAGCAGCACTGCTAACAGTGAAAAGAGCTACAGCAGAGCTGCCACAGAAGGAGTGCACTTTACTAAAATGTTATTCTTGGAGAAGAATCAAGAAAAATGAAAAAAAAAAAAATGAATGACATGCTAGACTTGTCACTTTGCTTTAAAGAAGCCTATTTACTACTTCAGGTACCTACAGTACAAGGAAAACTGTTATTCACTACAGAGCCAGGCAACCTTGGAAAAACTTCCAAGACAAATATCCTAAGATAAAAGGTAAAATAGAGGAACCTTCTTTGGGCTTCCTCTGAAAAATCAAGATTTTCCGAGGTCCATCACCTAGGGGAAACTTCAGCTCTAGAGAGCTACAGGTGAAGCTGCCAGAAAGAAAATTACTCCATAATTAAAAGTCTCAAGGAAAGAAATTGAAAGTTGTTGATTTGATCCTGCCTCCGAGACATACAGCGGCAAACAAAAAACAAAGGTTCTGACAAAGGAATGCAGCACTGACGTTAAAACTTTCCTGAGACAAAAGATGAAATGGGAATGAGGAGACAAATTTCTGGCTGTGATTTCCAAGGAAGATAACCAACATTTTTATACAATTTATAAAAATATGGAGATCATCCAAGCACACCTGGAAGTTTATTCTAATACAGCACTCATTTTGCCATGTAGCTCTAAACAACACTAAAAGTTCCCACTACCAGCAACCCAGAATAGAATTGGCATTTTTAGCAGTAGCTTATCTTCAGCAAATGACAAAATTTATCTTGCATGAAAAATGCAGCCTCAAATTTCAATACGAAGTTCAGCATATTTTGAAGAATACCTGTTTCTTCTTTGAAGATCTGAAAGACTGTTTCTGCTTAATACTTTCATTTATAAAAAATGCAAATCAACACTGTGATAAAAATATCTGAACTCTCTTATCTTAGAAAAAAAGAACCTAATTGGTCTAAAACAAAGATCAACAGGACATACCTTGTATCTGTACAGTGCAATGTTATCCAAACCAACATCTTACTATCCAACCATCATCTTACTGACAGAATATATCAAATGCTTCTGAAAGCAAACACAATGATGACAAGAAGACACTTTTCTTTTTCTTTCTTTCTTTTTTTTTTTTTTTTTATTTTTATGTAACCCACCACTGGAATGAAGAAAAAAATAAAAACAGCATCAACAAAAATGCTCCAGAAAACTTTTCACAACTTCCACACAGGAGCAGCAGTGCTGCATCTCATCTGTAGAAAGAGTTGCACGAAAACTGAATTCTGGATTTCAGGATCTTTCTGAAACTTCTATCCCAGAAATAGAAGCCTCTGTGCAACAGTATTTCACAAATTACTCATCAGCATTAGTAGAGTGCTGACTTGCAGAAAAAATAAGGCCCTACTTTCCTCTTACCATTGGTTTTCCCTGCTTTAGTTGTCCAGCTGTTAATTTAGCTTAACACCAACTAAGTCTGATCTCACTTGTTCCACATGAGACAGAGGAAAACAAAAAAAAATCCTAATGTACACACTCTTTGATGTGGCTTAACCTGATTAACCACCACAGCTATGTTCAACTACATTCGGGTTATAGCCTCCAACTATACACTTTCCTGTAAGAAAACCTGAATGAATTTCAGGAGAAAGCTAACATCTCTGCAGAACCAAACAGCCCTGAAACCCTCACAATTTCTACTTCATTCAGCCAGATTTTAGAAATGGCCATTTTGTACTAATCATACGCAAAATTATTCAACTACTTGAGGAGCTTGAGCTTCATACCATGAATTACACACTCTAAAAAACTTCAGTCCAGGGGGAAAAAAAAAAAAGCAGTAAGGTTGCATGCTCAAAATTTTAAATTCGTGATCAGTGCTAGCCTGATCTGTTCTTCTATACTGCTATCCTTGTTTGAAACAAAACCATGCATTCAAACAGAATTTCCTCACTGCTACACTGCACATAATGGTATTTCTTACTTCCAACATGTATAGAAATATATGAAAGTGATGTCTCCTCTTTATTTCCACAGAAAATACAACAGATAAAAAGAGGACAATGATGCCACTTGATAAAGCAAATTCTCAGCTACAAAACACTCTTTTACAACAAAGTCACCACCATTAGCTATGCATTTCGCCAGCAGTGAACAAGAACCTGCATGTCATGCTCGTAAAAATCTACACCAGTGGAGGTGAACCACTATTTCACAGCTGTCATGACAACGTCACTGCTAGAAGAATGCTGCCAAAGCAGTTAACCTTTCATCAGCCTGAACAAATGGAACTCAGAATGTGCTAAATCTGGATTATACAGTGGGTGCAGCAGGACAGTCAAGACTGGCAATGTTTTTCATGGCCTTCGAAGTGGTACGCGGCCCAGTGTTACTGTATTGCAAGAGAAATCATGCCTTCTTCTCCAACCCGACTCTGGAAGCTCAAAATTCAGCTTGGTCATTAGCTGTGATGCAGTGATCAGAGTTGGTTTGTCCTGGTTCCAGGAAATCCAGAAGGATCACTCCCTTCTTATCCCAAAAGACAGTGCACATCACCTTACCTGCTGAGGACTTGCTCTTGAACTTCTTTGATGGAGAATTCACACACTGCCACTCTAGGGACTGCTGTTTTGACTCTGGTTCATAGTGATGACACCACACCTCATCACTGGTAATGGTGCAATCCAAGAAACTGTCACCTTCAGCCTCATATTGATTCAATAGCCCCTGACAAAATCACACATGGTGTTCTTTCAGTTCCTGCGTGAACATTCATAGGACCCACCTCGTGCAAACTCCGTGACATTCCGATGTTGCCACCATCTCTTCCAATGCACTGAAGCTGATATTCAGTTCTATACACAGTTCTCTGTAATCTGTGGATGAGCTGACTGAGATGCTCTTTATTTTGCGGTGGGACATCTGTGCATGGTTGCCTTTCATGCTGTTGTCACTACTGCTGAAATGCACCACCCACTGCCTCACTGTGCTCACATCCACTGTTTGGTCTCCATTAGTGTTCAGCATGTCAATGGGTGTCATTTTTTCTGCATAGAGGAATCCAGTGACACACCTTTGCTGTATACACACTTCCATGTCAGACACCATTTTGTTAGACTGCCCCTCTGTTGTCATCAATCACAAGGCAACAACATGTAATGGGATGTCAGCAGGAAGGTTCAACCTCTACTGCTGTACCACCACCATCCACCTCTGACATCATGGAACAACACAGTAAAATAGAGCATATTACTTTCAGAGCAGCCCTCACAGATATGAAATCTTCTTTTAGAAGACAAATACTAAGGCATTTCAGACAAAAATCCAACAAGGTACCTGACCTAGAAAAATAGAACTACATATTTATGAAAAAATTAAGAGAGAGAACATGACAAAGTGGCACAGTTTAAAGAAGTTTTTTTCCTCCTATGTTATCCTACATTTGAAGGATAGAATCTAACTTTGGATCACAGTCAAAGTGCATTGGCAAACTTGCTAACCTTCCACCAAAAAACCAACAGTCCAGTTATACTTTAACTGTAGTATGCTGGCAAGTTCTTTAGTATAACAAAACGTGTTCTCTACCATGCCAACAGCGGGATACATTTTAATACTTCAAGGAACCATATGCACTTCCCTTGGGATTTGTTAGCACGAGAAAAAAAGGAAAAGGTCGTTCTCATAAGTGAGCCTAATTTGCACATACACATTTGCAGCCAAGGAATATGTTTGTGTGCTACAAACTTTTTCCCCATCCCACTAAACATTTTTTCTTCCTTACTCAAGTTAAGCGCACTTCATCTGTGATTTCAATTTGCCATTGAAAAAAGTGTATGCGAAATGAGCTGCAAAATTACAGGATCATAAAATGATGTCGATTTAAATGTCAAAATGTAAATGAAAAATGTACAGATATCTTAAAAGCATGTCAGTAGAATTATATATTAGGGCTTTTTTTTTTTTTTTTCCTTTTTTTTTAAAGTACCACTACAATTACAATACAGCATTTTCAACAATTTTCTTTACCTATGAACTATGCTCCTGCTAGTTGGCAAATACTGCTTTTAGCATTGTTAGATGCCATTCCAAAAAAATTTGGAGATTTCGTTCACTCTCTTCATTAGACTATGAAGCAGCCAGTTAGAATGCTACAACTTTCTAGTGCCTCTGTGTTTGTGCTCACACGTCTCCTTTCTGCTGATGAGGTCAGCCACAGCGGATCTTGAGGTTTCTAAAATGAAACATGATTTTGTGGTGAAATGTCAGTGATCAGAAATAAAGAAAAGGCAGAAAATACAGAAACTGGATTCTCTCTGACAAAAACGGTATCAGATTCTGTGTCTTGTTGTTTTTTCCCCTCTATTCTAGCTACTCATTCCCCAAGTATAATAATAAAAATTAAAAAATAAAAAAATTATAAGGGCCTTCCTTCTTATTACAAATTTTAGCAGAGGCATGAAACCCCGCTATCAGGAAACTGAAAACACTTACTCTACTGGAAATATAAAGCAGAAACTAATCAAAAATACAATGCAGCCTGACCCAGAGGCAAGAAATAATGTAGATAAATGGCCTATGTGTACACTTCTGTCTATCTATTCTTAGCAGCCAAACCTCAAAAGGAGTCTCCTGCCACAAACATTACTCAGACTCACAAAAGGAAAAACAAACAAAAACAAAACAAAACAAGAAATAAACAAAGAAAACCACCAAGAACACACATATTTTATAACCAATATAATCTTTAGATAAACCTGCAAAAGCAAGTGATAAAAAAGGCCATTAAAAATACCCATTGAGGCTTAGACCAACTCTTCTGTTCAATCTGATGGGCAGGCTTTCAGTTTACCCCCAAAATAAGAAAAAATGTTGAAGTACAACCTCAATTACAGGCTGATAGCACTTTCTAGCTGCATTACACAAAGTGTTGCCAGCAGGTCAAGAAAAATGGACCCTTCCTTTCTACTCAGCACTGGTAAGGCCACACCTG
>JAOWBP010001760.1:55757633-55798324 GCA_028571105.1 Tragopan temminckii | reverse complement strand
TCCCTTCCCTTCCCTTCCCTTCCCTTCCCTTCCCTTCCCTTCCCTTCCCTTCCCTTCCCTTCCCTTCCCTTCCCTAGTTGCACAGTCACACTAAGTTTTCCAACTTCATACGAAGGGTTCAAAATATGAAATCATGCAAGTCAAAATGTAGAATATAATGACAAATACATAATTCAGTAAAGCAATTTTAGAAGCTTTTAGAAGCCTTCCTCCCACTTCCCACTTTTTTTTTGTTTGTTTTAAACTATGGAAATGACACTGGGCATGTCACAACTGTAACTCTTAAAAGAAGGAAATCCATTCTATAATTAGAAAAGCAAGTAGCCCCGTATGAACATTCAAAGAAGTGTTTCACATATTTGAGGAAAAGAATTCAGTACTCTCAGCAATGATTTAGAAAGTGACAGTTGTATCAGTGTTTTTCTATTGTTAAAAACAAAACAAATCAAAACACTGAACCAAAATGAAGACAATTTTAAATAGTAAGTTAAAGTTGAGATCCTTTTCATGTTTGAACAACAAGAAAAAATAGTAATTCAAACTTTATTAATATGGAATAATTACATTAGAAGTCTGACTTGTATGTATACATGTTAGCTTACCATATTAGCAGCAAACATTCATAGCTGTAATGTTCTTTAAACTCTACTCCAAGAGGTGATTCTCAATTGTGAGAGCAGTAACTAAACTATTATTTCCCAGTGATGCTGGAGGAAGCTAACTGGACCCTCATGGTGTACTTAAGACTCAGAACAACTCAGCTTTGTGCTCAGTGAGCAACTTGGGGACAAACCTCATCTTCTACCTCCACCACAGTTAAGCTGTTCTCCAGTACTGAACCAGGGGAGTCTTCTAAGGCATCTCCTGCACTTCTCAAAGAGCATCACAATGCTCCAGCTACTTTCAGCTGATAAGCTAGTTAGTTCACATCTGCTTTTACTATAGAGCAGTTGCATAGCAAATGCTGTGGTGATTTAGCTCAAAGCTATAACAGGAACTGAAAGAAAGACAAATTGTTATAAAACACCTGTGTATAGGTGTGTGTATTTTTCCAAAGAAAGCAGAGTATTAAGGTGAAGTTAAGAAAAGAATAACAGCATATTCTATCAATAAGTAGAAATCACTGATGGCAGATAACCTGCAAACAACTGCAGAAAAGGAGACAGCAAAAGCTGACAAAAAGCTGATTTCAGAACTAAGTTTGGAGAATTAAATGGAATAAATAATGGCAAAAATGATTATTAACTGGCTGTGTTTGATACAGGATAGATAACTATTAGTGACTTTTCTTTCTCTCTCCACGTATACATGCATAAAGTGGCTTAAATAAGGAAGTTTCAACTGTCAAAAATAACCTTGAAAATATCACATATAATATTAAAAATAAAAAGCAGGTTTAAATGTAATTTACTGACCTTCTTGTAGTCCATCAAATTTCCTTTTCCTTGTGCCTTAAAGAGAAAGAGAAATTTTATATAAGACATTACCTACTATAGACTAGAGCAGCAAGAGTATAAGATGCAATTATACTTTAAACAGAATTGACTTTCTTTAGGAATCTGATGCAGAAAAAATACAACTGAAGGTATTACCAGCTTCTCCAACACAGTTCTGTTTCACAGAATCAGGCTTTTTACTCTTAGCAATACCAGAAGAGGTGTGTTCGGCATGCCCTCTCCTAAACATGAGATGTTACAAGCAGCAGGAGTATTTTCTCATTCTCTCCTCTCAAACATTCAAGCCAACAGCAGTTACACTTCTCCAAGCAGCAGCCTTAGCTAATGTTTCCTAAGCTTTCTTTTTACAATAGTACATTTGCCCTTTTCTTTCTTTTATCTTCACAGCAGTTTGCTCTTTGACTTTTACTGACCCTGATTTCAGACACAGAGACTTTCTTTTACATAAGTTTTCTGCATCTGGTTTAGCTTCCTCACAGGTATAAAGACTGACTTGCAAAAGGTATGCCTTCTTACCAAATTGGGGTAACTTTCCAGGTCTCACTGCTTGGCTGTGCCAAGGCTCTTGGAAGTGCTAAGGTTCTGGGCCTCAAAGAAAAGGATCTGTTTACCAGCATGCTAAAGATATGAGCAACCAACTCAGCTCAGCCTTCCTTCTGAATACCACGTGCCACTAGTGAGGGACAATAATATTAGGACATTCTTCATCATTAATCAGGTAGCGTAAAATCAGCTCACCTTGCCAAGAAGAAAGATCCCTGAATCCCCCATGAAATGACTCAAAATGAATCAGATAAGCAGACCACAAGCAGACAGTTTATGACAACACTTCTGAAGCCGGTTTTCAGGACTAGTGGTTTTGAAGACTGACTTTTCTTTCTCAGATGAGATGACCCTCTTATGTATGTTCTTAAAACCTATGCTTCACAATATTTAACAAAGCATCTGATAAATCATCTACAAAGCATTTCAGAAATGCTTTTCTTCTAGTTGTGATTCTTCAGAGAAGGCTCAGAAAGACATGGTTAAAGGTACAAGGATTACTTTGACCTAAGTGAGATTGTTTCTAACTTATTCTCTTATTGAATTAAAAATGTTGTGGGCTAAGATGAGTTCTAAACCTATTTGTAAGGGATTTTTTTTTAAATTTTAAGAATACAAGGCTTTCCAAAATCTCAGCAGGACTGCATTTAGCAGCTATTTCAACACTTTTGTGTAGAGGTCAGCATTCAAGTATTTGTCTACAATGGTGTTTCCTGGAAACCATTCAGGGCTGGATTTAAGTTTATTTAAAAAAAGAAGAAACACTCAAAAAATAAACACATTTCAGGACTCTACTCCCCAGCCCATACTGCTTTTCAAATAAGACAGCTGACCATTCACTGGCCATTTTACTTTTAAATACAAAAAGCTGGAGGGGTTTGGTGGTAAAATCAGCGAGAGTAGGTCTCTGGCCTTTGTGGATGATCATTCATTCATGTACGTATTTGTGTATGCATGCATACACACACACAAACATACATACATACATACACAACTACAACCTTTTTTCTCTCTTATGACACGGCTTCCCTCTGTATGCATCCCAAGTTTCTTTTAAGGCAGTTTCTGAACTTCCAAATCTGAAGCTAATCTTCTCAAAATACATACATTCACAGTGTTGATGCAGCCTTCCACATGTGGTGATCTGGTGTGTTTTGCTCTTTCCAAATAAAGAAGCAAGAGGGTTTTTAAAAGGCCTCCAGCTCAGCAGCAAGAAGGTGCATATGGCTGTCTCTATTCTAAAGCTACCGTAGGAACAGCGCCTGTTTCTGGACTTGTGACAAGAGAACTCTAGTAAAACAACCACAAAAAGTCCTGAGCTCCACAGCATTTCAGCATCCTTGATTAAGACACGAATGACAGGCAGTAAGTCCTGGCCACATATTTTGTATTTAGCTAAAATAATAGTAAGTACAATACTTCTATGTAGAGCATGTCACTTTTTTCCCCTTCAGCAAAAACTGCTTCATTGTTTCTATCATGCCCATTTTTGGTATAAGAATTAGCAAGGAGACAGACGGCACTCCTGGAATCCTGCAACCTCCTCTAGATTCTGCAGATGGGAAATGGTTTCAAAGCCTTTATAAAGTGTGCTGTGGTAATACCATTATTCTCCAACTGCAATCATCTAAATCCATTTACATTCAACTCACATCTGAGCCTTGTGTTGAGACCGCAGAATTTGAAAATTTCTCATCAAACATTATGAACTATCATCCTCTAATTTCAAATTGACATAAAGCTTGTTTTGGTTCAAGATTCACACAGTACCACTGCAACCTGGCTGCCATAAATAGAGAATTAGGCAGAAGCACAAACTTTATATCCTGTGATACTGAGCTCTGCTTTCAAACCAAGAAGGAAAGAAGCCATCAACAAGCATCTTAAAAGAATATGTTTGCAGGGAGCTAGCTTATTATCAAAGGCAGCAGACTTTCTCCTGAAGAATCAGTGTAACAACATCAGGAATTTCTGAACAGTACACATCACAGCTGTTTAGACAGACAAAACATGTCTGTCTGATACAGGAACACAACAGAATGCTTAATTCTGGTCATATTTTTTGTGTCTTCCCCTCTTTCTCCTACCTGCTCTCCTGTATAGTTATCTATTTGTATTTCAGCACACAGGAAGTATTCATAGGCCTGAACGCCACAGTTCTACGTGGTAATGTAAAACAGATATATGCTACACAACCATCTTACTTTTATATTCGTCTTTATGTGTTAGAGGAAAGATAACTGAATGAGGACATCAACCAGCTAGACCTCTCAAATACTTTGTAGTGGTCAGGAAGCCATGTCTCCCAGGTCTTTTCCCTCTGTTGAAAATTACAGATCCCAAAGAAAAGTTAGCCAAAGAAAATGTGTATTTACCTTTTGACCACACTGGTGGCTTTACTCTGCCATTGAAAGTAGGTTTAAGCTAAGATATGGGACTTTGCACAAATAGTAAGGGACATATGCTCCATGAAAATAAATCTGCTTATTACACAGATACACAGAAGTCTTAAAGAGCTCATTTGTCAGCTCCTCTGATTTCATCCTCTTGAAATAATGAAAGAGAGAGGTTTTAGGTATTGGAGAGTAGAGGTAATAACCTTTGCATTATCTCATCTGATGTCAGTTTCTGAGTTTCTCTGTAGGCTGAAAGCACAGACGGGAAGAGAGATGCAAATGACAGAAGTAGGCAATTCTAAACAATGTTTTAATTTACCTCTCTGATCTGTTTAATCCATGCATCCCTTCCAAGAAATTCCTGATGAAGGACTGCAGGAGCGCAATTCAAACTGAAGGCCATGGCATCGCTAGAACTTTCTTTAACAAATGGCTGAAGGTCTGAATGTAGCTGAAAGAGAAAAACACTTTTTTTCAGCTTCCAGAAACAGACTATACATTCACATCTACCAATTCAAAGCCCACATTCCAATTCTATAGCTACTTGCCATTTTTGCATTCTGGTTGCACTTCAAGACCGGGGGAGGGAAAGGAAGAAGGAGAAGCACTGCAGTGGCAGAAAGTTGTGATAAAGACAAGTACATAGAGTATCTCCAAATAAGTAGGAAAAGGACAGCTTGCAGAGCTGGGCAAGTGATGGGACAGTCAGGTAAGGAATTGTTGAACAGAAAGAAGTGAAAAAAACCATAAAAGAAAAAATGATTTAGTCTTTGTTGGGAAGATCAGTTTTTTGTCTGTTAAGGTCAGTGCATTCTATCTACTTCCAGTAACTGAAGAAGTTGATGTAGTATGATCAGTTTTCTGACAAAGGAAATATTACGCAGCTAATAGCCTTCTATGACAATGACATAATCCTTTATACACAACCATATTAGTCAGTAGAGAAAGAATTAATATGAAAACATACACTAAATATATTAAAGCTATAGTCTGAACTAGGTGCAGTTTACTCTCAGAGTAGTACCTAGTAATAGCACATAGCAATATTTGTATGTCAATGAAGTCCTGCTTTTGAAAACCACTTCCTTTTCCTGGAGGAACTAGAAACCACATAAACCAACTGAGTAGAAGCGGATGGGAGGTCTGTTTGTCTGCCTCAAGCGACATCTTCATTTACAAGTACTGCAATACAGATGGAGTGGTTATGTGAGGCAAAACAAGAGTGCTGAAGATTTGAATTTCCATACCGTATTTTGCTTTGTACTAGCTCTAGCTGTGGACTGAAAGACTTCCAATAATTGAAGAAAATATTTCGGTCCAGTTTCCAGTGAAGAAAATGCAGCTTACATACACTGGAATACTTTAACTCAAACAAAAGTTGACTAAGTGGATGCACTCCTGACTTGAACTGAAATTGCCGGAGATACGCCTCTGTGTAAGGCCAGTGAGCTCCCACAGAGGACAAGTAGAAATCTTAAACCTGCACAGACATTTTGCAGTGACTGTCTCACCTTAGCATGAGGGAGGGTCAGACTTTCTCTGGGAAATCCTACTGCTGCAGAAGTTTATGCTGCTATTGTCCTCATCTGGTTACCTCCCTCTCTGTGCATCATTTACTCCCTTTGGAAGTTAACTCCACAGCAGATTAGCCAGAAGGGAACACATGCAGGTACTTCAGGTACTTTAGCCACTGCAGCTCCTGCCTCAGTCTCATGTGCTGCTGCAGGAAGTTGAACTCATTGGCACAAACATCTGCATGGAGGCAGCTTGGCACCCAACACCTGCTTCCCTCTGCAATTCCTGCTGCTGGGACTGTAGCTTCAAGAAGAACACATGAGCATAGAAAGTAAAGATTTAAGCTGCTACAGGCAGACGAACTAGAGGAACTTTTAACAGAGCCTCGAATGAAATAAACCACACAGCCAGAAAGTGTGATTTTGCCAGCTCATAAGCACTGCTCATTTCAGCAGTTTCTGCAAACGTTATACCAAGCAGTGATCAAGTCTCTCAGTACCATTAACCTGCTGAGGCCTGTAGCATAGTGGTGTTACAGAACAGAGCTCAAGACCAACACATCTTGTAAGTTTTTCCAATTTTAAAATCACAGACTGAAAGAAAAAGGTGTACCTTATGACTCATGGACATGTGCTTTCCGTACCGAAATGCCATGTCCTGAATCTCAACGCTATGCTTTGCTAGTTCCATTGCAGCCTGGCAGCTCTTCGCCAGCAAGGCACTATGTGACAGGAAAACCTGTTCCTTCCATGTAGATATTCCGATGTCATCTGTAAGACAGTTCTGCAAATGAAAGAAAAGTGAAAATGAAAACATCAAAACTGCAACTGTGTCAGCTCATGGAAGTTAGCATTGCGGCAGAGGAAAATGCAACATGTGGTAAGTAACAAAACTCTGGATGCCAAGGTGCTAAAGAGAAGTGCTTCTGGGGATAGGTAGAGAAAAATACCAGAATAAACACGCCCCTCTGTGGTACTGGGGAGAAAAAAGAAAGCAAAAAGCAAACTATGTCTGTATTTCAGCCTCTTGCCAGTAACTAAGAACCAGCAATCCCAAACAAACAGGATGCCATCTCAGAAGTCACTATCATTTCTACTTTGCATTTAACAAAAAAAAAAAAAAAAAAAGCAAAAAAAAAAAAGCCACCCCACAACACTGGAGAAAGTATTAGAAATGCATATAGAACTGCAATAGAAAGATGAAGGGGAGTGATGAAGGAGTCATACCTCTTCCTCCCCAGGAAAGACCGAAAGCATTTCAAAATAAATAAATAAAGCCATGTTTTAGAAAAGTCAGAGGACTTTCCCCAGAGGACTGACAGAGATTGCAGTGATGTCTCTAGTGAACTTTATCACCGTGACTCTAAGGTCAAAGATGTTTAATATTTCCCCAAATCCTCTATATCTAAAACGTTAATTTGAATTACTTTCTACAAAATGGAAATGTGTTTTAGTTAACATGAATCCCATCTTCTCTTCCCCAAACATAAATTCATTTGCGTTGGTATTTCACTATTTTACTAATAAGTTTCCAAAGCTAGATGCAACATGTAAACTTTCTCACATATACACATCACTGTTACACCTGTAGGTTTTCTCCAAATAGAATAAATAAATAAACAAATACAAAAGACCAGATTGTTTTGTTATAAAAACCTAAAATAAGTAAAGAGAAACTCCAGAAAAAAAAAAATCAGGCATATACTAGTTAAAAAGTTGGTAATTTCTCAGTTCAGTCAAACCTATAGTGTACACTAAACCAAAACATTCTTCAAAACAGTAATACAAAAATCTCCAACATAACAAGCATTTTCCTTCAAAGTGATGTCAATTAAGTTACTTAGCAATGAGCACGTAGTAATTCTGTGTGACCCTATAGTTTTCTCACAAGGTATTATCTGTCATGAAATTGGTAACAAATGAAATAGAATCCATTCATTCAGCACTATTTTTTCTCCCTTACGGATATCACCCAGAAGTGCTGCGTTACAAGGGAGAGGATAATTTGAGACTAATGGAAAAAGTAGGAGAATTCTGCAATGCCAAATAACACAGTGCTGTATCAAAATTCCATTGCTTTCAGACATACGATTAACTTATACAAGGAATGTGAAGATCAGAGAAACCACATGTTTGCTATTCTGTATTTGATAACTTACGAAGTCAAGCCTGAATTTTCCTCGTGTTTCATTTTACTGTTGTAATTTTGTTTTAATATCTTGACTCAGCCCAGAGCATGTGCAAATTCCCATCACTGGCAAAATGTCAAAATGAGCATTTAACTCAAGTAGTTTCCTATGTATCAAGTTATAGGTCCCTCCCTCCACCCCCCCAATCAGATATAGATCCGTTTATTTTAAATTTAAAATCAGGAGCTCTTGGAAGATGCAACACAATCTTTTGCTTCACAATCAATCTGCTCAGAGAAAGAACAGGATTTACTAAAATTTGCTGGATGATACTGGCATTGATTTTTATAATTATTTGTTTTAAATCCAACCAAGACAAAAATATTCTTAAGGTATCTTTAAACAGTTTATGAAGTTAAAATATCTTTCAGAACATCCGCAAGTTGAACATTTTAGCTTGCCTGAGCCCTTGAACAGTAAGAGAAATGCAGACTTTATCGAATAATGCAGGAACTGAAGCAGCTTAAACAGTCCTTCCAACTCGATACACATGAGGAAATTAATTCTACGATGTTTGGAAGTGATTGCACAAGAAGCTCCTGTCCACTAGATGAGAACAATGTAAGGCTTCATACACCTAAAATGGACATATAACTTCCAAAAAAATGTTGAGAATCTGAAACATTAGAAAATATAGTATTGAAGTCTTAAGTATTGTGAATCCCTCGGATACAGAAGCAAGGTCTAAAAATGAATTATGTTCATATGAATGTGACTTAGCATATAAGTTTGCAAGCCAAAATATAGCTAATTTTAGTCACACACACTTGTGACCACATACTTCTAAAGCTTCTGCTTGTTAAGAGAATAGAGGCAAACGCAACCATTCTTCAGCAAAATTTTCCTACAAACAAAATGGCATTTTTTCCCAAAGATAAATTTCATGCTACACAACTGTCTGCCAATGACACTGTAGTCCTACACAACTACCTATGCTAAGAGCTAAGCATGACTATAAAACATCAAGGAAGAAATGAAACTAGTTCTAGTTTCAAGATGTTCTGAAATCTGAAGCAATGGTGATGTTTATTATCTTTATTAATTTTAGCTGTAGTGGACAGTGCACAGACATCTGATGCCTACAGAGCGACCTCATTACAAAGTTATGCCCTCAAGAAATGGGTCCAGATCCCCATCAACTCTCATGCTGTTTGTGCAGCAGAGGCTGGGTGAAGACAGCTGAACCCCTCGCTGTCCCTGAAAAAAGCAGTCAATTCTAGGTCCAGATGCACTTTGAGGAGTGTTGGCATGGGAGTACAATGCAAATATCTGAAGCACCTTTGTCGATCACCACTTCTACTCCAGTTATGCTCAAGAAAAATGGTCCTCAAGGGTCTAACAGCAGGTTTGCTTTTCTTGCGAACATGTTTTGATAATTCACACTCACAATTTAAAAACTTCAAGTGTTTTAAAAACTATTTTTTCAAAGCAGTAACTGGAAGAGGGAAATTAAGAACAGCTGAGGGTGCTCCCACTTTTATTAATGTCAAGGTCAGACACTGTCTTGTGAGAAAGAAATTGGATAGTTGAGAGATTTTTTCTGTTAAACTATTTCTGTAATTTAAACTAAGTCTGAAACAATCATCCCAAGCAACAAGAAAGGTAGAACTGTCAGAAAATGAAGCTGCAGGACAAAATACGCAGTCATAGAGGGGCAGGTTTTCGTAGTTACAGTAACAAGTATCCCAGTGCAAAAGTAGTTTGATTTGTCACACCATGAGGAAATGGTAATATGTTCAGCTGAAAACATATTCAGAGAAACATGAATGAAAATTGTTTCTTAGAAGTGCACGAAATCATATGCAAAAACAGGAAAGAGTAGAAGTCAGATATAGATCACATAAAGGCAAACTTTATTTTAATCAATACGATGGCAGCTCTTTCTTAGCCATCTGGTGTCTCACAAAATGATCAAGATGTCTGAACCACTTTTATACCAAGCTTTATAGCTCAATTCTCAACGGGCAAATAACCCACATAAACACAGAGAAATATTCTGAAATAGTTCTACCATTTAAAAGTTTTACATTAGATAGCTGAAGAACATCTATTTTACATAAGTAAAATCCAATTCAGCTATGAATCTCTCTAACTACAGCAAGACCTTGCAAAACATCTTGCATATGGTTCATACAAGCTTTAAACAGATGTATTCCTGCTTGCTGGGCATGACAAGGCATCTTTTATTGGTCTGTTAATACATGTCTTCTGTATTTTTTGGAGAGAGTCTGCAAATGGGTCAATAGAGCATGCCACTGACTACCTAACCCTTCTTACTGTGACACAGTGTGAAAAAAAAAAAAAAAAGCTGAAAAATTATAGTAAATTAAAATCTCTCTTCACATCTGTTACTTTTAAATCTCTCTGGAAAAGCCTAGTATCTAAAGAACAAAAGGAATTAACAAGTAGCATTGGCCTTCTTTCCAGCTATGCTTTCCCCCACTCCGACACATTCACCTATTCTTTTCACAGATGCTTTTTACTCAGATTCCATATTTTATCATTCCCTTTCGTCTTGCAAAAGAAACATATTAAAAAAAAAAAAAAAGTAAGAGCTCTGACTGCTGCCCTACTAAAAGGTGGTTAGCATGACTCATAATTCATTTGATTTACCTTCTGTGGTAAAATTTATAAGCAAATCCATTACTTGCAACATATACCTATAGCACTCCAGTTGATGAACACGTGCAGAATCCCAAAACACAACTCCTCAAAGCAGGACTGGTGATCAAACATGAATGAAGAATGGGTATAGCTCACTGCATATAGCCTATGCTCTGCAGGAAAATAAGTTTCTGTTCCATATTAGTCTATGCCTGTTAACACCGATTAATTCACTATCTGGTACAACAAGTACTTGCTACAAAGAGATTTATTTTTCATAATTGTTTTACATACAAATTCTACCAAATTTTCAAACAATTCAATTGAAAATTTCAAAATACCTAACAGCCACCAAAAGAATATCTTTGAAAAAGTATTATCTTATGTAACAGTCTCATTCTGATACTAAAAATGAGGTTTGGTAACACATCTAGCATCAGCTGGATAATTTGAAAGTGGGAAAAAAAAGAACACTACAGTTTCCCATGGAAATCCATAATACTTTAAAAAACAGTCTGCCAAGTAACATACAAGATCCAACACACTCAAGTATTTGTTAAATGATCTGGGATATTAAGACAGAAGATTTCTGAAAGTGCAGAAGTATTCTGTGAGCTAGCAAACATTTCAGAAGCCTTCAGTCTTCTAAAAGTAGGAATTAGAGATCCAGCACAATTTAACAGAACAATTTTGTTCTGTTAAAAACAGACACTGTGATCATGAAGGAGGGCCATGCTAGGCAAATATAATCATTGCACTCACTAAGGGCATACACTTTTACTTCCAAATTAGAACTAGATGTAGGAGAGGCAGATGGGAAGCAGGAACGGTGTCCTTTAGTCACAGAATTTTGGGTTCTGATATGGGATTTAGCACAAAGCTGCAAAAAATTTATTGCACTGCCCCTTCCTGCTCCAGTTTACAGTTCAGAACATTAGCTTAAGCCATTAATGCAATGTCTTCAACCACAACATCTATATACTACTTGCAACAAAAGTGACAGCCCTAATCTTTAGGTTGTGCTCGCAACCAAAGCCTACACTTTATAGGTAGAACTGCCACTGCAAATAAAGATGAAAAGTTAAAACACTGCATCTTTATTTTCCCCCATTTTACACAGATCTAATGACCCACTGTGAAGATCCAATCAAGAACAACCAAGCAGAACATACTACAATGGGATGGCTGCAGGACTGCATGCAGTTTTACAGAGAGGGAAGTGGTAATGAGAGCTGTAGAATCATTATATTCGTTATACATCTTCAGTAGTAAATAAGGTCAGCCTTGTCAGGTCAAAAGATCCTTTAAATTTTCCCATAGGGTCATCGAAATGAAGCAAGCTGAAAATACGTTCTTGGATAAACATGAACTTAGGATCTCAAAGGGGAAAGGTGAATTTTGCTAAGTTATTTTTATCTGAAGTAAAAGACAAAAAATATCTACCAAAGCTCAAACAACTCAGTGCTGAACAAGAAATGAGTCCATTTTATGCTACTGAGAAGTTTTATAACAATTGTGTTAAAGGCATATTTAACATAAGAACCACAACCTTTCTGCCTCTAAAAGAAAAAAAAAAAAAAAAAAAAAAGTGAGAAGACATCCTTCCACTTTTCTAAATTTAAGATATTCCCAGCAATGAAAATGTCATTACTAACATCCCTATGCCCTACCGTTAAAAGAAAGTAAGCTTGACATTTGAGGCTTAGTTGCAGAGTAGATTAAAGTATGTCTTATATGTCTTACCTCCAGGAAATGTCATTCAAATTTTGGTTTTGGTCAAATTGCAGTTGGTGATGGAAGGAAGATGCACAAAAGGTACAAATAAAACTAATAACTGACTTAAACCATTTTGCAATCTCTGCTAAAGAGACGGTCAGCATATGAATGGAACACTGCCACAGCAGAATAGCAAGAAAAACAGCAGGGATACATCTAAATACACAACAAGAAGCTACATTTCATAAAGGACAAAATTAAAGAAGAAAAGATGCTACACTTCTTTGCTGTCGGTCTCAAGAGGCCACATATATTATAAAACTAAACTTCAGATACTATCATGTAATTTTCAGTATCTACTATGCCATCATACAAATTATGTTTTGAATTAACTGGATTTCTCCTAGGAAGGAGAAATGTACTTCCAGCTCTTGTTAGACAGAATAAGTCACTAAAACAAAGTATTTTCTACTTGTAATTGGGCCAGGGTAGGCAAACACCGTGCAGCTGTACTTAGCGTATCTCACACTTCCTCTGCAATCTACATCTGGAGTGCTTCAGTACTGCAATAGAAAACAATTATTTTCAAGTTCCTCTAAGATGATGTAATTGTGTCAGAACTGTCAGCTCGGCACTTTGCCAAAAGAAGAAAAAGAAGAGTTTGACCTACTGTTATGGCAGGATCCCAAAAGAGTCCTCAACAGCTCTCATTTATACAGTGCCCATTGTTAAAATACAGTCTCATTGATGGTATCAACTAGTAGAGCTCCTACCCATAAAAGTAGCTGTTGCTCTTCTAAATCAATGTATCTGGGGTTTACTTGAATTTGAAAACTGCCTGAACACAGAAAATACAATTTAACTTCTTTGCAAAGATCTCAAAGATACCATCTACTTTACTGTAGAACCCCCAGCGCAGTCCTTGCAAGCAACCCACAGGCTGAAGTGCTGCTTACTCATAGATCTAACCCAGAAGATGCAGGAGCACTGTGAAGTGCTCAGTGTTGCTCCCACACCTCCTCTGTGGAGAGGTGCCAGGAGACGGCTCCATGCACATTGTCCCTTGCCTGAAGCCCCCAGCACAGCTCTCTTGCTAGAGGCCCTCACCTCCTCAGAGGGAATTGCTCAGTAGATCAGCGTGAGCACTCCCTGCTAACCGGTTTTAGCCAGAAGATGACGGATAAGCTGAAGCAAGGTTGGTTGAAGTAACATGCCTTCATTGTATGCCACCTTCTGTGGCCCAGCTGCAGCACATCCACAGCCTAACACCCTCTGCTTTGCCCACAGTGGTTTTGCCTGGTGTGGAGCTGCCAATGCAGGTGCCTACTGTGGCAGTAACCTGTATGAGCTGATGATTTATTCTGCTGCATACTGCAACACGGCAATAGAAAGCCAGAATAGCAATCTGAATACACAGCACATACAAATGTATTCATAAACTTCTGCCATCTTATACACTGAACATTAAGACACAAGTGTCTAAGGCAAACTAGGCACATGAGAAAACATCAGAAGAAATAAAACTATATACTGCAGTAGATTTTAAGATACATATTTACATACACACATTGCTGATCGTTGCCATACTGTGAAAACTTGCTCTGTAAGACCTGCAGAGGTTATGACAATTTTAAAATATCAATTTTTGCACATGCTAAGATACAGGCAATACAAAATGGAACTCAGTTTTACTCCAACATCCTGCTTAAGCCAACTTACTTCATGTAAGTTTTTTGTATCTCTACAAATTTCCTGAAATATTCTACTAAAGACAAAAGCACCTAGATCTGATCTGCTAGATCTTCATTATGGTTCTTGCCACACAAATTAAAACACAGGACAGTGACGCAAGACATCCACAATTGCCCTTGAAGAGAGAAATGATTCTTTGGTGTGAAACACTGACTATTGTCTTTGCCCACACCGACTCTGTAATACATGCAGATGATCTACAGTGGAGAAAAGCGCAGTACTACGTTTCTAACTCCTCAGCACAAAACAGATGCTCAAGTTATCAAACTTAAACACTGAAAGAAAACCACACTGAAGCATTTCTGGAAAGGCTCAGTGTTCACAGGTGCCACAGTGACGTTACTGTTGAACCTCACCATGACTGCAGCTCATTCTCTTCCTCCCCCTTCCTCTTCCGTTTCAGATTTAAAAAGTTGCAGCATTTACTGTACTCACATTAATATCACCAAATGTCTTGAGTATGTGAAATTACTGAAATTCTTACCTCAGATGATCTTGAATTTTCATAGTAGATACCTTGAACTAAATCACCAATAGCACTTGATATGAGTTCCACAACCTGTAGAAGAAAAAGAGAAAAAAAAAAATAGGCTTGCATCTTTATTAGTAAATTTAGCCATAATTAAAGAAAAGCTACTGCCAGATTTCCAGAGAGGTAAATGGTTTACAACTTCCTTTGCAGAAAGCTAGATGTGAAGGACTGCAGGACTCACCAGGATACATTCTGCACAAGCATGATCGTGTCTTCCTGCTAAAGCCTGTACTGCTGTAACTCTTCTATCAAAGTTTTAAGTAATATATAAAATACAATATTAAAAAAAAAATTAAAAAGGCTAGTAATATATAAAACCCAATATTTTTAGAGAAATGTATATTAAAAAAAAAAAAAAAGGATAAAAAAATTGAAGTATGAACTACAGAGTGTATTCACAGGACATTCACAGAGCTACTAAATCCCAGTTCATGAATATAAGACAATACCTCACCTGGGCTTAGTTTTGTTTTGTTGTTCTTTTTTCCTGCCAAGTAAATACTTCACAATACCTCTCATTGGGAGCTGTTAAAATTCTAATCTTTGTGGCTAATACAGAAAAGTCAGAATCCATCGAAAGGTAACCTTTCAAATGTGATCATTTGGTATTCGGGTGTCCTGGGAATGCACTGTGGATGTATTTAGCGCATGGCCTGAGGCTCAGCTGTACCACATACTCTGGAAGTCTGCAACACGGGAATGATTAAATCAGATTTATCAATCTGTACTATCTTCAGGGTTCAAACTTTTTATTTTATTCAAGTGAAGCCTAAAAATCTGAACTTGATCCAGAATGTAAAACAAGCATTCCATGGTCTCCCTGGAACTACTGTACAATTTAGAGTTGTGCACGTGAACTGTCTTAATTGGAGCAAAATACTCAGATTTACTGTAAAATTAAATGCAGGCATTTCAAATAAGCACACCTTAAGGCTACCCCTGTAGTTTTAATTTCTTGAATGCTTCATTTCCTATGCATATGATTCTATATCTGATTCCCCTTTTTGCTTCCTAAATTCGGCCTCGTTCTTATTGAATTAAAAGATTTAGTTTCGGTTTTTATCATTCTTGTAACTGAACACAAAAAGTCAAATGATAAAACCCCTAACAGAAAGATATTTTAACATTCAGGCAGACTTTATTTGATAATAAAAACACATTTGCATGCTAGTTTTCAGTACGAGCAGAAAGGTTGTGGGTTTTTTTTTTTTTTAAGGCTGGTTCGTATACATATTCATACACACAGAGCAAGCGCTAACTTTAGAAACGCTGCTGATTAAAAGTCATGTTTTTTCTTGCAATGCATATGGGTTAATTTGGAAGACCTATAAAAACAGCCTAAAAAAAAATCACATTGCCCTTTAGGAAACTAGATACCTAAAGAATTATTGTAGCAATATGAACTGCAGAGGAACTGAAAGGACAATGATCCTACAGTGTTACCAGATGTGTTGAGTTATTTAAGTGGGGAACAGAGAAAATGAGGGCTTTTTTTTCTTCTTCTTTTTTTCTTTCATTCTTTCTTTGTTTCTTTTTTTTTTTTTTTTTTACAAAGGTATAGATAAGCACTATCCCCAAATCCAGGAGGATTGAGTATCGCCAATAGGTCTATGAAAGTCTGTAACAAAATGCCCGAGATCAGATTGTATTACAGTTTATACAAGCAACATCCCAAGATTCTTCTGATGGCTAGGACACATAATACAGATCAATCACCCGCTAAAAAATGTTATGGTTTGTGAAACAGTCTGAGCTCAGAGACCTACACTGGTAATACGAAGAGGAATTTACAAAGACACTGAGTCCTACTCTAAATGTCAAAGTGATAGTATGAACTTTTAACAATGCATCTGGCTCTGGATAACTAGACCTTTTCCTCTCTCTCCTGAAACTCTAGACTGAGCAAGACCCTGTTTTGGGGTTTCTTCTTTCCATCTCTCCTCTCTTTTTAGTGCAACTCTACTCTCAAAGGCAATTTTAACTGACTTTAAAACAATCTCAGTGAAAACATTTGTGAACAATTGTACCTCTTTCTCTCATAGTTTATAAAACATCTTCGGAGAATTACACATTTATTAATTAGAAAATTCTGATATATTAAACACCATTAGGCCTTCAGTGACATATTCTCACTAAACATTAGAGTTTAATAATAGCAATACTTCCTTTTCTCTCACAAATTATTTATCTAAGGTAAACACAAGGCCACATAGATCATTACCAAGAATGAAGTTCCAGTTTCAAGAGCACAGTGGGATGCTTGCATGAGTCTCTGTACTTCATCGCTCCTTAATCTGATCTATGAAAAGTATCTGCTACACAACATCAGTGGCCTGGGGTCTTGGGTGTGGGAGAATGCAATGAAAAATGTGGAAAACAGGTATTCTTCCTCTGTGCCCCAAATTGACAAAGAGGAAGAAAGATTATTACAGATTCAGCAGTACTCATGTGGTCAATGATACACTGACTTGTTCTTCTTTTGGATTATTCATCAGACAATTTGAAAGCAATCAAAATCCACTGTAAAATTTATTTCCTCCTGTTTTATATAAGAGAAAAAGAACAATAGGGAATTGATTTTCCCCAAAGTCATGTAACATGCCAGTGGAAGAGCAGAAAACAGTATCCAGGTCGCCTCTGTTCTCATCTGTGCTTTTGTCTGACCAGTGCCCTGCTCAACTCTTCAACATTTCTAAAAAGCAAGTTTGAAGAGTAGGAAAGGTAGATGAAAATCGCATGCTCCAAACTGCTTTCCTTCTGTTACCATTTGAAGGTTGAGCTCCATTTTGAAGAATTTCAAAGACTGGCAAGGAGAAGAAAGAACTGCCAGAACTAGTGCTTCAAAGCAGCAGGATCTCTACAGACCAAAGGCAGGCTATTCATAGTCTCTCTCCCCACTATTTTTCACTCCTCTACGCATTTCTGAGAAGCCTAGTCCCTCTTAGGTACTAGAGGTGTGGAGGAGTAGCTTTGTATTGATAGAAAACAAATTTCCACTCCATATTTTGTTTTTCATTCTGCATCAGTATCATCCAAAGTGGCCGCGAGGAGGCCTGGTAGCAAACCAGGGGCTAGCCAAGGATTTGCAGGTGACAAGTTAAAGATCTCATAGATTATTTCACACTCTTTTAACACATTTTGTGCAACAGTTTTGTCAGGTTTTTTGTTTTTTTTTTTTTCTTCTTCTTTTTCTTTTTTTCCCCTGAAGTAGAACCTAAGACATTTTGTAGATATGTGATGGTCACAGCTAAAAGGTTGTAGTCAATGGCTCTATCTCCAGGTGGGGGCTGGTGACAACTGGTGTCCCCTGGGGACCTGTCCTGGGACCAGTGCTCTTCAATATCTTAATCAACAACATAGACAGATGAATTTAGTGCACACTGTCCTGGTTTTATCAGCATTCCATATCGTGACATTATGCAGCAAGCTGTTCAGTGTTGGAGCAAAGCACAGGGGAACTGCACTTCCTGGGTCTAAGCTCTGGCAGTCTCAGCTATTCTCACAAGGGTTCCAGCTCCGTTAGAGGTGGATAAACTGAGAAGAGACAAACTAAAATTTCCCAGAAGTCTCCAGTATTCCCCATGTGATTTCTGAATCTGGGTGATGAGACAGAGCTCTCTGCCCTTCTAGGAGGCCAGCCGATAAGGACTTGGACTTTCTCTCTTTCCTCCTGTTTTCGGTTCATTTGATTTATTATTCTTAATTACTCTGTATTATCTCACATTCCTTTTAATAAATTAGTTCCCTTATCTCTGACAAGTTGTTTTTTCCTATTTTCCCTCACTTCTCCCATGCGTGATTAACTCTTCAAGCCTTGACAGCACACTCAATAAGATTAGACAAAAGTCTAGTCTAGTTTAGTTGTCTAGTTAGACAAAACTAAGCTCAGTGGTATAGCTGACACAATAGAAGGAAGGGATGTCATCCAAAGGGACCTGGACAAGCCTGAGAAACGGCCCCAAATCATCCTAATAAGGTTCAACAAGGCCAAGTGTAAGGTGTTGCACTTGGGTCAGGGCAATGCCAGATATGTATACAGACTGGGAAAAGAACTCTTTGAGAACAGCCCTGAAGAGAAGGTCTTGAAGAGTATGGATGATGAAAAGCTTGACACAGACCATCAGTTCACTATGAACACAGGGAAAAGAAATATATGGATAAAGTCAGAATATTCCCTACTATTTAGACAAAGTATTTGACATAAATTCTGGACGTAAGCATGAGATGCCTGATTCCGTAGCAAAGTAGAGTTCGCATTCTAACTTCTTTGATGCAAATATAAATAGGCTAGAAGTCTGTGCTGTGTTTCAAAACCAGAAGAGGTCTGTAGGTTTGAAGATGAGAGGTTTGGTGAAATGTATTTCGCCCTTTTTTTGGTACAGTAATTTATTTGTTAAAAAAAACATAGCTTTAGCTCTTCAAAGTTCTTAAAATTTACTTTAAGTTCTGTCCCTCAAGCTCAGATGTTGACTGAAAAAATACAACACAGTGCTTGTAATTTTCCCGGGGTTTCAAAAAATGCTTGGGATGTTCCAACAACTGCACACTGAAACTCCTCTCTCCCTTTCCGGAACTCAGACAAAATTTTTCCAATAGGTCAGTCGTGACCAACTTATAAGATAGTTCAGGATCCATAATTCTCAAATAATACTCTGTATGCAGTGACAAAGAACAGGGCCGAGTATTCATTGACACAGGAGTAGCAGCCCAGTTCTTGCTTCCAGTGCCCACACAAACAGCCACATATTTTGATTAAAGTGAAATTTTAAAACAAGAATGAGTGCAGAATAAGAGTCATTTTTTGGTAGGACTAGAACGCTTTCTTCAAAAGTTAGCAGATGTGACAAACTCCTTCATATATAGTAAAAAAAAAAAAAGAAAGAAAGAAAAAAATGGATCTTGAGCCATGCTCATTCTTCACAAGAGTTCTGAACACACTGGATGAAAGGAAGACATTACTGCCATCAGCTTAGCAACTCAAGCACTCATCTTTGAAATATTTTTTTCAAGTTCACTCCAACACAACACTGAATAGATATATTTTTCCCATTTCCCTAGTTTAAAGACAGAATGAATTTGAGTTCCATTCAATACGTGGTGTTTTTTAATTTTAGTTTTTTAAATTCAGCAGCCGAACTGGAATTGATTATACAGATTATTTAGAAGCAGCAGCATAGTATCTCTCCAGACTCAAACAGATATTTTCAAGGGGAACATCAGGGAAAGGATGAACCTTTTGGGGAGAAATGGGAAACAGCAGTAGGGAGAATATAACAACAGGTATGTCTTTGCTCCTCATCCTTCCCAATTTCTATTTGAAAAAATTCTGTAGCTTTGCCAAATTCCTTTCAAGAAGAGCCACAAGTTATTCTTTTTCTTCTTAGTCTCTCTCTGTCTCTTCAGGCTGCTGATCTTGAAATGATACTCTTTCCTTAGATATCTGATGTGACAGACCCTACCCCTTGCTGCTGATGAACAAAATTGAAGATGCTGCAAGACTTCACCATCCAAGTAAATAAGAAAACTGTATAGTCAATAAATATTAAATATAAGGATAAAAGTTCCTTCAACTTACATTTGACTATATTGCTATTTTTTTCTCCTCTCAAAACAAGTTTTAATTTTTGGAAATACTTCACACACAAAAATTCAATGAAAAATTCTTAAAATCGTATACTCTCCTGCATTTGACACAGACACACTGCCACACTAAGAAGCTACAGATGAAACTCAATAAGCAGGTGAAATTGGATTTTGATTGTTCAATAATATCTAAAAAAAAGAGGGCAAAAACTCTAAAGAATTCCAAGAACGATGAAATTTAATTTTCTTTCCTGGTGATCTCCTGAAACGTCATTAGTCATACATGTAGAGATGCATGCCAGCTAAAAGATTTTATGTTATCTTTATTGTACCCTATTGGATTTACAATTCAAGCTTTTTCCTTTCTTTCTTCATTCTTTTTTTTTTTTTTTTTTTAAGCAGCCTCTCTTCTTGTTGAAGCACATGAAAAGGACTCCTCACAGCAATCTCCTTTCTAAAAAATTTTTAATGCTCTTTGAAAACAAATTTATAGTTTTCTTCACTCTATGAACAATGAAGTAAGAAAAATACAAGGTACAAAGTACACACATCACCCACACATACAACTTGATAAAAAAAGGTACTTCCTAGCCATAAGTATATCCATTTATATTCATATTCAAAACAATATATAGATATTCAAAATAATTATCAACAGTCAATTTGAACATTGTTAATATTTGTAATACATAACTTCACGTCAGTTTATCTTGAGGCTTTTCCACAATGTTAAGTGACTCCTTTTTGTACTGATGTAATACTATCCACAGAAGGGGTTTACACAAGCACAAAGACTTTCAGTGCATAATTCAGTTGTTTTCCTTAATGGTAACAAAACTAATAGAAGAAGTGTTGCTATCTCTTTCCTACCTTCAATTGGTTTCTTACACAGTATACTAATATCTTCAGATATCTTTACATATCTTTGCACTGAAGTGCTCAGCCATCTATTACTGAGTGACTCAGGTTAAAGTAGTATGTGATTTCTTCAACTTGACCTTTTTGGAAGGGGTATCTATTTCACTGCATGTCTTACATACAAAAACAGCGAACAAGGATGGTACTGGGACTACAGGGCACTGTAGCTATAAAACCCTCCTGATCAATAAACGATGCAAGAGAGCATGGTTAAAAAAACACTATGCCCAGTCATGCTGGGGCAGACAACCATTACGGCGGAGTGTTTTCACAAATAAACTGTGAATTAAACTGAACAAAAAAAATTTTTGATCAACTTCAGGTTGACAAAAATGATTAACTGCAAGTGGTATTAACTATTTTGCATAAACTATGTCTGAATAAATGTGAATCAGAAGCAGTGTCATGTACCATCTGACAGATGGAATCAACTAAACCAAGCTGCAGATGTTTGTTAAACTAGCAAATCAACAGCCTGTTCTGATGTACCAGGAGCAGAAATCAGATTCTAAACTTGCAGTGAAATGCTGCTGAACTTCAAAATGCTATTATTAACCAGCAGTTCCTGTCAATCCAAAAATCAAATCCTCTTGCTAGCCAACAGGAACATTTTATTTAAAAATGCAATTAATTTATCTACAAAGTTATTATCATATTATGTACTTAACTGCATTATTGCAGTAAAGCCCCTCCTGACATAAAGACACTAACCAAAAATTTCTTCACTCTGGGAAGGTCTGCTTCAAAGACTAGCACTCCTGCAGTGCAAGAAGAGGGGAGGATACTTAATCTATCATCTTACTTACAACATACGTTTTTTCCTAGCAGTACACTGTGTAAAAAGATCTGCAGGGAAGGAATGAAGAAAACAGAGCCAAATTCTTCTCAGTCGTGCCCACTGAAAGGATGAGGCAATGGGCACAAATTAAAACACACGAAATTCCACCATAATGCTTCACAGTAAGGGCAGTCAAACACTGGAACAGGCTGCTCAAAGAGGCTGTCTCCATCAGGAGACAAAGCTCCAAACCCCAGCTGGACATGGCTTTGCTGGGCGACCCACTCTGGGTGCTCCTGCTTGAGTCCAGGGCTTGGTCTAGATGACCTCCATAGGTCCCTTTCAACTGCAACCACTCTGTGATAGTAGCAGCTGTCTGAGAAGGACCACAGCTGATTTTGCATACACACCTCTGCAGCACAAGTAACAATAAGAATTTTCTCTTTAAAGGAAGAAAACTAGCACTATAAAGCAGATGCTAAATACTCACTTAGGGAACAGTAAATATTAGTGTATGCCCTGGGAAAACATTTCCCTTCCATGAGTAGCCAGGCTCTTGGGAGATTAAGACATGCAATCCAGACAAATCTTAGATTTCTATCAGTATTGCTCAGCGTTGAAATGCAAATGAATCACTACCAAAATCTAATTTCACTTTTTAAAAGCATATTCTTTACTGAAGTTGTACTTCAGGTGGACATCTGGCTATACACTGTCACTTTCAGTTCTGCAAAATCATTTATTAACTGTGTTGTTAAAAAATAATATAAGTCCACCTATGGAACAAATGTGTCCTAAGATCCCATCCAAAGAAAGATGAGCGTCAAAATGCATTAAGTCCTCAGTCAAAAAAGGCTCTTTGAGAAAATACTGTCAATACAGTATTTCACCACAAACAGATTTGATTGCTTTTCACCCTACTACATACTCTCAATATGAATCGTCTATTACGGTTAAGAAACAGGCTTTAAATAAAGCCAAGAAAACAGAACTTGTGATATTCCACTGTTTGAGCTATAAAAAGAACGGAGGTGATATGCAAATATCGCTGACTGAGGAGATCACCTCCTGCAATTTTATGAAAAATCTACTTTCATTTCATAATTTCTGTGTGAACTAAAGCTTTTTAGCATTGAACTCGCCTGTGATGATTATTCATGGCAGAGGAGGAAAAGCTGCACTGAACATCCATGCTTTAAGAAACCTGGACGGTGACAATATCATTTTAGTGCCAATTCTCTTCACTCTTTTTATAAATGATCTGGATGTAGCACTCAAGTGCATACTAAGTAAGCTTGCAGACGATAGTAAATTCGGAGGAGCTGTTGAACTTCCCTGAGGGCTGAGAGGCCTTGTAGAGAGAGAGATCTTGACAAACTGGGGTGCTGGGCAAGCATCAACCACATGAAGTTTAACAAGAGCAAGTGCTGGATCCTGCAGCTGGGATGCAGCAGCCCTTGTGGTATATGTGTAGCAAAGATCCTCAGTCTGAAACTTGATGATTCACAGCAACGTCTATGAGAATGTACTTTGCTACCAGTTTCAGTATCAGCCCTTCCACGTTCTGCAGCAGTCACTCTGCTACAAGGCACTGCTTGTAAGTCATATGTATGTCTGTAAGGGAAATGGTAGAATTTTCTCTCTTTCTATTTTTTAAACTAATTTTTCATGCAGAAGTGGGAGGATAGAAAACAGACTGAAATCTAAACACAAAATTTTCCAGCACTGCCATGGCCAAGAACCACAGGAAAATAAACTCTTTCAATATAGATGTATTTTATAGGAGCAAACCTAATCCCAGTGGAGCCTAGTTTTGGAAAAGTTTATTGTGAGTATTAGCTTTAAAAATCAGTGCAGGTGCAAAAGGTTACTAAGGTAAGAAAAGACCTAGGTGTAGAACACACTGATTAGGAAGCAAAACCAAATTATGCAGTTGTAATCCCCAACCCTGTGTTCACTGCAACGCAAAAGAACTCTTTTACAGATCATCAAAAAGAAGACTGTTTCTAACCTACTACCGCAACTACAGATTAATTCTAATTTTTAGAATTTCAGTTAAATTAATAAGTTAATAAGCTGTGTCACCTAATCCTCCAATTTAACTTCTCCAAAAGATTACTTTTCAAACATATAATCACAGCCATTAAGGTAATGAAATTCTACAAGTATTTTATTACCAGTTACAGAAGCAAAAGTGAAACAGAAAAAAAAAATGTAAAAGATTCAGAAAATTGAACGCCTCATTTGCTCATGAGTTATTTGAAGAGGCTATAAATTTACTTCTTGAAAACAAAGGCAAATGATGTGCTTGCTAAGAAAGTATTCCACTGACACAGACATGCAAAGGGGCAGCGGGGACGGCAGAAAGAACTAATTAAGAGATTCACAAGCATAACTCTACAATTTTATCATCATCACCATTAGAACTGTTACATCTACTGACAGCAGAAATGCTAGACAAAAGTTTTAAGGTAGAACCATGGGAGAAAAAAAAATTATCAAGTATCAATTCAAGTAAATGTTAATCTTTTGACTTTAATATGCAGAATTTCAAATTCATTTCTCAGAATGATGTGAATTACTGGATTCTGGTACACTCTAAGAATATTAAATAATTGTATTTTTAGTTGACTTATTATAACAACTCATTTTTCAGTACTGAAAACTTCTCGTATTCTCCAATAGAATTTATGATAAGCTGTATACTAATACTGAGATACTCTGAGATACAGAACTACTTTCCTAGGGTTGCCCAAACAAAAGCTTTATTCTATAACAACTCTCAATCATGACAACTGTGTTGTCTTACGTCATCTCATGCTAGGTTAAGTGTTCAAAACACTACATTTCTTACTTGGTTTCCCTCTCCTCCATTTCCCAGAGAAAACAGTGCTCCTTAACCATAACTTTCTGTAAATACTTTCAGAATTCTTCAACCCTACCTGCAATTTTCAGTAGTGTCTGCCTTTCAGACACACTTCCGTGGCACTCCTAACTACTAAATTATGCTAAAACCACACAGCAATATAGAAGCTGCCCTACTCCCCATTCAGTGCAGTATGCTGCCCTCAGATGAAGGTACAGCAAGACAGACATGCTAAGTTAGTTAATTCTGAAGCTCATTTTAATTCTTCTTCTTTTTTTTTTTTTTCCCCTCTCAAAAATTCATTTCAAAAAGGAGAAACCCTGTATTCTTCACTGGTGACAAGGAATTAAGACCCTCAGATTCGAAACCTCTGCCCCTTCCCTCCACATAGGACCACAAGTGATGCTATGTAAGTATAAACCAGGGCTCAAGACAAGCAGAACTTTTCGGAAGCAAAGTGCACATTCAGACTGTTTCAATAGAAGGATTTACATGAATAACTTGTTAACATTTATGCTAACACTAGTCCTATCTTGTAAATAACACATGCATTTAGGAACACATAAACTTACCATAAGGAAATGCATCCATTATGTAAGTACTGCAACTGTGCTACTGTTCATTTATAAACAAATAATGCCTAATAAAACAATACTCTGTGATGTGGTCTGCTGGCAGAGCTCTGCACTGACAGACAAGATTCCTGAATTCAATTCCAAGCTTTTAGGCTGCAGATCTGAAGTGCTTTGGTGCAGCTCAATCATTCCAACAATTGAATTACAGAGGGAAGAACAGTGCCATTCTGAAAATTTCAGTAAGAAGTACAAAGAACATGACCCTTACAGGTATGTCAAAGTGTTTTGGATTAAGCTTTTTTTTCTCCTTTTTTTTTTTTTTACTTCTAAGAGATATGCCCTCCTATCTGTCGATGGAGTTGCAAGCAATACATTTAGATTCTTTTATCATTTCTTTAGCCATCAATACACTGCAGTAGCATTGCACTAAAATGACTCATTTCATCCTTCTTGAGTTCTGTGTGTCATAGCCTTCAGACTGTGGGAGCATCAAAACTGGTCACAACTACATCTTTAATGCACTCTATCTATAGTTTGATAGGAGAACTGACATTAGAGATCATCTAACAAGCTCCAGCTTTAAAGCTGCAACAAGTTTCATCCAACTCATCTGTAATATACTCTGAAAAAAAAAAAAATACTTGACAACACCCTGGTCAATATTCATACATTACTTGTGTTAAAAATGTCCATAGAACATTATTGCTAACAGATGGCAAAACTGCAATTAATGCCTGCTATGTTTGCTGCATTCACATTTAAACACCAGCCTACAATTACTATAAGAAGTTAAGGTTACTTAGGCAGAACTCAAAGACCAAACTAATACCTTTCACTAAAGAAGCACTTTCACACAACAAAATCTTGCTAGCAATTTCAACCCCCATCTATGGCTAAGCAAAGCAAGATCGCATACGTTAAGGTCACATCACCTTCAAAAGGCAACAAAGAACCAACCGGTTTTTCTTTAAGCACACTGGAGGTACTGTCATTTGTTAGGTAAGCATCATTTGCTTTTCTGTTTCTCCCACAATCTACATGTTTACAATGACTTCTATAAATACTTCATCAAAATTCTAAAATCAAAACACCACAAAACGAGAAAACTTCTCAAGCAGCCCCCTCCCATCATCCCAAATAAACACATTCCACTCCAACAAATCAGCGTGTTACCAGATGTTACTGTGTAATTTTTAACTAGCAAAAAAACCCATCCTCTTCCTTGTTGAGGGCTAATAATTTCTAAAACCACTGCCAATACATCATCTACTAAAAAATCCCACTCAGATGCTCTTTGTGCTCAATTCAGTTTTAAAATCCAATGTCCAATCTACTACAGGGTGCAGTTATGGAATAAGGTTATATCCATATTATCTTCAATCAGCAACAAAACTTACCATGATAATCAGAAAGCCAAGAAAAGCCACTATCAAAAATACAAGACAAGAAAAAAGGCAGTCAAAAAATTAACATGAAAGAACAGAAAATATGCAATCTGATCAATGTAAGACTTTACAGCTGAAGAAATCACCATTCATTTGAAACAGATTTTATTATTCAAATCAACTGAGAACTTTGCTGTAATTTACACAAATATAGTACACAGTTGCCCTTCTGTAGCTAGTTTTAAGACTCAATTAATGCCAACTTTGTAATCATAATTAATGTCTCGATTTCACAGAGTAGGAAATGAGAATGCTTTCTTCCAAATTATTGTGTGTGTTCAAACAACAAATTTTACATGACTTTATCATAGCACAAAAACAGTATTTGTATTATAGGAGGCTGTACTGTTTCTGGCATCATAATTGACATTTCAAGAAATCCTGAGTATTTGTAGCGCACACATTAAAAACAAACAAAAACACCCAACCCCCACCCAAAAAAGCAACCCTCCACCTTAAAAGCCTCCTTTTGCATAACATTAGCAAATGTATGAATAAGAACTATGAGCATTTGTTTTAAAAAAAAGAAAAGCCCACAAACCCTGAGCCCTGTGTTGTTAACATCAGTGCAGTTATATTCTACAGCACTAGCAAGAAGAGGAAAATTACTACAAATTAACAACAACAATTCCTACATTTAATGTTATTTAAAAATCAAAGTGTTACCTAAGGCAATTACCTTGCAGCCTTTTAATATCTACAGGGAAAAGCCTAAGGGAAAATAATTGACTTTGCTAATTTTACCCTTGGCAATTATAAAATAGCTCTGCATTTCATTACGACTACAGAATTTCACATCTAATTGTCAGCCCCGAGAGAAGCAAAGAGATAAATGCATCATACACAAGCTTAGACAAGAGTTTAATGGCACAATAAAATTATCTTGGTAGCAGTGGTATCAGGTAATGTTCAAATCCCCTTTAAATTCTAGATGCTGCAACAATTATGCATGCCTAAGTAGAGGTTGTAGTCTACCATGGTCAGCACCATGTACAATGCATGCTGCTCATTTCACCAGCCAATTTGCTGAGCTACCAAATGAGTGCTAACAAAAAGCAGCACTGAGATTTTTACTTTTTCCATCAAAGAAAACAAAACATTATGAAGGAAAAAAGTCACAGTTATTTCACACTGCTGAAAAACAGATGCCAGATTTGAAAATTCATCATTTACAAAAGAATAAATACAGTATGTTTAAATCATTGCACCTGTCAAGAAATTTCTATAGCTTGTACTTCAATTTTTCTAACTTTGCTAGTAGGGTTAGACATATGAAAAAGAATAATTTACTAAGTCAATCAGTTCCCATAATGGCATCCCACTTATCGTATCTAGAAGCTATGAAAGTATTTAGATGTCAGAAAAATGAAAAAACTGCTAAAATGTTTTGGCAGGATTTTTCAGACATACAATATGATTACTTCTTAAAAAATAGTAAGGAAAAAAAGGGGGGAAAATATTTCTTTGCACTTGTGTTTCATTTCACTGTAGGCTTGTTTCCTGGCAAGCCTTAAGGGAGTTGTTGCTGCAATACTTAATGATGTAATAAATGCAAAGTAATAGGTGCTGCATTTTATAAAATGTTTCCATAGAAGAGGAAACAACAACAACAGAAAATTAAGTAGAGTTAAAAGCTTTGCTTTGTCTTGAGATTCTTATTATGTACTAAAAAAATTAATGGACACAAACCAACAACAATTATTAAAACTAATTACCACCCATTTTTATTATGGTATAACTAAAACTCTTCACAAAACTTCTAAAAATATTTATGATTGGTTCTCCCTGTAACAGCTTAACCCAATATTCAAGCAGATTGACACCTAATCTCCTGTCCCTTCTTCTGAACTTCAGCTCTACGCTAGGAAATGGCACCACATTTGTGAGACATTGTCACAATGATGATCAAAGCAGTATGGACATACTTAACTATAACCATCATGAGGAACTTCAGAAGAAGTTAAGAACTACGGACTCATTAAGCTAAGGATTAAAACTGTGTTGATCGTTGACAATCATGCACATGACATGTTTGTTTTCCATTGAGATATGGCAGCAATGTTCACATGAATTAAGATTTCCCTGTCAAGAAGAACAGTTTTCAAGTCCACAAAACTCCAGCCATACATGTAGCTAGGTGTTACACTAGACTGCACAGGGATGCTCATGAATCTCTCTCCACCACGACAAGTTTTAAGAAGCTAGACAAACAAATCAAGAATGATTTAGCGTAGCTGATTCTGTCTGGGGACAGGCAAACCAACCAGAAAGACGATTTCTCAAGTTTTCCATGAGATTCATTTTGTGAGATCACACATATACACAACTTGTTCATCATGAAAAACATTGCCTGTTAGGTTTGGTGGATTAGTTTAGTTGCAGACGCCTTTTGGAAGCCAGTATGTCCATGTTAATTGGGCAATCCAATACTCAAGGGTGATCAAATGCCTAACAAAATAATTTTATTACCTGGAAGCTGCATAGACAAGAGATTAAGTGTCTTCCCTTATGAATTCTCTAAGACACTCAAACTTTTCACAAAGCTGAAGGTGAAACAACAAACCAAAAGTGCCTTCAGATGGCAGCCTGCCAGAAGGGCTCTACTTCAAGGTATCACAAAGATGCCACAGCACATAGCTAAAATCCACCAAACTAACCAGTCATTCATCACTACCTATAGCTACATTGCTTCAGAACATCCACTGAAGCTGTCAACACAGTAGTCCTACAGGACATTGGTAGAAGTTCACAGCAGTAGCATCCTGTTAATCCATCCATAGCTACAGTATAAGCATGCCGATTTTTAAAGGATGTTCTATACATAAACAATACACCATAACTAAGCTGATTTTTTAAAGGACTTCTGTTTTGGAAGATTTACTAATAGTTGCTTTGGCAGTAAAAGAACTTTTATTTTTTATTTTTACCTTGGTATTCTGTAACTGAGCAAGACTTGTGCAAGCATTTGCTAGCAGAAAATCTCCACTCAGAACAGCCATTTTATTCCCAAATTGCATATCCTTCAGCGGGCCATCACAGGACTTGAGCTCACCAATATTCACTATGCCTCGATGCACCAGAAAGGCAGTGTGGATCAGTTCTGTAATCTCTGCAAGACTTCTTTGACTGAAAGTAAAGAAAAAGTACAATTACTTTGAAGCTATGAATAAAATAAAAATTTCAGGGGGAAAAAAAAGGCCATGCTATATGCTAAGCAAATGTTTATTTATTCCAGATGCAACATTAAGCATAGAGAGAATCACATCACACCACCAAGCATTTCCAGATAGGCTGCTGGTACCATTGGTTCTGATTGGGGGAAGGCTGCCCTTTGTTTGAATTCTTCAGAAAAACAAAGCTAAATAATCAATATGGTTCTTATCACATTTTCTTTTTAGTTTTGTCTTCAGAAGCTTGAGGGACAAAAGCATGAAGAAATAAGAATAATAGAATCACAGAATCACTCAGGTTGGAAAAGACCGTAAAGAACATCAAGTCCAACCACAACCTAACCACACTACCCTAACTAACAACCCTCTGCTACATCTTGTCCCCGAGCACCACATCCAAACGGTTTTTAAACACATCAGGGATGGTGACTCAACCACCTCCCTAGGGAGCCTATTCCAGTGCTTAAATTGCCAAACAGAAAGTGTCAGTGGGAATGAACAAAGGACGAGCAAGCTAATGTGAACACTGTAAGAATGCTACAGTAAATGAGTGCTCAAATTAGAGTTAAATTAATAACAGGATACTTTGCAGTTCCCTAACATCGAGGGGGGTGGGAGAGAGCCAGACATTTCATATGGTGCACTAGTGACATTTCACTAGTCAGAAGACACAGTGATTCTTGTCCAGCACAGGAACAGGTCAGATTTTATTTGGGTAGCTTCACAAATTGTTTCTCATTCCAGCTCACAGTGTGCTACCCTCTGAATTCTGGAGGCTTCATCCCTCTGAGAACCCCCGCACCAGGCACAGTATTTTCACTTTCCTGAGATGAGACTTGCCCTCTATTTTCACCTTTTTTTTTTTTTTTGGAAAAGGCATGAAAAGAGTCAGGTAACCAGTTCTCTCTCCTCTCCTCATCCTAATTTGATGCTGTACCCTAGTGACTGCCCCCGGGGCCCCAGGATGAGTCCCTCCCTTGCTCCCACCCACAGCAAGTGATGAGCTGACAGCAGGCAGAGAATGAGGGGAGGGAACAGAGCAGCAAGCAGCAGCACTTTGTCCTGCTGGTTTTGCTCAGCTATATATGCACAGGGCTGCTCTGATGGAATCATCGGTGCGTTCATGTTTTTTCTGATTCAAGCAGTTCCCTCTGTGTCACAGAGACTTAATGTTATCAGCAAAAACATAACGTACATCCTTGATTATAAGGTCTTTAAGTTGAATTGCAACCTAGTACAATAGTACTGGTGAGGCAGTGGCACAGGCTGCCCAGGGAGGTGGTGGAGTCATCACTCCTGGAGGTGTTCAAAATACGTGTAGATGTGGCGGCTGAGGGACGTGGTTGTTAGTGGGCACAGTGGTGATGGGCTGCAGGTTGGACTAGGTGATCTTAGTGGTCTTTTCAACTTTAATGATTCTCTGATTCTATTAAGGGCACGGTGTGCTCCCTGTGCTTATTCCAAAGTGACCAAGCCCCGATTTACTGAGTAAATAAACTACCTCACATGTTCACATATCCATATACCTGCACATATGCATATACAGGTTAGGTTCCAGTTCAGCACTTGCAAAGCACCGAGTAAATCAATATTTTTCCTCTGGCTGGTGCAGATGTGTTGCACCCACCTACATGACCTGAATGTAACTAACCTCCTGCCTCAAATGACTGCAGACACAATGATGCCCAGCAGCACCTGCTTCAGGCCCGCAAGCTGTGGCAGCCAGCAGAACAAGAAGCCAGCAAAGCCATGTGGACTGTTGTGGCACAGCAGGGTGAGCGAGTGGGAAAAGGGGAAGCTGTAGCCCCCAATGTGTTTTGTCACACAGAAAGCAAAGTTGTTTTAAAAGTCACCATTTTTGCTTCACGTGAACAAAATGTGAAAACAAAACAGCTGGCCATTCTCCCTTTAGACAGGAAAATTGGAGGTTAATAGTGTTTTTCAAAGAGGAAAAGCAGCCTCTACAGCCTTCATCCACAGAGCAGTACTGTAATCACTGCTGGTTTGTCTCTAACAAAGGGTTAACAGAATTGCCAGCTTGGAGGAAAAGACTAACAAGACATCCCAACGCTCCTGCTGTCACTGTCACAGCAGCCCTTGGAGGAAATGTCCCTATCAATTCGGTTTATCAGATGGACAGCTGATCAACATGAAACAGCCTTGCTCTGGGCAGACTGAGCTGAGCTACCTGGCATGAATAGCAATGAGGGCCCGCTGCCCGCAGCCAGCCCTGCCACCTCAGGCTGCACAGATCCCGGGACATATGGGGATCCCTGGTGACGAGCACAGCGCTGTCGCCAGCTCCAGTGATGGTTCATTTCCCCCAGCTGAAAGCAGACATTAATATCCTGAAGAGACTGGGCCCGCCTCTGCGACCTCCAGCCATTGAAGCAAAGCAGCGATTGTCCCATTTCTTCCTTTAATAAGCTTTTAATGAAGGAAATAAAAATCTCCTCTTTGACTTCAGCATTGCTCTTCATGAAAAGGTTACACAAATACATCAGTGTCGCGCTTTCCAAATGCACAGGATCTAGATGTTTTCATTTCATTTTTTTATAATCCATTTGTTCTCGTAACGATACTCGTATTATTTGTGCTAACAAGAGAACCATATTATGGAGATAATCTGCATCTAATCCTGATCTTACACACTGCTCTGCTACCCTCTCTCTTGAGCCAGCTAAAGATAGAAGAAACAAAGCCACTGTAGAAATCCCAGGCAATGCCTTTCCTAACATCTTTCTGTGATAACACCCACAATACTGAGGCACTACAATGGACTCCACGGTGCTGCTATGGATACAAAGGAGGTCTTGACATGACTTTGGAAAGTACAGCACCCAACAAACAAGCACACACACACAAAAAACAAACTAAAACAAATCAACACACAACACTGTTATGAACTTGCTTCTGAATGCCCGAAGCGATACTATACACAGCTTTCTCACTCTGAGGTACAATTCAGCGATTCAGTAGTTCTGTACTTGAAAGCACATAATCCCCACATACAAAAAGCTAATGTTGGAAGAAATGCTGGACTTATGACAGAAACATCTGGTAAGAGTACCAAGGTAGAACAATAGGGCAACCAGATTATGAACTCCTGCTGCTTCCATTCTCATATAACAAAAAGGGAGCGCAGTAGCCACCAGAATCACTGACATCAGAAGGTAATACCCAGAAAACAATCGGCTTTTTATATTTTTTTTCCAACATGCAAAGTTTGTGTGTTGTTATAACAGAAGCAGAAGTGTTTTTTCATCAAATGCCAACAAACTTTGATTTGTCTTTCACAGCCTTTGCCACTAAAGCAAGGACACACTGCAAACCACCACCTACTGCCCCAGAGACTCAAATTCTAGGCATCACATTGCAAGAGATTGTATTATTTCAAGCTCCACAAGTCACTCAATCTCCTCTTTCTCCCTTTCCAGAAAATAACCCACGTGCAGTGATGTCATTCCGGAAAGGATGGTAGAGAGGCTCGACAGAACATGGGGGACCTTAACGAGAAGTTTTGATGGGTCACAGTCAAACCGGCACAAGTTCCACTGTTAGTTGCATTACCTAAGCGGAGTTAGGTGTGAAAAACAGTCCCCTCCCTCCACCTCAGCTAAGGGAATCACAGGATGGGACTTCTGTACCTAACCAGCCCAACCCCTGCTCCAGCAGGGACACCCACAGCAGGCTGCCCAGGCCCACATCCGGGCAGCTTCTGAAGATCTCCATGAAGGAGACAGCCTCTGGGCAGCCTGCGAGCAGGACATACTGGTTCATCAGCCTTTCAAGCCAATTACTGTCTACAGTTTTAGTGAATATCTATTTCCTCTCTTCCAGTCTTTAATAAGATCCTTGAGTTTGCTTATAGTTCTTTTCTTGCTCTACTCTTCATGAAAATCTCAATTCAGAGCCTTGTATTGCCTGAGGCATATAAAATGGGGTAGCATCAATGTTGTCTCTTGGTTTTTTTGCTCACTCCTTGTGTATGCAAGTTTAGAGCACCTGTAACTAATCTAAATGTGTGTAAAACAGCACCTCGTGGCTGAAAATGTCCTGAAAAGTAGAAAGGAAACACTGATATTTGGAAGAGTCAATAACAACACCTTCTCAGCAAGGTCTGGAACTGCGCTGGCTCTGAGACTGTGAAACAGTAGCTTGCAGGAAAATACTAGGAAGATACAAAATTGAGTTACATAGAGCATTGCATCCCGCATCAGAATAAGGAGAGCTATTTCTGTTCTTCTTTGCTCCCTTGCCCCAGTAAATTCAACACAGACCTTTGGCATTCAAGTATGTTTTGGTGAACTTTGATAAACTGCTGAGCATACTTCAACAAATCCTTTAGATCTGCCCTTACAAACCAATCCAGGAGGTGCAACAGCATGCTGCTGTGACACCATCAGCCCAGGGAAGGAAGACAGCTTCTGTATGAAACCCACACACAGGTAAGCACCAGACCCATGAAAAAAAAATAAGGCAAACACTTTGTGAATATGCTCTTACCTCGAAAGAAGAAAAGGAAAGGAAAGGGAAAAGGGAAAAGGGAAAAGGGAAAAGGGAAAAGGGAAAAGGGAAAAGGGAAAAGGGAAAAGGGAAAAGGGAAGAGAAAAGAAGCTATGATGATATTATTACAAAGAGGAGTATCTCCCGAAGGCTTCAACACAAATGTTGAATCCTACACAAAACTGTACAAAACTGCAAGGTTGACTGGTAAAATACTGCAACAAAATTCCGTGAAAATAAAAATAGGTTTTTAAAACAAATTTCTCATGCAACTTTTAAAAACAAATTTTTCAGTGCTGAATACCCCATTTGTTGTCTCTGTTATCACAAAATACTCGCTGCTATGAAACCTTACTGGGTACGATCTCTCCAGAAGTTGTTACAAGCACCTTCAGTTCCTAATTTCAAGTCCTCCTCTAAAGAGAAAATAGCACTGTGCACAATATATAAAATAAAACTATTAAACAGCTCAATTGATCTGCTGCGAACAAAGAAGTATTTCAAGTTGAATACTCTGCAGTATTTGTGATGGAAACTCAAGCTCTCAGTAACAGCTGTAAAGTATGAGTCAGTTTACCTTTCCTCATGAGCTAACTATCAGAAATATACTGCCCCTTTCAGAGAAAGATAGGTTACATAAAGAGCCACTTAATAGCTTAAAATTATGTTAATATTAAGGATAATATTTCACATAAATGGACCAAATAAACAAAGAATAATACTAGCTACTAAAACCCACATTCTGAATTTCTCAGCAATGAACACAACTGCTTAGAATGAAGACAATGCAGAATAGAGATTAAAAATTCTTTAAGAATTGTCATCATAGAACCTTTTATTAAAAGGTAATTAACACTGTACACAGAAGATTTGAAGATTTTGTCTGTGATTGTCAATGCAATAGCTTCCCTTCCATACACAAAGGATTAATTTGAATGTACAATGCTGCATTCAGGATTTTTTAAGTAAATACACTAAAAAATATCAGCACCTATTCCAGTTGAGTGACAACTATAATAATATATATATAAAATAATATATATAATGTATAGTAATATAATAATATATAATATATATAATAATCTATATATAACTAAGGAACTGAAAAACTATAACAGCATTTAAGAAAGAATTAAAATTAGAATTCTAACACTGACAATGTATTTTGGTAGAACCTGATATCTGATGTAATATTTGTGACCAATGAACAGAAAGAATAAAACATTTATAAGGACAAAACATTGCACGAGTTAAATTTAAATTCATTCTCTTTGCTGTGGTCATAATGCTGCATCAACATAACACAATTACTCACGCATTAAAAATGGGGGGGAGGGAATTTTACAGTTCTTTTTTCCCCATTAACCTGTCAAAGCCAACACCACACTTAATAAAATCATTATTGAATTATTTAACATTATTAACATTATTTAACATTGGTTAAATTAGCCAACATGTATGGCAGGTGCTGTGGTTTCACTAGCAGGAAAAGACTTTAGGATGAAACAGTAGACTTAAGCGAAATATTCTGGCATGGCCACAATTCATGTCCTTTTACCTGCAGAAAGTATCTATCCACTATTATCCTTTAACAAGGTCAAAGACTAAGACCTCTGTGACTCCTCCTATCTTGGTCTCTAGGCTATTGTCATTTTCCACCTGAGGGATAAATTAAGTTTAAATACATTGGTTCTATGAAGTTTATTATGTATGCTGATAATCGCACTCCTGTTTATCAATTTTCAGACTTGCTACCTACCTTACCTTACTCTTCTTTTTCTCATCCTAGCATCACAACAAATTTTGAAGTACAACTTCTACCCATACTTGTCCATTCATTTTCTTTTATCCTTGTAAAGAGCTTTTTTTCTGTATTTTGCCCACCACTGAAATGCTGTTTCATTCTCCTCCCCCTTCAATTTACTTTAGCAAGCTCTTCCCTCATCCTTTTGTAGAATTTGAAAATGTTCTCTGATGTTTAAGTTGACTTGATGTTGACTTGAATTCAGTACAACTGTTTCCCCAAGCATTGTGCATGGACAGCATCCTATTCCTGTTCTTCATACAGGAATCACGTACTATAATCCCCAATTTAAAATCAATGTGGGAAGACTGATGCTTCCAAAATGAATTATAGCTGTCAGATACAGCATTGTTTTTTTACAAGGCAATTATCAAGCCTTAAACTTCTAGTAAATAAAAGACAAGTTGAAATTCAAGTTGCTGCCTGCTGCAGATCATATCAAGAGCCATGCGGACCATATCAAGTGCAACGATCAAGTTATACGTTTACTTCCTTAAAGAGCTACTTCCCTCCTTTGGTAAATATACTACATGAGAATTTACTGATACTCAGTAATTTATATCGGCAATATAATGTATTGTCAATATCTTATATTTCTAAAAGAAAATTTCCTATCTCAAGAAATGTTAGATTCAACTTGAATTCTCTGTTAAAACTTTAATTTGCTAAGAAGAGTTCCTATCAAAACAAATAATTTAGGTACAAGTGAATATGATCTAAACACATTTCTTATACAGAAACAATATAATCATAGCCAAAACAGTATACAAGCATTTCTTATAAGTATGATATGTAATATTCAGATGTATATAGCATCGTGTTATTTTCAAAGATAAAACAAGCTGAAACCAATAGATAAATTAAACAGTAAAACACAAACAGTTTTTGGATACTGTTCAAGAATATTTTGCTACATAACCAAAAGGCCACAATTCCCTAGTCAGGAAGACTAAGCTGATTAAAAGCAAAACAGAAGGCCAAAAAACTGTTGCCTAGACAAAGCCAAACCAGCTATAATTCCCTTCCTTTCTGTCTGAAACAAACTGAAAAATGGATGGAACAAATGCAAATCAGAGAAACTAGGCAAGGAAGGAAACTGACAAAAAGAACAAGAAAATGTAAAGACGGGCATGAAACTAACCAAAGGCAATCAAAAAATGATATACTAAAACCCCCTCAAAGTCAAAAGAATTTTAAGCATTGCATTGGTCCATTAGATTGGGTTTGGCAGAAACATAACGGAAAGGCACAGGATTTTAGGAAGTCGGTTATATTTCTAAGTGTTACATTTACACAGCCAGGTACAAGTATCTTCTAGACCAGTAGTGAATAATAATGCTCATAAACAGCAGTGGTTACGATTTTATAGTCAGTAGGTCCAGAGAAATTGCACTCTGGAGAGAAGACAACAGGAAAGGAATGACATAGTGGATAAACAGCAAGGAGAATGAATTGACCTCGATACAAAGTAAGCCGAACTGGTTCAATATGCTTTTCTCAAGTCATAAACACATTAGGAAAAAGCAAAAGAAAGAAACAAACAAACAAATGCCCACAGTCAAAAGATCTTAGGTAGAATTACAGAAGGCAGACTATACACTTGCAGGACAAGGTACTGTTTTCAGAAGAAAACACTCCCAGTCTGTGTACACTTAAGGGTTGGAAGTGTGGGAGCAAAGCAGAGGAAGAGATCATCTTAAATAATCAGCCAGATCTAACAGGATCACACAAGATACCACTGTGGTCAAAACAGGCTAATACAGTACACAATGAATTAAGGTAAAAACACCAGCAGAAGCAATGTTTCTACCAACTCTTGGTTTCTGATACTAGTCAAATAATTACTGGGAAACTGCACTTCACTGAGGAGGAATTAGGGAAAGCCAAAAAAAAAAAAAAAAAAAAGATTTTGGGGAAGAGTTCCACTAACAATCAGAGTAACATAAAACACACATTCCAATGGGAAACTCCATCATTCAAAATAAAGAGAAAGCTGGTACTGAATCTGTAAACCGATTTGTTCACAGCTACTTAAAGAAAATGTACGTGCCTAGACTTTAGAAACAAATTTAAGAGAAGAAAATACCTGGATTATCATAGGATTGTTACAATCATAGAATGGCTTGGGGTTGGAAGGGATCTCAAGGATCATCAAGCACCCTGCTGCAGGCAGGGTTGCCAACCACTAGATGAAGTACTACATCAGGTAGCCCAGGGCCCCATTCAGCCTGGCCTTGCACCCCATGTTATGGGGCATCCATAATCTCTCCAGGCAACCTATCCCAGTACCTCATCATCCTCAGTAAAAAACTTCCCCCGATATCTAATCTAAATCTTCCCTCCTTTCGTTTAAAACCGTTGTACTCTCACTACCTACCCATGTAAAAGGTCGATTTCCCTCATATTTATAATCTCCCTTTAAATATTGGAAGGCTGTAATGAGGTCTCCCTGAAACCTTCTCTTCTACAGACTGAACAAGCCCAGCTCCTTCAACTTGTCTTCACAGGAGAGGTGTTCCAGCCCTCTGATCATCTTCACAGCCCTCCCCTGGACCCTCTCCAAAAGCTCAACATCTTTCCAATGCAGTACTGCAGATGGGGCTTCTTGAGGACAGAGGAGAGAGGGACAATCATCTTCCTTGCCCTGTTGGCCACCTCTCTTCTGAAGCAGCCCAGGATACCATTGGCCTTCTAGGCTGCAAGCACACGCTGCTGGCTCATGTTATGTTTTTCATCTACCAGGACCCCCAAGTCCTTCTCAGCAGGACTACTCTTAAGGAATAATTCTTCCAGTCTGCATACATATCCAGGATTACTCTGACCCAACTGCAAAACCTAGCACTTTGCTCTGATGAACCTCATTAAGTTCATATGGGGCCACTTCCGGAGTTTATCAAAGTCCTCTCTGGGTGGCATCCCTTTCTTCTGCCGTATCAACTGCAGCACTCTCAGCTCATTGTAACTAACAAACTTGCTGAGGGTACACACAATCCCATCATCTATGTCATTGATAAAGATGTTAAAAAATATCAGACTTGAGATGGACCCCTGGGGGATGCTGCGCATCACCTGCCTTCACCTGGGCATAGAGTCATTGACCACAACCCTCTGGCTGTGACCTTCCCACCAATTCCTTATCCACCACATAGTCTACCCTTCAAATCCACCTCTCTCCAATTTAGAGACAAGGATGTGGTGGGGGATCATGTCAAAGACCTAGTAGAAGTCCAGGTACATGACACTGGTTACCTTCCCTTTGTTCACCAATGCTGTCACTCCATCACAGAAGGCCACCAGACTAGTCAGGCCCGACCTTCCCTTGGTGGAGTCATGCTGGCTGTTTTGGATCAGCTGCTCATCCCTCCCTGCCTTAACGTCTTCCAGGAGGATCTGTTCCATGACCTTCCCAGGCACAGGGGTGAGGCTCACTGGTCTGTAGTTCCCTGGATCCTCTTTCCTCCTTTTCTTACAAATGGAAGTGGGAGTGATGTTTGCCTTTTTCCAGTCACAAGGGACTTCGCCTGGCAGTCACTACTTTTCAAATATGATGCAGAGTGGCTCCTTTAGGACCCAGGGATGCATGTCATCCAGCCCCATAGACTTGTACATATTCAGTTTCATGAGGCACTTGCTCTGCCCTTGTGGTGGGGGAGGGGGAGTTTGCTCCCCCAGTTTCCACTGAGATTATCAGGCAAAGAAAAAACATAATCCAGTAGCTTGAAACTAAGCAAATTCAGAAAAGAATAAGGTGAAGGTACTTTCCAAAAGGAGTACAAGGAGTAATGATGGACTCTCCAACACTGCCAAAACTGAAGATGATGCTTCATGAAATCCCACTGAAGTGTAAGGATTGGAGCTGATTAAAACTGGGGAAACCCTATGACCTGTTTTCTATTGCAAGCTGATCTATCAAAATGATGTCTGTTATTCATGTACTTCTGAACTGTAAAGCCAAGGGAGGAAAACTTCAGAAAACAAACAAACAACAACTGAGATTTGGCACCACTTAGCAGTGGTCCCTGTATTTAAAAATTTACTACTGGTGAGTAGCCCATTTTCTTTTAAGGATGCACAGATACTTTCAGGATTGGGATTTCTGAATGCATTTCAGCCACCTTATTCGACAGACTGCAAAAGCAGGACTACTTTGCTCAGTAGAGTTACCTTGCATTCACAGTATAGGATCATCCAAAGCCACCAGCCGGCCAGGAGCCTGTCCTGCTAACACAGCTTACTTCTATCTTACTGTTTCAGACAATAAATGTAAAATTAAAAAAAAAAAAAAAAAAAAAAAAAAAAAAAAAAAAAAAAAAAAAAAAAAAAAAAAAAAAAAAAAAAAAAAA
>JAOWBP010001760.1:55735369-55757533 GCA_028571105.1 Tragopan temminckii | reverse complement strand
CGGGCTTCGGCCGGCTGCGCCGCGGTGCGCAGCGACCCAAAGCGGGAGCGCTCCGACCGCCGCCGCTTCTCGCAGCGCTCCGTCACGGCGGGCGTCACGCGGCCGCCGCTCCCCGCGCGTAGATCCCGCGCAGGCGGCGGGCGCTCGCACTGCGCCGTCATTGTTTCGCTTCTCCCGCAGCCGAAGGAGCCGAGTCTCGTGGTACTGCGTTAAATGCAGCGTCGAGCGGTTGGGAAATGACTTTCCAGGAACGAAACTTCTCTGATAACCCGCTGCCCCAATGAGTACTTCAGCCCTCCCCTAGGTACTCCCGGTTTCCCTAGGACTGAGTGATACAAAGAGTGAATCTTTAAAAAGTTTGTGATCTGAGGTGCTGCCGTTAGGAACAGCTCCCTAAAATTTCTGTCTTTTCGTATGTGTGGCTCCTCTGAGTTGGGATTTTAGGGTTTGGGACGTCCTCGCAGTGCCACAGTGGCCGCATGATGCTCAGAGGATGCTTTGCTGACTTAACGTTGGCTGCTCTTTTTGTTCTTATTAAGGGACGGCTCTTACAGCAGCCCTTCCCAGCAAAGCTGCCAGCTTCCAGACTGCTCCGACGGAGCACTGAACGAGGATACGATTTATTAACGAGACAAGAATCTACAGCCAGCAATTCATTGACCTTTTAGCGATAAGGGCGCTTCCCGATAACTTTCCTGGGTCTGTTAGCACTAGGAAGGTGAAATTTCCAGCGTGATTTGTCCTCTGCCTTGTTCACAGAGCTAACTGAAGGTTTCCCTAAAGGGTACAATGCTTTAGCACCCGGCCCAGCTGCTGAGTGGTGCCGTGGCCCACTTGGATTCCACTTGAGTCCTTTACTTAGTGGGATCGAGCAGAGGCAACCGTAAGGCAGGAGCATGCCGGTGGAATCCCAAACTCCATTTCAGAGCCCTTGAGAACACGCTCGCCAGTCTGAACTCCGCCTCCTTTCTGCTCTGCGGCTCTGGCCCGAGGCGCTGCAGCTACCAGGGACCCAAGCCCAGGAGGAGACCCGAAGGGCCTCAGCTAAGCATAAAGAAACACAGCATATTGCTGCCATAACAGCACTCGCTGAGAGGGAAGCAGGCCGAGCTGTCTCCAGGCAATGCAGGGAGCAGAGTAGATTGGCTTCCTGGCCAGACAGCTCCCAGTTTGAACTCGTGCTGAACAACTCATTTATTCAAATGTTCATTTATTTCCCTTCATGCCTTTGGCTCAAAAGCCACTCTGTGACACTGCAGCAATCTCTGGAAAATTCTGCTGGGAAGGGAAGCTCTGGTACTCCAACACGAGCACTCTTCAGGAAAAAAATCACCAACACTCCTGAGTGCAAACAGTGCGCCATCGCTCACCCTGCCAAGCTGAAACAAGATTTCAGCCATCAATATCAACCAAAACGTCAAGGCTGCCAACACTGATTGTCTTTCACAGAACCATAGAATGGCTTGGGTTGGAAGGGCCCTTAAAGACCACTGAGCCCTAACCCTCTGCCGTGGGCTGCTTACCACCCCCAGCAGCTGCCCAGGGCCCCATCCAACCTGGCCTTGAGTGCCTCCATGGATGGAGCACCCACAGCTTCTCTGGGCAGCTGTGCCAGCGCCTCACCACCACTGAGCAAAGAATTTCCTCCAGACATCTCACCTAGATCCACAGTGGCAGACTGGCAGTGAGGGCACAGGTGGTGTCACCACTGCAGCAGGCGTGAGTGAGGAGCTGGAGCAGCTCAGTGTGCTGAGGCCACAGCATGGTACAGTGACGTGGAGAGAGAATGGCCACAAATGTAGAGGCCTCTCTGCTTCTAGTCGTGCACGATAGGCATGAATGAGGACCCAAACCTCCGGCACGGCTTCTTTCTTGCAGATTGCTGCAATATCCTGCAGCACTGGGGAACCAGTGTTGTGGCATGTGATGTTGAAAGTGCTCTCAGTGCTAGTTATGGTAGTTTGGTTCAGTAGAATGTACCACTATAGCACCAGTCAGTCTCTTTTCTCTAGCACGCATCTTGAATCTAAGCCACCCTGCAGCCAGACCCAAGAGCCAGAAAGCAGAAGAGAAACAGCCTTAGTGTGCAGAGTGAGTTCCTTCCAAGTCATATGCATTTTGCACAAGACCTTAAGGTGAAATCAAGTCCCTTTCTCATAGGAAAGCAAGCAGGGCCTCCTCTTGCCCGATGCCTGACATCCTGCTGTCTGCAGGAGCAGGGCACTCTGCTCAGTGTACAGGTGCACTGAGAGGTGGAGCTGGAGGGCACTGCCTGGAGGATGGGGACAGCGCTTCCTGCTGGGAGCCAGCACACTGCCAGGGCCAGGATTGCCCTCCAGTGCTTCCCATAAGTGCACGGGTGAAGTCAAGAGTCTGCACCGGCCTCCCAGAATTGGACAGGTGCATGAGAACATCCCAAAATAATAATAATAAAAAAAAAATCAGTCCAATTAACTCGTTGAATCTACTGTGGTCTGTGGTCTGTGACTCAAAATTTATACAAGCCTGAAATATTCAATGGCAAATAAGGCAAGAGCATCTGTCACATGGTGACCCACTTCACACTCCTCAGAACCTTTCACTGCCAGCCAAACTGGAGGGACATCCACGGACAAATAGCACATGCCTGCTTAGAGCCTGTGCCAGCCCACAGGCAACAATGCTGAACGAGTAACGTGCTGCAGGAGGAACTGCAGAAGACACCTGAGCTTCTTTTCTATTTGCAGACTTTCCATTGGTGCAAGCAGCGTTGGGGGGCTCTGCCTGTGACATCCTGCACTGATTGGGAAACATTGGGAAACACTGGCTTGGAGTGTCAGCTAGTGTAAGTGCAGGTTTTCTTCTCAGAAACAAAATTAGTACGTGATACTTTTAAATTTTGTAGCAACGCTGCATCTTGTTCTTAAGTACATGATAGCTGCTGTTGAAAGCCAGACTTTGCAAATATGGGCAAGAAATACTATAGTAGTATTGCTAGTTGAGGATGTCAGTCAAAATAGAGAATCCAAAATCATATCAAAACTGTAGTGGAAGATGGGAGTAGGAGAGAACAGTAATGGAGCATCAAGCATAGAGTAACTGACCCAGTGAGCAACTGAAAATCTCCCTCTGTGCTGCAGCAGTTGATGCATACATCAGTTGCATCCACAACTGTTTAAAAATTGATGCGTCTGAGCAATTTCACTCTTGGAAGTGCAAGCCCCTTTTAACCTCTTGGCAGTGAAATCGTTAGCAGAAATAATGCTTTAGGCCTGTCGCACAGTCTCATACCTCATTAAGATATCTGCATTCAAATATTTGCAGCAATATGTAAAAAATAGTAATAATTTGGCAAGCAATGTAGAAAACGAAGTTTCACTGAGAACTTGTCTGTCTGATTTGCTGAGTAATTTTTTTTTAAGCAAAGACTTTTTTTCTTTTTTTTTTTTTCAAGTGGGAGGAGCAGCGTTCAGGTCACAGAAGTCTTTGTGGAAGGAACCCTCTTTACTTCAGAAGCAGCTCGAGATCTTTCCTTTTCATTCTTTGCCCCCACTGCTACAGGAGGGCTGTTCAGTGGACAGGAACCTTTCCTTCTGGATGTGCATTTGTGTGCATCCCTGGTTTGCAGCTTTTAGATACTGCAACCCAAACTGCCGCAGCGACTTGGAGAACAGTCATGCATTTGAAAAGTATTTGATGGTTGCACTGGATGATTTTGTAGGTCTTTTCCAACCTCGGTGATTCTGTGATTCTGTGAACGCTTTTTACCAAGCAGAAAATAAATCTGCCTTGGAAACTGTCAAATTTAACCTGCTGTTTTTTTTTTTTCTTTTCCCCCTTAAAAATGGAAGGTGCGGGGGCCTGCATTTCCAAGAATGGAAGAAATCCCACGTGCTTAATGGCTATTACTACAAGAAGATGTGATCAAAAGACATTCCTTTCCATAAAAGTTGAAGTAAGAAATACTCCCAGTCGCTAGTAGCGTGACTATTTGTAGCAGCACCGGTCTTTAAGAAACACTTGATATTTGAACTCCATTTATTTTCCTGCAAAGATATCTTATCTCAGCGCATGGACATCTAAAAGCCATTTACAGCTCCTGAGCAGAGAAAGGGATAGTCATAGTTGTTGTAAATTGGTATAAAACTTTAACGCGTTCACTTCCACAGGTTGACAAAAGCAATGCCATTGTTTTATTAAAATAAGTCTCAGTAATGCAGGCATTTTTCCTTTAGTGTTCTCCTGCCAGTGCTCTGTTTTACTTTCTTTATGTCGGTGCTGAAAATAACGATGCGAGCAACTAAGTGTAATTGTAGGAAATTATTGCTAGCGATTTGCATATGAAACACACACCTTTTACTGCCTCCAGTTTGCATTGTTCGGCTGGGTTATAAATAGTACAGCTCGAGTGCTGCAAACAGAAAACAGTTTTCAGCGGGCGCATGCGATGAATGAAGAAGTGCTCCGGCACAATGCGCAACTTGGAGAGCTTTCATCAGGATGGGCCAAGGGGGGAAAAGGCTTTCTCTCCTGATCGTGCTCCGCTTTGGAGAAGCTGCTCACACTGCGAGCATCCCATCCCGCTCATCCGCAGAGTAAGGCTTTTCACAATCAGTGTTTGTGTTTTTGTGGAGGAAAAAAAAAAAAATTGTAATCTAATCTGCAGGCGGTTGTTTCAGATTCCACTAATTACTGCTAGATAACATTTCCTTTTTGTAATTTGACATTTAATAACTGCTAAAATATGAGTGCTGCCGTTGATTCAAGTAATTCGGCGTAAATGTCAAAGGCAGAAAAGGGGCTGGTTATAAGATGCTGGCTTTGGTGCAAGCAAAATGCTCGCTTCTGGGTACAATTAGAACACCACAACAAAACTGATCTTTATTCTACTAGCAAAGAGTATTTTCAGTCCTTGATAACTGGGGGAAGGAGCGAAGGGAGGAAGACAAAGCGAAATAGGGAAAATTAAAATATTTTTGAGCAAGATTTTTATAACATCGCTGCAGAACTGCAACTGCCCTTTGTAATCCTATATAGGAGAATATAGCCCTCAAATTAAATCGTACGAATAAATTCCACAGAAACCAGATAAATCTGGTTGCTCTAATTATCATGGGCACACCTGTCACTGTTTGCCACGTCCTCGTGTGACGTGACCCCCCTGGGCAGACCAGTGATCCCATCATGTGAGGGGGTTCGCACCCTGCTCCAGGATGCTGTCTTCCCATCCAGTAAGGAGTCCTCTCGCTGTTTCTGTTTTGGAGAAAAAAGGTTCTTTTTCCACAGAGATGCACCTTGGCAAAAAACCATTCTGCAGATAGGGAGGGATGAAAGCCAACTTGCAGTGCTGCAGAGCATGAGTCTCCTACACGCGGGGGAGCCAGAGCACTCCTCAGCTGGCACAACACAGGGACCCGGTGATGCACGGGCACGGCCATGCACGAGTGGCAGCACCTGGACGTGGGGACAGAGCGGGCAGCACCAAGCGCATGGCATCCAGCATCTATTTGCTCATCACCCCCTCCTCCTCTTCACAACCTACAGCAAGTGTTGTGCTTTATGGCTCGGGTAATTCTAACGACATTTGTCAACTTGCTATCAAAAGTTGAGCTTAATGATGACTAAATTTGAGAAAAACAGGTCAGATTTACCCCAGAAGAGAAACATGTGAATGCTGGTTATGTAAATGACCAGTGCATTTTAGGGATTGGTTTCTGAAAGGGAAAAAAAAAAAAAAGAGAACGTATTGCAAAGACTGTGAAAACTGATCACTTTCAGAATTGGACATTTTCTTTCCTCTGAATTGCTTTGGGAGGCTGAGAAGCAGCAATGGAGAGATTTCAGCAATAGGTTATACCTCAGAGCACCACAAGCTGGTACACCTGAGCATTCCCCAGTCACTCCACAGAATGCTTTCTCAATACTTCCATGAGTTAAAAAAAAAACCTTTTCAATCCTTCAGCAACTTTAATCAATACGGTTGCATGCTAACGTGTGCACTCTATTGCCAATAGGGCAAAGCACATCCTGGGTTACAGTAGGAGCTGCACAGCCAGCTGATCAGGCCATCAAATCCATGCTGCCCACTTGCTTTTTCATCCACCTGACTGGAGGCAGGGCCCCTCTAGTCTTGGTCAGAGTATTAATTACCTGAGTCTTGTAAATTTAAACCAGAAATCCCTTCGTTAGGGCCAGGACTACCATAGAATCATTTAGAATGATAGAATGGTTTGGGTTGGAAGAGATCTTTAAGGTCATCTAGTTCCAAACCCCCTGCTATAGCAGGGAGACCTCCCTCTAGATCAGGTTGCTCACAGCCCCATCCAACCTGGTTTTGAATGCTTCCAGGGAGGAGACATTCACAACCTCACTGGGCATCAGCTCTCCTTCTCTCCCTGAGGAATCAGCAACTGGAATGGTAATTTTCTGGATGGACTTTTTTTGGCTACCATTTTTCCTCACTGTTCGTGTATCTGATCGTGTAGGTTCGAGGTGGGTTCATCACCCCGCTTCCTCATGTCCTCCTCCTGGTCATGCAGATGCACCCATGGAACCCTTTCCTTTGAGCAGAGGAAAGCTGACTGTCAGCAACTGAGATGCTGGCCTGTATGGTTGAGGACAATCTCTGAGTTACTGGAGCTGTTGGGACAAGATGCAGGCACGTAGGGTCAGGAAGAAGAGAGGTTCCCTTTGATTGCAAGAGCTGAACAACTGATCCGTCCATCACTGGTGCCTGCAAATCATCCAGATCATTGTAGCCAGGATGCTGGTGTATAATATCAGCTTGCTCAGCATAAATTTCTGCCACATGGTCCACATGCACTGGACTTAATCTGGATCTTTGGGTGCTTGGTTGATGTCCAGGTTGTGGCAGACCACCTCCACCATGGCTAATTCCATCAGTTACTGGATACCTTCCTCAGCAGTGGCCCATTAACCTCAGTAGCGTACAGAATCCTCCTTAAAGAGATACCTTTCCCATATGCTCAACTGGAGAAGCTGCCTCCAGAGGCTAAATGAGCTGACTTGTGCTTCTATTGTTTCTTTACTTGGCTGTAGCAATGACTGAGGGAGCTGAGGTTGGGTTTCTGGCTTAGCTATGGTCTCTTGGAGACCCTGTCTCACCCTGAAGGCACTGCGTAGTGGTCAGTAGGTACAGACCAGGCCCCAGCACAGCCTGAGGAGTTGTGTCCCTCTGGCATAGCCAGAGCATCGCTTTCTCAAATGTTCTGCCCCATCTTTTGGGGTTTGGGGATGAAATCCCACATTGCTGGATGGGAAAACTGCTCTTGGTGCCTGTTCTTATTCACCCACACACCTTGACATGCATCACCACAGTGCCACAAGGTATGTCCTTCTGAGACATTCCTAAATAGTTGGTTAGCCTTAGGAAAAGCCAGAATCACATTTCTGCGACAAGCACTCTGAGCAGCCCGGGACACTCAAGGTACTGAAGAGCCGTTGGAGCAAGGGAAGAAGCATCTGCCCTGCAGAAGCAGAAGGTGCCATTCTTTGTCTCCTTTACAAACTGGCTCTCAGAAAAGCGGGAAAAGTTGCAGTTATTAGTTGTCTCCACGAGATGGTTCCCAAAGCACTGGGACAGCAGCAGTGCAGGGCCCAAATACCAGATTAGGCTCGAGGCCAGTGCTTTTATCATAGCTCTCCCAGGCGAAGCACAAGCAGGTGCTGTAGAGCACAGTAAACCGCAAAAGGCAAGAACAGCCTTTAACAAGCTCTCAAATTTGATGTACAGCAAGAGAAGGAGTCTGGCATGGAGTAGGTAAGAAAACAAATAGACCAGCAGTGGGAACAAGTAAATAAACACTGTGACCAGCAACAGGCTTAACAGAAACTCTCCCTCTAACATGCTCCATCCAATCTGCCGCTACCTCTGTTCTGCCCTGAGTTGGACACCAGAAAGGACTGTTGTGGGCTCACCCTGGCGGGCAGTATGGCAGACCGTGCAGCTGCTTATTCACACACACTGCCGCCCACTTCCCAAGCAAGCTGGGGCAGAGAATCAGAAAAGCAGAAGAAAGAGAAGTTGTGAGTTGAGATAAAGACAATTTAATAGGAGGGGGAAAAAAAACACAAAAAAACAAGTGATGCAGAAGCAATGACCCCAGCCAACTGATGCCTAACCAGACCCAATGCAGCAGCTCCCTGGAAGACAGCCCAGCTTTTATTGCTGAGCGCAACGTTCCATGGCACAGATTATCCCTTTGGTGAGCTGCAGTCAGCTGTCCACCTGTCCCCAGCCTGGTCACTGTGGCGGCAGAGTGAGATGCAAAGAAAGCCTGGGTGCTGTGAAAGCTCTGTTCAGCCAAAGCATTGGTCCACTACCAGTACTGCTGTGGTCACAAATCTAAAACATAGCACCACACAGGCTGCAATGAAGAAAATCAGCTCCATCCCAGCTAGTTCCATGCAGTGCATCACAGTAAGTTTTTATTCTCCTCTCCACCATACCCAGAGAGGCCATTCCTAAAGCGGTCTGTTTTGGGCTTGCAGCCCAATAAGCATAATATGAAAATGGTTTTGGTCCCTGGATGGCTACCCTGCTGCTCAGGACATTGCAAGGATGGCCACCAGGAGGGGTTGATAGAGTTGGGGCTGCTTAGACCACTGAGAGCAGATTAACAGGCAACCAAACACCACCAGCCTACAAGTGCAGGATAGGGAATTAAAGAGAGGGGAGACAAACTCTTCTTAGTTGTGACAGAAGTAATGGGCCATCACCACCAACTGTGGTGAGGAAGGACATCAGAAGCTCCTTCACAAGGAAGGTGGAGCAGCACTGGGACATGCTGCATGGGAACCTGTAGGAAGTTTCCAAGGCTTGGTGTTGGCAACAACCCCACTGTGAACAGGAGATCTGAGTACATGACCTTTAGCACTCCCCTTCCAGCCAACATTTCTAAGCTCCTACGTACCTTGTTTTCCAAACAATTAGAAGTTGAATTTTACAGCCTTCTTATACAACATTATCACAATTGAAGCTGGAAAAACCAGGCTGGAAGTTCCATTAGACACATATGAGACAGCCATTCTAACCACTGCAGCTGTGCTCTTTGCAGATGAATTCAGTTTGGTTTTATGAGCAATTGGGACCTTGTCCTGTATTTTGCATACCCGTGGAATGGTCCAGCAATACAAATCCTGGGATGAAGTTCAGAGGAGCAGCTGATAGGTGCTTCTGCTTGAGTCACTTGTGTTTTGGATCAGTGTACTGGTGGCAATTAAGAAAAGCAGACATAAACATTAGGTGCGATTTTCTGTGCCAAAGCCCTTCTTAAATGCAAGGGCATGGAAAGGAAATGGCATATGTCCTCAGCTTTGCTAAAAACCAAAATCACCTCCATCCTCAAACTCTTTAATTAATGTACATTCTGATAATTCTCTTGGTCATTAGAAGATTAAAATAAAAACAACCAAACAGGTGACCCTGAAAACAGTTTTCTTTTTTTTTTTCTTCCAATTTTACAGATGATAATTTCACTATATATATACACGCACTACTAAGACAGCTGAAGACAACACAACTTCTGCCACCTGGATGGCTGAAGCAAATGTTATGAATTCCTTCCGCAGCCAGAACTCAGACCTCCCGTCCCCGACATCCTTATAGAAGTAGGTGGGGAAAGAAATTCAGGAGAATAAAACCAGAATGGTATAAAGGTTCCACCACTGCTCAGCAATTGCATATGGTGTGGGGAACCTAATTAACCCACAATTTAACAGAGGGGCATAATTCTTTGCTTTTGTTTTACCTGGATAAACAAAGGCAACAAAAATTTCTCAATAATTATAGACAAATATATTGAATATAAAATTACCCAATAACAGTGGTACGGACAACTCATTTTGACTTCTTTTTAAATTAATGTTAAGGAACAATTTAAGAGCAAGCAGAACTTTCTGGTGGCAAAATTACAAAACCATTCTCAATATTTTTGTCGATTTGCCTTTATTAGTAAAAAGTACAAATAAAAAAGATGTACTTGCATGAAAAAATAAACCAGGTGTACACAGTTGTTTTGCATGTTTGATTTTTCTCTTCATATAACCGAGGTAAGATGGCTCAGAATATCTCCAGCAGACCCCAGTTTCTTGTAGCCTTTAATCATTTTGAAGCACTTAGCATAGATGTAAGATAAAGACAAGGTATGGCTTCTTCTATATGTAACATGTAAAAATCAGGTCCAGAAAATACAAATGGGGTTAAATTTAAATATTTACTTTCAAGCCTGGTGCCTACATTAGCTAACCAGTGTACATTTGCACCTGTGAAGTTCCCTGAAGTTCTAAGGCAGATGCCCATGGCTGCCATCACCTGTGTGCTCTTCTGCAGCCTCCAGCCTTCCTGCAGCAGCAGCACCAACACGGGCAGAAGTGCCCTGGGCTTGGGAAGACAAAAAATGCCAGGGCAGGCATGGAAAACAAAGTGCAAGCAAGAAGTGGTCTCATGCTGAAGACATTCTCCAAAATAAAACAAGTCCTGAGTTTTGGACACTGCTCCTGTACAAAGATTGTCTCAAGCGTCCTTATTATACGTGCAATATTACAGTATAATATAGACATATATTACATGGAATATTATGTACATTATGCAGGACACATTTTCAGCAATATTTTTAGAGGATACAGTTTGTATTTGTATTTTGCACTCGGTGGAATGCAACACGCTGGTCTATGATAAATAAGCTGTGTGACAGAGCGGGGAGGAGTGCAGGGGGAGAAGGAGGGAGGAGAGAATTTAACAGAAATAACTCCACTTAGTGTTTGAGTGAACGATGTAATGAAATCTGTTTGCTGTGCTAGCTGTCTCCAGATCGGGCTGTAATTACACCACAGAAGGAAGAAAGGTAGCTGAGTCTCAATCTAGATCATTTATGTAAACTCAGCCTTCTTGTCAACGACGTTCTCAGATTGCATGCATGCAAACCACAAAAATCATCTCCTATGAACAAAATAGAGACAGTCTCACATTGCAAGCTCCTGATACACTTCAAGCTTTCTGTAGCTGGACTTTAAAATTCAGAACACTGAGATTCAGAACTTCTCCAATGTTTTCTCCATTTTGTTCAGAGCCGCGAAAGACTGTGCTCACAGAAGAATTTCACACAGAACTTCTGTGTTCTTTTCTGCCCAAGGCTGACATCTACCCTTACAAATTAACATTTATTTGGCTGAAACTAATACAAGCATCGCAAATCCAGGAAATTATTCTGTGTAAGGTTGTGCGGAAACAAACTGCTCCATCTTAGAGAAGGGTATTCCCTCAATTCCTTCAATTCTTTGACCCAGAGAAGCGTATTCTGTATGCACAGTACAAAAACCAGGCAGCCACTTCCCTCAGCAGAGCCAAATTAATATTTGATTAAATATCTTAAAGCTCCTACTTACCATGCTTGACACATTTTCTCGGCAAGTTTCTCAGATAGGGAAAGCATTAGACACAGGGCAACTTTACATTTCAATACATGAAAAGAGCGCGAGGAGCCACAGGCCGTGCAGACAGATAAAGGACTTTCCCCGTTAATTCCCTGCCCTCCAGTCGAAGATGGGGTGCCCGCTGGCTCTGGTGGCCGGGGGCGTTTCGTGTGACACCTGCTCCCTCCGCACGCCCTCCCTGGGCAGGAAAACCACCGGCCTCCGCCCTGGCGCCGTCCCCGCCGGTGCCCAATCAATACGCACTTATTTCCTGTCCATTTGCTGAGGTCACGGAAACGGGCCTCATTAATTATTTCTGCCGGTGCAGCCTCAAGTGTGCTTCTGGCACGACAAGTGAATGCGTGACCTTTTTTTATTCCCCCACCCCTTTCTTTTCTTCTTCCTCCCCCTTCCCCGAATTTTGCCTGTCATGGAGGGAGGCCAGGCGGGTCCCTGCCAATGGGCACCAGGCAGCTCCCACGAAGGCCTCAGGAGAACCGGGTCACGGCGTGGACGATGTTGGCCAGGGCGGCTCTGGCCTCCGAGGGAGGGAAGCTCTCCAGGGCTGCCAGTGCGCGGTTTCCATGGCAACGGCACAGGTCGATGGCAGAAGTCACACCTTTGCCAGCCTTGATTGCTTCTTGCAGCTGTTGGGAAACACAGGCATGGAGAGACTGCTCCGGCAGGGCCGGCGCATGGTTAGCTGTGATGGCGGTGCTTCCACCACCTTTTCCCAAGGTAGTGGCAATCACCAAAGCAATTAGAAACAGCTCTCAGAATGGTCTCAGGTGTACAGCTGCTCCATTCTGGCTCCAGACTACAATAAAACTGCAGGTGATTTAACACACATCGCCCACTCCTCCATCACTGAGAGTTGCCAGCTCTCCAGGGGGCACAGGGCAATACAAGACGTCAAAACATCTGAGCATTTCCTACCCACGCCACTGTCTGAGAGCTGCTGTGCAGCACTGGCACACTGCACACTCACTTGTTCTCCCATTTGCTGCAGTGAGAAGCTGGATTTTATAAATGCCCATTAAGGATGGCATGCATGGAGCTTTTGCCTTCTGTACTACAGATTTCTACTAATACACTGCATGATTACATTTCTGACAGTGGACAAAAGCAAACTCTGTCAGTAAAGCAAGGTTTGTTCAACTTTATCATACTCAACTAAGTCTGGATAGAATAGCTTAGGTTGGAGGGGACCTTACAGGTCATCCAGCTCCAGGCCCTGCTGCGAGCAGAGCTGTCACTCCCCAGTTCAGCTGCCCAGGCTCCATCCAACCTGGCCTTGAACAGCTCCAGAGATGGGGCACCCACAGCTTCTATGGGCAGCCAGTGCCAGTGCCTCACTGCCCCCTGCATAAAGAACTACCTCCCAGCAACTCTTTTAGTTTGAAGCTATTCCCCCTTGTCCTACACTATCAGACTGTGTAAAAAGTCAGTCCTCCTCCTGCTTGTAAGTTTCCTTCAAGTATTGGAAGGCCACAGTGAAGTCTCCCTGGAGCCTTCATTTCTTCAAATTTAACAATCCCAGTTCCCTCAACCTTTCTTCAAGGGAAAGGTGCTCCAGCCCTCTGAGTATCTTTGTGGCTCTTCTCTTAACCTGCTTCAACAGCTCTGCATCCTTCTTGTCCTGGTGCCCTAGGGCTGGATGCAGAACTCCAGATGGGGCCTCAGGAGGTCAGAGCTGAGGGAGATAATCACATCCTCCACCCTGCTGGCAACCCCTCTTCTGATGCAGTCCAGGATATTGTTGGCCTTCCAGGCCATCCTCTCAATAAGGACAGGCAAACTGAGAATGGTTCAGTGAAACACTTGATGAGGAAGTAAAATTCCCAGTGACATTCAGAGCAAGCTGCTGGAAAGATCTGGTACCTAAAAAACTTGGGTAAATGACAGGTTAAATTTCCCACAAAATAATACAGACAATTATCCCTAAACTATGACAGCATTTCATCATCCTTAATATGTCCCACATGGCTTTCATTGTTCAGTTGCATCGCGGTATCAGCTTTTTGTTTTGTTTTGTTTTTAAAGGCTTTTTCTTGAACACAGGTGTCTACATTAACTAATTACACAAGGTTCTATAAATTATGTTTTCCTCTAACACATAGCACAATGCCCCAATTCATTTACAAACACATCACTATAACTGTAGCAACCTGGAATTAAATCATGTCAAAAATATCTAAGCCACGTCCAAACTGTAAAAGTCATCCATTTTATAGATACTTGCATTTAGTTAAAATGAATGATATTTCTTAATACAAACTGAAGTGGATTCATTATCCGTATTTAAAGATGAAATTAGTTGAAAGCATATTACAGCACTTGAGTGTTCAGGTCCCAGTTCATAAAAATTTTATTTTCCTTTCCAGTTAGAATCTTCCTGTGCTGTGCTTTGGAGAACTAACCTGGAGGCAAAACTGCACTGCATCGTTAATTCAACACATCTTTTAATGAACAGGACTCAGACATACAGCACAGCTCTGCAGTGAAGGCGAAAACAGGTGAGAATGAGGAGGTATGTGAACAGCATGGAAAGGTGTTTCCTCTCCACTTCCTTGAGTCATAACTTTGAGAGATGGTAGAGCCCACACACTTGAAGCTAACTCTGCTGATTTGTCAAAGCTCACTAGAAATGTTTAAAGTACTTACTAGTGCTCATGTAAGTATGTACTGAGATGTAAACTGGAAAGAAATCAACTTCTAAAAAATCTTTAAAATCTGGAATGAGGGAGAATTCAAAAACTAACATAAGGACACAACCTATTTATGTGCTTGTCTTGTGCAAACCTGTAGACACGTAGAGTGCCTTGAAGACAAAACAATTAAAAAAAAAAAATCAGACCAATCTGCTATTGAACGTTTGCAGGCAAAGTTCAAGGAACCTCTAAATGAAAAAAATCTCTGCCTATATGACAGGCTCCTTCCTCAGTTTTTAGCCATGAACAATTTCACAGTCCTTAACAGCTTTGTTTTGTGCTCCGCTTGCAGAACCAGCCAGCCAATTCAAGCAAGTATACATACATTGAGGCAAACCAGCCTGGATTAATCAGGGTGAATGTTACCTCTGTCTCAGACACGGCTGTCAAAAAGGAAGGGGAAAAAGAGCACGAGTACAAATTGGGCTTCTTGTAGCAAGAAAATTATTAAAGAAATTCAAGATGTAACTCCATAGGAAACCAGGCTTCAGTAGCCCTGCTTTACAAAAAACAACTGATTTATGTCTTTAGCTGCACTGTTAGTTTTACTGCAGCTACACTTCCACAATTTCTCTCAATTTTTGAACTTCAGTTATTTCATGTAATGAACTTCACAAATTAAGTACATTAAAAAACCCACGTATCCAGTTTAGATGTATTATTTCTATTATTTCATTTAGATAGGGGCAAATAATTTTTTAGGCAAATTAATAGAAAAGAAAAACAAACTCTTTCAATTTATTACTTTATAAACTTCAATTAAGCTCCCTCGTTAATTTCTTCTAAACAAAAGAATCACATCTTCTGGTCTCTACTTACATGGCTTCATTTTGTGCTAACATATTTCCACTGGTAGGAACAATTTCATCTATCATTAAAATACAATCTACTTCAGAGCAGCATTCAATAATTAAAACAGATTACAAGTCAAGATACAGACTACTTAGACTTTTTTTTTCTTTTTTTTCTGCCAGTTCAACTGCAAGATATGCTGGAATACTGCATTTTAAATTTTTGGCTTTTGTTCCAACCACTTGCAATAAAGCCTTACTTCTTTCTAAAGGTGCCAAGCATGTGAAAGTTCACAGAAGGGCTCTTGTTTCAATTCAGCTTTAAGAATAGTTTTAAAATAGTGCAGCCCAATTAAGATTCATAAGGGAAGCAATAACCCCTCCCAACAAACCAACACTGTTTTTCCTCAGCACCCTTGATCTATCCAGATGTTTACCAGGCTTAGTGGTTTTGCATTGTAAACATGAAACTCAGAAACACAAAGTTTTTTGTCTGAAAGGTTGCTCTATGAGTCTAAGAAAAAGCAACACAACAACAAAATCTTCACAGACTGTGAAAAAAGATACCTGGCTAAGCACTGAAAACAGCATACTAAGAGTCTTGCTGCATATAGCCTACACTATCTGGACTACGCCCTGCCCCATCCATTTGACTTGCAATTAATTTATTTTCATTTCTTCCCATTCACTGGTCTTTGACTGGAAGGAGGGATGGCTCTAATCAAGAACTACAGAAAGAGCAAATGAGAACAGGAGGATATGGAAAGGAGGGAAGCGTTGAGGTTCAGAATGCTTTGAATGCACACAGGACAAACTGTAAAGTGAGTGGATGGGCTGTACTTCTCCAGCTTCCCTTCTCTTCACTTCTGTATCAGCTCCTAACTCAGCCGCCTTCTATCAAACAATCAAGAGGAGAATGGGGTATTTGCTGACTCCTTCCACCTTTAATATTCCTTTCCTTCATCTCCCTCTGCACTCATGCTCTAGGTATGTCCTGCAAATAAAAGGTAAGAAGACACTGATTGTTCCTTGAAGATTGCCACTTGCCATACCCTGGCCATACCTATCTTTCAGGAGACAACCATTAGCAACCAGCAGCTGGAGTAGAAGCATTTTCCATACAACCCTAAAAAGTTTGCTGGGCCAAGACAGAACCAAGAAACAACAGTAGGCGCTTTTGTTTTTATGAAAAGGGAGATCTGAGCTTGAGACTTTGATCTCAGGACTGTTATATCTCACGATAAATAAAGCAAACTACAAGAGTAGTTTGGGGGCAATGACCATGTAACCTTATATAATCTGTTTGTGGTTCTGGCTCTTCATGTAAGTGCTACAGCTGAGAACTAACCCCTATAAGCCAACCCTAAAAACAAAGAAGTATGTTAGTATGTCCCATCTCCCTGTTTACAAGCTAGCAAGACTAAGACATGATTTCCTGCAGAGTAATGGTATAAGAAATGATTTCCAGCATAAACAACAAAACAAAAAGGTGCTGTCTAGGCCCGTACCATAAATACAACAGTAGTGAATTGCAGGAATTTACATTCACAGAAACACAGAATGGCCCGAGTTGGAAGGAACCTCAAGGATCCCGAATCTCCAACTCCCCTGCCATAGGCAGGGCCATCAACCTCCTCATTTAATACTAGAGCAGGCTGCCCATTCCTGCTACTTCTTTGTACCATTTGCTTTTTTTTTTTTTTTAATTACATATTTAGGCACATAAAAATATCCTATACTTGGATTAACAATGCTGAATAGGGTCTATACAGCTTTTAGATTCTAGTGACTTGTTATAAATACAGTAATAATGAAAAGGTAGCGATGGTGAATCTCAAACCAATCGTTATTTTCACATGCAGTGCTAAATGCTTACTCAACAGAAGTTGCTTCTAACCAGATCTGACAACGTTCAACTAGATTCAAATCAACAACCCACATGTTGATAGGTCCAATTTCTCTCATATTTGAACTATACTTTTTCCATTACAGTTACCTACACACCTATTTTTTTCTTGAAACAGTGTGCCCTTGCAGCAAAGACCATCAACCACACCTCAGGCTGCGTTGGCAAGGAAAGGCTGCAAATTGCTTGGTTTGGCTTAAGAGTTTGGCTGGAATTGCTGCCCCAGCCATCTCAAGGACAAGTGCAAAGGAGTCTCTGATCAAAGGTTTACGTGGAAAGGAGGAGAGGCATTGGGCTCAGGTAGCAGCATGGGAAATGCTGATGACACTCAAGGAAATTCTTTTCCACTAGGAGGAAGGTCAATCCAACAAGTTTCTCAGGCAGGCTGGAAAAACTCAAGTCCTTTCAGGTATCCAGAACTCAGACAAGGCTCTGAGCTAATCAATTCAAACTAGCTCTGTTTTGAGCAAAACGAGGGACCAGATGTTCTCCAGAGTTCCCTTCCAACTTCAATTACCATATCATTTTGTGACTAAAGCAGAGTTCTGAGCACTGTTTTCTAGTCTCCCTGTCTTAGAAGGCAAAAAGAAAATTTAACACAGAAATTACATATTTGCCTTCCAGAGCAACTGTTCTGGGCTCCTACTGGAGAAGACTGCTTGTCTGAGGGCAAGCTAGGGACTGCTGGATTTTGGAGACTGAGGAATCAATGAAGACAAAAAAACAGTGGGTATTCAAGTATAAAGGAACAACTTCAATTCTTCTGTGCTGATATATTTTTACCTTACATCCCAGCCTAAGGAAAAACAAGATTCCTTTTAGACAGTTCTACTTACAGGGAGCAATACATTCAGCGGAGGGAAAGACTCTGCATATGTAGTAAATATTTTGATAGAACTAAATTTTATGTGCAAAGGGAGAAGAACACAGGAATTCCTTTTTCTTTTTCTTAATGATCAAACTTAGCATTAAGTGACAAGATAACAAGCAACTATAGAAAAAAAAAATGTATTTTTTGTTTGAATGGTCCTGAACACCTTAATTTCTTATATACCGAAATCTTCAAACACCATGTATGAACTGATCTCGAACTATTCTAAATTTCTGAAACATACATTATTTACCAAAATAAGAACCCCCAAATACAAAATGTAAATTGGTTTGTGGCTGAGTGACTGACTAATGTGTTGCTTACAGTGCTCTGAACCAGCTTTTCTAGATCTGTTCTCTCTTTGCTCGGTAAGAACTATATTACCCTGCTGAAACATCACCATGAAGCCTATTTTACAGCTAGTAGATAAATTTTTTGATTTTTTTCCTATATTTTTGAAGTACCTTGGGGTGTCTCAGCACTCACTCGCAGTCCTTGTGGCCAAACACAGACTCATGCTCTTCCTTCTCAATCTAGGCTGGACAATCATTTAAGTGCATCACTTCATACTATCACTGAATACATTTTTTTCAGTCTTTGTTGCTTATATGCAAAATAATATGCCATTTGAAAAAGGAACGATAAATACATTTATCCAGTATTTGCCTAGCTTTTTTTTTTTTCCTTTTTAATATAAAAGGTAAAAAAATGCACAAAGAGCATAACCGCCATCAGTAGAACAGGATTTATTTTCCTTACTCATCTGACAAACAGCTGACATTTCTACTTCAAACTCAGAAAATCCCTTTCTAGGAAGAGACCAAATCTGGAATGAGTCACCCCTAACAGTACAGGAAAGATGTCCTGCTTATAGGGAACACTTCTGCCCCAGCTGTTACACAGTTATAGAAGGACACTTTGCCAAATTATTACAAGCCATGCTGAGCATCTGATAGAATGTACAAACCTTTTACCTTTATAGAAAAGATACTAACTCCTCTTCCTTATGCCCTTCCACGTCTTTCACAATGAGCTTGACAAGACCTATTAGCTTTTAAATCTAAACAATGATAGGTGTATGATGAACCCAAAAGTGTGACATGCTCAAATCACAGTAACACAGGTAGCCATTACTAATTTGTCAGCGCACACAAGTAATTAATATGATATTTATGCTAAAAAAAAAAAAAAAAAGTGATATTGTTTGGTTTAATGAAACAAAAGTTATGTTGAATTCTCATCCTAAAAAAGCTATAGAAGACAGCCACCAATTAAAAACAATGATACAGCTGATTTTTGGTACTGCATATACACTTGGGTACTTCAGATAACTGTTACCTTTCTTTAGTTTAGACAAAATCTAATTTCAAAAGAAACAAACACACAGACTCTCTCAGAAAACAAAACCTCCTAAATTTACCCCAAATAACAACACAACAGCATCCCCCATCTAACAAGTGATCACAGAATCACAGAATCATAGAATCATTAGGGTTAGAGAAGACCTGCAAGATCATCTAGTCCAACCATCCACCTACCACCAATGCTGCCCACTACACCATGTCCCTGTGTACCACATCTACGCATTCACTGAACACCTCCAGGGACGGTGGCTCCACTACCTCCCTGGGCAGCCTGTTCCAGTGTCTCATCACTCTTTCTGAGAATAAGTTGCTCCTAATATCCAACCTGAACCTCCTCTGGTGCAACTCGAAGCCATGCCCACTCATCATATCAAATAATTTGAATGTTAACAAAAGATAAATTTATTTCAGGGACAAAAGCGAACGCCAACGAGCAATAAGGGCCAACTTCTCCATAAGGGACAGGGAGCCACATGAGATGACCTCCCAGCAGGGCATGGGACCAGTCCTACAGGGTCCCATGAGGTGAGCATCATCCATTTTGAGATTTGGTTAATTCCAGAAGTGCAGTAAGCTGCTTCTCCTGAGAGGTTTTGTCTGCTTATGTAATATTGCTAACACATCAAGAATAAGTATACTCACTAACAACTGCTGTTAGTACAGAACAAAAGAAACTAATGGCAATGGCTGCAAACAAGAGAGATTTTAACAGAAAACTACCAGAGGTCATTACCATCTACAAATACCAATTCTCTGTTTTTAGCTCTTTGCTGCATTTCAGGATCAGGACAGTAGCTACTCTACTGCCTATAGTCCCGTGACACCTCTCATGATGATACTCTGGCATTTAATTAATCAGAGCTGAGGGAGCACTGTCATTTATGCTGTGAGATGATAAAACTGCTCCGCAGACAGCACCACAGCAGGACAAGTGCACTTGACCAGGAGTGAGCTGGTCAAGCAGAGTCATACGCCCTTGCTGGTGCAGCTGGATGGCACTGTGTTATTGTTATTGCCACCAGGAAACCTCATTGTTTCCAGATCTGACCTTTCCCATTTTTCTTCTCTATTTCTTTCCTTCCACATGCGAAGCCAAGACATTAGTGCCATGTAGCGTATGAATGGATCTACCACTTCCTGACTCATATTACTGCCAATCCAGTATAAAATCAGCTCTGTTAAAATCTTGTGGTGGTTCTATATACAAGCTATCAAAGTATATCGCAGCACTGCTGACGTACCATATTTCCTGTGCCAGTTTGGATGAAAGGACTCCACAGGAAAGCAAGTGAACAGGCCTACATTAAAAAAATATTGTTTTGCCATATCTTCTTTCACTTGACTTAATTTATCTTTTACGAATGCTACATTAAGAAAAACAACAAATCCTTTCCATGGTATGCTATCTGGATGCAAAATATAGGATGTCGCTTTAGTCTCGTAATTCTTCTAGAGCCTTGGCCAGTAAACAAGAATTATTCACTCCTGCTACTTTTTGTACCTTTGTTACTCGCACTTAACAAGACTGCATAATGCCTAGTACCATTAAGTCTTAATTTCAGTGGAAGATTTTTAACCAAAATTATAAATAAGTGATTCACCGAGGATCTCAATTTGTTTTTGTAGAATTACAGCTTATCTGTGGCAAATAATTTGTAAAATGGACAAAAAAGCCCGAGATTCTTGTTGAAATTCAGTGTACTAATGAGGATGACAGGAAATCACATTTCAATGACACACAAGCTTTCTTTCTGCCATATATTGGTACTTTTACTGTTGTTATCTGAGAAACACCATTGAAATAGAGCTTCAACTACTTTTTCATCTCTGTGAGAGACTTTCAAACAACATAATGATGGATCAATAATTTGTCTGGCTGTGGTGTGATAGTATAGCAAAAAAATTAGAGTGAAACATTCAGATAATAATGCAAGAAAATAAGAGTCTTTCTGATATCAAAGTCCTTCTGATAGGAAGATTGATATGCTGGGAGAAAAAAGTACTTATAATTTTGCAGAACAGTGACCTTATTGACATGATAGTCTCGGGGCTAATTAAATTAAGGAAAAGTATTTCACTTCTGTTTTTATCTCAGAGCCCTAACTTAATTTACTAGCACCATCAAGATTTTTTTGTCAGTGGAAAAGCTCAGAAAGATCATTTTAATATAACATGCATCAAATGAACAGTTAAAAAGTTCTTGAGCAGCCTTTTAAGTAGTCACGTTGAATGGGTAGATCTCAATTTCTCATCTTTTCCTTAATTCATTATTTTAATTGAAATCTGCAATGAATAAGGTGAAATATTCTTAAGCAGACAAAACAGCAAAAGGTCTTTATGTACATATTGTTATGAATTTAAATAAACGAACAGCATTTTTACTTTGTGCAAATGGCAAGCTGAAGTTCATAGCAAAAATGAAATTTTGCATCTAGTTTTGGTGACCTTAGCTTTTTCAAAATGAAAGAGATGTTTCAGAGACTCAAAGAGACGCAAGGCTCCGGATTTGATTAGAAATGTTAAAGTAATTCTAGCAACTGAATAGAAAGATGAGAGGAGGCACTGATGCTGTGAAAAAAAAAGACAGCAAATGTGCAAAATACTGACTCTGGTGGTACAGAAATAAAGACATCACAGCAAAGAACAAAAAAGAAATACAAATTTGTGTGGCACAATATGTACTCTAATTGGCTGTGTGCACGTACCGATCAAACTACTACATTGAGGTGAGCTACAAGCTACTGAGCTTACTGAGCATGGATGTAACTAATGGCCACTTCTATTTTAAATGAAGAAACACAGAAGAGAGGGACGTGGCACCAGTTTTGAAACAGCTGTTCACAAAAACCAAAGGTGATTATTGTTTGAGTGTGCAAAAGCAATGGAGAATTTTTCTCTAATAAACTACTACTAGTTCTTCATTACGGAACTCATAATATTTATGAGTATGTAAGAGATGATCAGCCAGAGCACTGAAATCATGTTTCACTGAAATCATGTTTCCCAGCTGAAGTCAACTGCATGAAATAAAAAACTCGAGCAGGCTTCCCTTCCCTTCCCTTCCCTTCCCTTCCCTTCCCTTCCCTTCCCTTCCCTTCCCTTCCCTTCC
>JAOWBP010001760.1:55707021-55735269 GCA_028571105.1 Tragopan temminckii | reverse complement strand
CGCCGGGCCGGCCCTGAGCTGCGGCGGCCGCCCGCTTGGAGCGGTGTCTGCGGCCCCGCTCCGAGCTCAGCGCCGTGCCCGGGGCGGGTGGCGGCCGAGGAGCCGCCTTTGGCTCGGGGCTTCGGCAGCCCTGTGCCCCCGGGACGGGTTTGGGTCAGCGGTGTAAAATAACAGCGATCGCTGGCGGCTTCAGAGATCTTTTAGGAATTTGATCCCGGCCTCAGAAGAGGCGTTAAGTCTTCAGGGGGGGTCGCACCGTCCTAAAATTTTCAACTGTATGCCTAGTAGTTGAAATTGCTGCGGTGAGAGCAGAGCCGTGGGGGTTGTGGTTATTTTTCTGCCACCAGTAGTCACGGATCTTTCACTACTGCAGCTGACTGCAACAGAATCCCATTCTGGTTTCAGCAGAGTTCATTCTGGTATCAGGAGAACAACCTCTGGTGTCATGCAGTACACACACAGCCGTACAAAAGCCAGCGTCACGTCTGGCTAGAGAGGTGTCCCCAGCTGAGGGGTGGGCCTCAAAAGGGGCAGCACCAGGGTTGCTGGCCCCAATCCTGTTGTGGTGTGCAGAGCTGAGCTGCTTCTGCTGGAGTGCTATGATGGTGCTCGTTCCCACTTGGAGCACTTTGCAGCCTTCCCTCAGCCAGGAGCAGTGTGGTCTGAGCAGAGCCTGGAGCTCAGAAACCTTCAACTCTTGGGGTTTTACTTATGGTATCAAGCAGGTTGCTTTCACCGAAGAGGAGTCATAACAAGTGTAACTCTCCCTTTGCTTTTTATGAAATATCACACAGAATCTCAGAATGGCCAGGGTTGGAAGGGACCTCAAGGATTATGGATCTCCAACCCCCTGCCACACGCAGGGCCACTCAACCTCCACATTTAATACTAGACCAGGCTGCCCAGGGCCCCATCCAACCTGGCCTTGAACACCTCCAGGGATGAGGCATCCACAACCTCTCTGGGCAGTCTGTTCCAGCACTTCACGACTCTCCTAGTAAAGAACTTTCTTCTGACATCCAACCTAAATCTTCCCTCATGTAATATATGAAATAGCTACCTGTCTGCTTCTTTTACAAATGGTGTGTCAGATGGAGGGAGCAAAATGCCACAGGTATGTTTAAACAGTTAATATTAAACTGCAGAAGAGGAACGGAGTATTCCGTTGGGGGTTTCAGCACTGGCTTCTGTCTGATGCTTTACCTGTTGGTAGTGATGGGCAGTGTGTGAGAAAGCACAGCAGGATGCCCACTGCATTTAGATGATGCATTGTGCAAGGGAACTAGATAACCGTCTGTTTGTTGTAACTGTTGTGCTGTCTCTGGAGAAATCCTTCCAGTAGTCAAAGGACTTGCTTGTTTTTAACTATGAATGCTTATTTCATTTTAGGGTACTATGACTGGCTTCAGGCTCCCCATCACAGTGTTTAGAAAACTGAATGTCTGGGCTGGACTGTGGGAGAAACTCCCCTCTAATAAACTCTTTCCCTCTTGGAGAAGAAGCATTTTCTGTAGCTGTCAAGCAAGCACAATAAACGACAGAAGATGGTTTAGCTTTTCCCCAGTAAAACTCTGTGCACTAAGACTTTCTCCAGAGTATATCTCAGTACTCTCTCTGCGGAACAAAAGTAGCAAAAGCTCTAAGAGGAACAGGCAAACTGTACAGGAGGAGGAGGAGGAAGAGGAGGAGACAGATGAACAAGAAGGTGATTTGGAAGATGAATTGGAAAATGACCCCAACATAGTAAAAGATTACAAAGATCTTGAAAAAGTAGTGCAGTCTCTGCGATATGACGTGGTCATGAAAGCTGGCTTAGACATTGCAAGAAAGTAAGTATGAAAAAGAACCTGCTGGTGAGAGAGATGGCATGTAGATAACAGCTGAGGTTTGATACCCTTTATTGTTAGAAATCCTACTTTTTTATGTAGCTGTTTTGAGTTGGCATGTCTGGGGTGTTGTTGATTGTTTGGGGCATTTTCTATCAATTACCAAGTATTTAAAATGAAGAAAACGTACTAAGTAATGCAAAAAGATCTAATTTGAGACAGAGGGAATAAATAACATGCTATTTAATGGCTGTAGAAATAGATGAGGGTAAGCGTAAATCTAATACACCGGGTCAGCCAGATGTATGTACACTCTACGTCAATAAGTCTGATCTTGAACCTATAGAAATCTTATGTTGCAGTGTTGTTAGTGTAACCTGATCACTTAAAAACAATTGAACTGGCTGGTGCAGGACAGAGGACTTTATCTGTTGGGTATTCGGGAGACAACTCTTCAGAAACAGCTTTTTATTTCTTGCACCTATAGCACAGAGCACCCACAGCACAGAGCATCCACAGTCTACTATTTCTTTTATCATCTGTGAAAGATTTCTTCCAGTTTAAGACTGTCCTGTCCTAAAATAAGCAAACCTTTATGTGCAAATTAGAGTTGTGGAAATATGCCTTGCATGTGAATGGTTTTCTTGTGTGTTTGCAAATGAACAGTTGCATTTGTTCTGCTGCATACTGTCAATGCAATAAAACCTTGTTTTTCTTCAGTAAAGTAGAAGATGCATTCTACAATAATGAACTCAGGCTGAATGGAGAAAAACTATGGAAGAAAAGTAGAACTGTAAGACTCTTTAACATTTAAATATTTTAATACAGTACAAGAAAATAACTAAACTGTGACCTTTTCTCCTTCCTTTTACTTGGGTCAGAAGAAGCAGCCGCTAAATGGCTCTGCAGAGGTGAAGGGCGCTGCTAACACCACTTCCAGCTTTCTGTGTGTGTGATTGTTATTCCTGGGGTACGGTGCTGCTCCCTAAGGCAGATGGGAGACCTGTGGTATTGAAGTGGGCTGAAAGCAAGGAGAAGGCAGGTGGCAGCAAGGACAGAGCTTTATGTGTTGCTGAAGGAAGCGATGATAGATACGAGGTTGATGGATTAGGAGTGATTAAATCTGCGGTATTAGTGGAGTAGGCACATGGTTAAAGTTTGATGATAGAAAGGGACTGAAACTGAGGTAGCCCAGGAAAGGTTATTTTGTCTGTGAGACAGCACACAACACACACACACAGCCAAAGGGTTGCAGGCCCAGCTGGCCAAATGGTGAGCTCACCCAAATGGTGACCAGCATACCTCTACATTCCCTTCAGGTGAGGGGGATCCAGGTGGCATTACTGTGGTGAAAAGGCAGTAAGGAGAGAAATTTTAGTTCCCCTTTCCCCTCAAGTCAGGGCTCATTTTTAAAGGCATACTGCTGCTGTGGATTTTGCGAGGGGGCACAAACTGTTGACCCGCACTGTTCTTTACAACAGTTTAAGGTGTTCTAAAGGAAGGAGGGAGAATTTTGCATTTGGCTGCTTTTTGTCTGTATTGATAGAAGAAGATTGGCAGGAAACCCTATTTGGTAATAAACCTGAACGATACCTTTTCCAGACTTAGGCATTGGCTGTAATTCAGTAAGGGCAAAACTCCTGGCAGAGAAGGTCATGAGGAGACATTTAGTTGCTTATTGCCAGGGCTTTCCTAAAAGCTCACAGTGAGAGGACGGATCTGTAGTGGGTCTGGTGTAGCCTTCCCACTTCCTTCCCCCAGAGATTCAGGAGAACAAATGGCACGAAAGGAGCAACATTAATGTGGCCCCGACTGGGGGAATTTGTTTTCTCCTGGCAATGCTTATGATTGCTCATCTTCTCTTTCTGTTTCCAGGTGAAAATTGGTGACACGCTGGATCTCTTAATAGGTGAAGATAAAGAAACAGGAACTGCTGTAGTGATGCGGGTAGTCTTAAAAAAAGTATCTAACAAGACTGAGAGTGAAAAATACAGAGTAATTTTAAGACGTTGGAAAAACTTGAAGGTGCCCAAACAGGATGTGCTGAAGTAGCAGGGGGTTGCATGTGGCAGCATGAGATTTGTTTTGCAGAAAACCGTATCGTTTGTTGTTAAATACGAATTTTGGTTAAACAAAATGACAGTACCCTTTTTTAAGGGCTTGTGTTAGAAATATCTCCCTCTGCTGTGTACATCAATGCTCCTGTGGAAAATGCCTGTCACTTCTTGCAGTTAGTTTTGTTTCATGATACTGTGGGATAAAATACTCTGCCCTCATATCTCCAGGCAGTTTCCTTACAGATGTTATATATAATGGCTCAATAAAGACGAATTTGATCACTGTTTAATTGCTGCCTGGTTTCTGTTAATCGGGTTATGTGAAAGCTGTTGTCACAAGCAGCACTGCTTTCTTAGCTTTATTTCTAGATTCATTACATAGTTGTTTTTTTTTTTTTATATTATATATACGTATATGTAAAATCGCTTCCTTTTTAATTACTGATTTGATCCTGGTTAACAATACCAACTCTGTGCTTTCACACATGTTGATGCAATATAAAAAGATACTGGTTGCAGCAGCTTATTCTTAACCAGGAAGCTTCACAATGACCAAGGATTCATCAAGGCAAAGATCCTCTCTTCTCTCATGGAGAGGGTAGCTCAGGCAGGAGGCACACAGATAACAGAAGAAAATGAGATCTTGTTTTTTACTGCATACTAATTTCAGCGTGGCATTTAAAAGAGTATTTATCACTTAAGTGGCTGTAGAGATCTGACCAAAGATCAGACAACACTGATTGGAAGTACACGCCTGTATTACAGCAGGAAAGTGCAGCCTTGGAGCTGGCGTCTCGAGTAATTACCCACGCTTGTAACGTTGAACATACACTTCTTTCAACAGAAACAACAAACTCTGTGAGCTATGTGGCACAGACAGAATTTTTATGTTTATAGGTGTTTAACATCTACACATCCAGGTGCGTGTGTGTGTGTGCGCAGGTGGGAGCATTCATTCAGCCCATGGTCTGCTCCCTGCCAAGTGAGAAGACCCAGAGGGGAAAGCAGCCCAGATGAAGCAGCAGGAGCACACAGCAGGCTGCTTTTCCTTGCATGTTCTTGATATTGAAGTCAGCAGGCAAGAAGTTGTTGCACACAAAGCAGATGTAAGGTATCAGACTATCAGATATATCTGGTACACACTGATAAAGCAATGGCTGGATCCAATCCAGAAGGCTCTGCCTGGCACTGTCAGATTGCCCATACAGACCCATGGCGCTGGCACGGCACCAGGATGAGCTGATAGCTTTGCGTGCTTCCCACACTGCAGTGTGTGCTGCACGGAGGCCAGCCTACCTTGCAGAGCAGGATCTGTGGTCATCCATGGGAGGACAGCAGGAAAATGCTCACAGAACTGGGCTGCAGTTGGCAGAAGCATCAGTCTCTCAGTTCTAATGTCTACAGATCAACTGAGTGATTTTAATCACTCGCCTCCAACTTGCTCCACAAAAGAACAGGCAATTATTTTTTACACAGGGACAAGAGTAGCACCGAAGCATTCCTGGTTTGTGTTAGCTTCTGCAGTGGCACACCAGACCCTCCAGCTCCTGCGAAATAATTACAGTGCTCAACGTGATGGTTTGTCTGCAACAGCCCTCAAGGGGAAAGGGGTGCGGAGAGTCCGTGTGTATGGTAGGGAGAGCAGCACAAACGTGAGCACTGCTGAAACTTAAAAATCTTCATCTCCAATACTGGAGCATCCAGTGAACCTACAGACAAGCACTCCAAAGAGAACACAGGTTTCTAAATTCTTGAGAGAGAACACAAGAGAAACAAGGGACAGCATTATCTGCCACAGAAAGAGACTCCTGGATTTTCCATACAAGGGGTAAAACCTCAGGAATAGGATGTGAACTTATCGAGTGACTCACTCCTGCTGCTCCCACACACCTCAGCATTTTCTTTTCACAGGAAACCTTTGCAGACCGTGCTAAGACACCGCCTTGAAGCTAACTGAAGTTACACGCTCCTGAAAGCGTCGTGATGGGAGGAACACTTTGCCCTCCCAGGGAGCTTCAGCACCAAGGCACACCACCACAAAACACGCCTGGAAACGGTGACAAACCGCTGTTTCACCATAATGAGATTTGTGAAGGAAATGGGGAATGATTATCTGACATTTGTGTGTGTGCGGAGATATTAATGAGGTGATCTTCCTCCAGCCTTTGACAATCACCATTTGTTTTGCTTACATCTATTAATGCAAATCTTAGAACAACTGGACATGTGGTGATTTTGCCCATTTTTTTTTTTTTAACTGATCATGCTTCACTTTTTTTTTTTTTTAAACAGAAAGTGATGAAAAATTTTTTAGAAAATTATTCACATTTATCTTGTGAGGGGGAAGACTGGAGCAGGGAAAACATAGCATTCTCCAGAACAGCTTTATTTAATCTCTATTGCAGCTCTTTACCTTTCCATAAGAACCGAGGGCCTTTCAGCTTGCCATTAATGAAAAGAAAAACGCTCAGAGGGGACTGCAGCCACATCATAAAGTGAATCAGGAAAGAGAGCAAGCAGCAGCCTGCCCACACCACAGGCTTCTCCTGGTGCGATCAATAATCAGCAGGGACACCATTCAGAAAAATGACAAAAATAAGAAGGGATATGTTGAATGGAAATGATATAGCATGGGGACTAATGCCCTGCTCATCAGACAAGCTACAAGGAAAGTATTCCAGATCTGATGGGATGCTGATTTGGAGTTTGCTTCCAGCATTCTGCTGCAGGAGACCACCTCTCAGAGCAGTGCTTACACAGAGATGACCACGAGCATCGTGTAGCCTGTAAGAAATTAAGACCATCCCTATTGGTGGGAAGTTAACATGAACGATTTCTTTAACAGGGAGGGTAACAGCGAGGGCTTCAAAAGCACTGCAAATATTAGCTATTTGTCACGATTTCTGCTAGGACAAGAAATTACATAGGAAGAACAAAGACTTCTGGATGGGGACTTATTTCTTTTTCTCAGCCTTACCAAGGACAACCCTAAGAGAGGGCACTAAAGCATCTCATTTCAGCAACTCATTTAAACAACTCCAAGTGCATTCTTTTTCCCCAGAATGTTAGCAAGGTAAAAAAACAAACAAACATACCTGCATTGGTGCCAACTGAATGGCCAGAACAACCATAAAAAAAACCCCACAAAGTCAAACAGAGGAAGTGAAGAAGCTTTGGCAGTGACATTGGCAGAATTAGATTTACTCAGGAAAACCATAAATGTGAACCTGCCCCGTTGCCCTACCACAGGTTTTAAATGCAATCAACAGACCCGTGCACCGTAAGTGAGAACACCTGTCAGCCAATGCCATTACCTCAGCACAGGCAAGCTCCAGACACTGCATTTTCCAGCTGTTTCACAACCCTTTAATTGCTGAAACAAAAGCTAAATTACCAACAAAGCCTGCACATTATTTTCTGTGTTTCCTGGGGCCGTAGAATTAATAGCGCTCCTTCCAGCATAAAATGAGTGTGCCTTTGTAGAGTGTTGAGGATGCAGTTCTGTTTCCCACTGCTGTACATAACTAACAATTCACAAAGAGACGAATGACACTCAAAAATGTACCTGTAAATGTACTATATGTACCTGAGGACAGGAAAAAGAACAGGTGCGAACATCTTCTAGAACATGAAACATGTGGTGGCTGTAATGTATAACAAAGTGGTTGACTTCCTAAATAAGGATCATTCTCATTTGAAACCTTGTTACCTAAGCCAGCTGAATGCAGTTAATAGGCAGAAAACTAATGTGCTTGATCTCCCTTCTGATGTTTTGTTTTACATCTTCTACAGAGCTTCTAGGAAAAGGTTTTAATTTGTGCAGGCTAGGAAAGGCAGAAAAATATAGAGCTGAGGTGTATTAACGTTCCTTTCAGGAGGCTGTTAGAGGTGAGATATTCAGTGCTTACCCAGAGGTGAGGTATTTAAGCTGTACGTCCATAGGGACACGATACTCGCCTCAGCAGGGTGTACTGACCTGACAGGCAGAAGGCAACGCTGGTCTATAGGATGTCAGTGTACGTACATTCCAGCTATCTTTACACCTAGCAATCTTCCTGCTATTTTGAAGGGGGCAGGTTTGCTCCTTTAAACAAAAGCCATCTGAAAGGCAGAAAAAATGGCTGCAGCAAAGCAGGGAGTTTTTGTTTATGTCGTCAGTCTGACTTGCTACGATTATCTTGGATCTTAGTTACAGCCTCTATAGGAAAAAGAACATGAATCTGTTCGTGTCACTGTACTCAGGAAATCACCAGACAACATTCCTCTTGTATAAAAATAATATACCTTTAATTTATTTACAGGACAGACCGACTGGATGAAGTGGCTGTACTTCAGATGCACTGCAGGAGCTTTTTTTTTGTAGTGACCCCATGTCACTATTTGTATGTCTCTATTTTCTTCACAAAGCATACAGTCAAATCATGGAAGATTGGGAACAGTGAGACAGAGGAATGTACACAGCCATTAGACATAAGTTAAGAGAAAAAACAGTGAGGATCTCTGTGTACCCACTTTTGAAAATGCCATTCTAAAAGCTGAAAATCGCTTTTGCACTTATCAGTATGTAAGATAAACGGACTGACTTTTGACGTGTCAGGAGATATTGCAAAATGACAACATCTACAGTAAAACCCAGTACGTCTTAAATTCACATGCTAGCTAGTAACACCTGCCAGTGGTACAACAGTTTAACATTATCGACTTCTGCAGGAGCTTCAACATCACTTAGTGGTAAAACATGTATGACATCAAGATAAGAAAAAATAATTATAAAGGAAAGCCACACTTTGCATTTCTTGCCATCTGGTGGGGCATTCACAACAGGTTGTTGATATTTTCTGTGATTTTACATCTCTCATACAAATGCATGTAAAAGACTTCACAGAGGTGCTCGGTAGCATACAATTACATGAGAAGGTCTCAGCTTCTGGCACATTCAATTTGCTAAATTTATGCACTGAAATGAAAGATAAGATGCAGACATTGTGGTATCAGTTCTTTATCTTTGGTAAAACGTTTTCTTTTTATTTTAGCCATATTAGCTCCAATATCCATCTTGTGCATGGTCTGCTATTATTTCAACCAGCGGGAAACATTTAGATGGATACAAACAGTATCAGTGTATCGTTTAATACATTCATGACTTTCTTCATACATTCTTTGAGAATGTTGCTAGCACATGGGGAAAATGAGCAAATGCAAATCTGTTATGATTTACTCCTGGTTTAACACACTATCCTTTTGCTAGTACTCGCCATTAGGAAAAAAATGTTATTTTGTTTTTTAAAGGGAGCGATCAATATGACTCTAAGAACAATAAATTCTAAAAATCTGAAGTAAAAATATCAAGTATTTCATATTTTCTTACAAATGCTAAAATAGAAAATTACACTGGAACGGACTTCAAATTCGATACTATGACCCATTTAGGAACAATTAAAAAGGACCACAGAGAACATCAACAATTGCTCCGAGGCGTTCCAGTGATGGTCAGTATGCAGTCGCTGACTCTACTGACTCAAAAATACATATCTGACACTCTCTCATCATTTACATCGCCATTAAAAAAGAAGAAAACTGTTTTAAAGCTGTGCTCTCCAGTGATAAATCATATAGCAGAGTCACAGTGGGTTCTGAGTGGCCTATGTTACATATGAACATATTAATGATGCAAACTTGACCGTATGAATCTAAGTTATACACATACAATTATGTCTCCAAATAGCTACTAATCACACTAAATCAATTTGGCTAAGTGAGCGAGCTCAATATCCCTACATCTGAAAAATCCAGACGGTGCCACGCTGATGCAAAGAGTGAGTTACATTAGCACAGCTCATTCGTGGGGACCCTGTAGCACTTCATTCCATCCCAAAACTAATCTTTGCGGGTACCTTTTACTTATGCAATTTGATCTTAATACTGGAAACCTCTGGAACCATCATTTTGACACAGTAAGATCTAAAAGTTTTTAAAGTCCTTGTTGCTTATCTAGTTACTGTTGTTTACAGAGAGGCAAGCAGGCAGGCAGGCAATGGCAATACATTCCACAGGTGCGGGCTTGGGTCTGTGCTGCTGGCTCTGCTCTCACAAGCTACCCTCAGTCATGCCAACCGTGACACCGAGCAAAAAAGAAAACTCACAGGGGCATGATCAAGCTTGGCATGCCAACATAAAGAAACATTCAGACTGCGTCTATGCTCACGTCTCAACTCTTCAATAGTTCAATTCTTAGAATTTTTAGAAACAAAACATGAGTAACAGTCAAAAATGGAAATCACACCACTCTGACCCATTCTTGGACGTGGTATTACTATTTTCAGTATCTCGGTATCAATAAGAACAAAACACATTAAATCTGTGATTATTGTAGAAGCGAAGTCAGACATTCCAGTGATTTCAATGAATATGGCACTTTCAAAAAGCATTAGTTTTGTAGATTTCGATGAAGTTTAAATTTCAAACTCCAAATGAACTAACATGATTGTGTATAAGAGTGAAATGAAATACTGCCCCTGACGAGCACCACATTTAAAAAAAACTTTATTATTAAAAAGTGTTAAAAAAGGAAGAAGCAGAAATGGGGAATGGCATAGTAGAGTTTCAATACATGTATTTGAAGCCATGCTCTTAATGAGTCATTAAGAGCTCTGTCACTAATGACTTAAGATTTTTACCCATGTACAAACCTAGTAAGCCACTTCCCACTGCTGCAGTGCCCACAGATGCAACACACACGTTAAAAAACGCAACAAACTTAGTGCCTAGTTCTCCCGGATGCTGAGCAGCCCCAGTCTGACAGGCCCTTCAGCCTAAAACAAAGCATAATCCTGACAATAATTTAGTGGTCAAAGTCTTAGGAATTCAAAGAGCCCGTCACTTCTTCGCTTTCTTTGCTTTTTTCAGTATGTCACACTTTTTTCTGTTAGGACGCCGGCATCTTTCATCAATGCTCGGTATACATTCATAATGCCATACTTCTTCCATTTTCTCCACGGGGTAAACGGCTTCCACGTAATGGCGGATCAGTCTCAGTCTGATAGGGTCCAGCTGTTTTTTGTTACAAGCACCTGAATGGTTGTATTGCAGTCTGAGATTTTCAGGAGTAAAGAGTTCTGGGAAGAGTCTTACGAGAAGCCTGGCGGCGAAGTTTCCAACAGAAAGGCTCTGCTGTACGATCTCTCTTACCTCCTTATCAGTCAGCAAATATGGAGAAGGCACGGGGAAGTCTGGGTTAGGAATAACGAGTTCATCAAGTGGTATCTTGCAAAAATCCTTGCTGCTCCTTTCGGGTGGCAGTGGTGGCCCTTCAAACTCCTCTCGAAACCTTTCGGGGTTTATTGCATAGCTGAGGAACTCCCTCCTCTCGGGCCCTGGCATGTGGACCTTCCGCTGCTGCTGGTATGAGCGCCGTTGCTCCGTGTCCCTTCGCCGACACCTCTCATCGAGCTTCCCAACAAACTCCAACATCCACACTCTGTCATTCTTTGCCCTTGGGTACAGTATCTGCACGTAATGCCGAATTAATTTAATCCTAGTGGGATCAAGCTGCTTCTTGCCCAAAGACCCACTACAGTTGTATTGCTTTCGTAAGTTTTCATGAGTAAACAGCTCGGGAAACAAGAGAACAAGCAGCCGAGAGGCAAAGTTGCCTATGGAGAGACTGCTTTCATATATGTTTTTAATCTGTTCTTTGTTCAATAGGTAATCGGGAACAGGGACATCAAAATCAGGAGGGGGAAAGTCAAGTTTGTCAAAGTCAATGGGCACAAGCCATATTTTTTTTGAGCGTCTACCTGGTTTTTCATATTCAAAACTGTCTTCCACTTTTATGATTGATACGTCATCCGGTAAACTAGAAGAGTCGTAACAGTCATCTCTCAGCTGATCACATTCACTTCCATCCATATATACATTTTCAAGTTCTTCATTTATTCGCTGAACGCATTGCTGCAACCAAGCTTCCTCTTCTTGTACATCTGGAAAGTAAATTTCAGTGTACCTACGGATTATCTGAAGCCGATGAGGATCCAGCAGTTGCTTCCCAGAGTCCCCATAGCAGCTGTACCTTTCAGCTAATTTTCTGTGGTCAAAGAGTTCTGGAAACAGTCTATGTAACAAAAAAACACAAAATTCCCCCGGAGAAGAAGCTTCATCTAAAAATTCATTGAGATCCTGAGCATCTAGAATGTAGTCTGAGGCAATGGCATTATTCCTGTCCAAGGACAAAGCTTCTTCTTGCTCTTTATCCTCAAGAAAATGAGAGGAATCCACCTGTTCAGTCTCATAAAAACTGGAGGACTGCACATTCTGTGGGTTATTTTCCAATTCCCTTTGAGCCCAAAATCTATTGAAAAAATCGTTCAGTTGAGGCAAACACTCCACCTGCCACACAGCTGTACTCTTCACAGAAGGATAACAGACTTCCACATAGCTACGGATAAGCTGCAGATGGAGAGACTCCAGCTTCCTCTTGTTAGGAAAGCCACATGCGCTGCAGTTCCTGTTGAACTCGTCGTCGCTGAAGAGCTCTGGGAAGAGCTGTACCAGTAAGCGACAGGCAAGGTCTCCACCTGACGTGCTTTGATCCATGAGCTGTTTGAGCTCAGCAGAAGTCAGCGTGTACTCAGGGGGAGGCTTGAAATCTGCCACACACTCCACTGGACTGACTTGCTTTTTAATTCTGCTCACCTCCAGAGACAGAAGGTCAACCTTATTGTGAAGCTGGGTCATATTGGAACTGAGAGTGTTAAGCGTGAAGAACATTTTCTGTATCAAAGAATATATATTTGGGTCAGACTCGACAGCAACAGCCGCTGCAGCGAGGGCTGCAGCAGAGTCCCTTTTGCGCTGGTCATTCAAAGTCCGAAGATGCGAGGGACTGCTGGGGCTGATTTTTTCATACAAGTCATAAGAGGCAAACTGCTCTGCTCCTGGTGCATTCTTCTTCTCTGTAATTTTGTGAGAGATGCCATACAGGGGTTTCTTGTAAGATGAAGTGGTTATGTCGCTGAAGGGTTCTTCCTCACAGAGCCACGTTATATTAGGATTCTTGTTCTTGCTTGGCTGCTCTGCATTTACCTGAGTGGGTGAGCCAGTATCCCTGTTCTTCATGTTTGAATTGGAGCCCTTTGAACGAATAAATACTGTATTAGTAAGACTGCTTTAAAAATATTAGTTATAGATGTGTGCCCCTTAAGCAGGCATTGTTACATAAAAGTGCAAGGTCAAACTGTCTCTAGAAGATTCAGTTGTGTTACATACATCAAATTAAGAAATCCATTAGTAAAATAAAACAACAAAAATACAGTAAAGTATTGGTTTTTGTTTTTGTTTTTTAATTATTATTATTTTGTCTTGGCTCATGGCTTTCTCCACAGGCTAGATATTAAATTATAATCCTTAGCACTCTTCTCCCACCGAGTTCTAAATACTCTCCCAAATGACGTATCATTATGCTTATGTGTATGAGGATCTCGAGCTGCAGAGAACTCGGGTGGCAACAAGTCAGCAGGAGAGCCAAGAATAGAACCTAGATTTTCTGACTCTTCGTCCTGTGACCTTGCCACTGCTTCCACCACCTGCATTTAACATTCCTAGTGCTCTCCTTATGTTAGCTTTTGAAAATGCCATGAAGGCTATAACTAAAACTCTCATTATTCTCTTCCTGCTGATGTCAGAAGTTTATACAGTTGTTTCATTTTATTTTTTTTTAATCTTTACAGTGGTGCACAAATCTTAAAAAAAGTTCTAAGAATGAGTAAAATATTAAACATTCTTTAATGTAAATAATAAAAACTTTTTTCTTTATGCAAAAATTACCTTGACATGGCAATTTTTAAAAGGCAATTTTATTTCTGAAAGGCAGAGAAGTTTAATTTCCAGGTTTCTAAATAATCTATACAAAATACAGCAATGAACTCTCAAGAAATTCCTGCTCTTGATCATCTCTATCTCTTCCTCCTTGCTTGAAATCTGAAGCAAACATTTTCATCTACTCATAGTAACTACATAGGGTTTGAGGGTTGTTCTGGTTTTGGGCTTTTTTTGGTTGACTTTTTTTTTTTTTTTTTTTTTTTTTTCAAAAACATGGATATCGCAGATAATTCTTATAAAGTTAAGTAGATACAACAAAATCAACATTCAGCATACAGAATCCAAACGTGAGAAAACACTCACAGATTTTAGAAAAGACTGTTCTGAAACATTTTGGCATGGCTTGTTCCACAATAGATCAATTTGATTTAAAAAAATACAGAATTTGCATTCAAGGATGATAACAGATGGAACGCAGACTTTGGGTCTGAGCTGAGAACCATAAGCAATTTGAAATGCTAGCAAAGATTCCAGCGCATTCTACAACGAGAAGCTAGAATTAAGGTTCCTTTAACAGTAACAGTCATTAAATTAATCTGGTCCCTAGGTGTCCTCCTACTTGGCATCTGCCTATCTTAGTGTCAAACTGAATCTTGTTACTTTTCAATTTCTAAAGCAGTCAATGCATGCTTAAACAGAACAAGCTGTTTTCTACTCCAAGTTTAGGAACCAGCAGACCCAATGAAATTGGAGTTGTTTCTGCTCTCATTCACATCACGCAGCCCTACACACGAAAACCTGTGCATACATTCAAGGCTGTGTGGATGGACGGATGATAAATGAAAGCATAATGTCAAAGTTCAAAGAATCCACAGCAGCGGTGGTGCTTAGGACAGCTGACTTTCAGGTTCCATTTAGAAGACTGTACCTCCAGTCTCACTCGTCTTAGAGCCCATTTGCCGTGGCGCAGCAGGAAGCCAGAGCTGCAGATCACCACCAGCATGTGGTATGACACGCCCCACCTACATCGGCACCTCCGTGACTTAGAGCACACTGAAGCACCAGAGGCTGATCTGCAGACAGACTGCCCCCCAAACTGCTCCCAGCTCATCACCAGCTCCCGCAGTGGGGCTGTGGTTGGCACAGATGCCCTGTACTCGTCAGTGGAGGAACAGAGGCACTTTCAACTGATAGTTTAGCTTCCCAAGCAGACATCACCTGGAGGCAGGTCATGGCAATCCTCCCAGACAACAGGGACCCATGGGTAGCTCTGCTCCCCAGTGAGACCCCAGTCTGAGCTAAAAAAAACTTTTTAGCATTTCAGATCAAAGGAGAAAACAAAGCTGCAATTCTGGAGAATCATAAAATCATAGAATGGCCTGCGTTGAAAAGGACCACAAAGGTCATCTAGTTTCAACCCCCCTTGCTGCGGGCAGGGTAGCGAGCCACTAGACCAGGCTGCCCAGAGCCACATCCAGCCTGGATGCGAATGTAGAATTTCTTTTTTTTCATCTAAAGTGAAATCTGCTACCTAAGCAGATAGCCTTTTGGATAACATCCCTGTTCACAGAGAGTATTCCAAATATTCCCTCACATACAGGGTATGATTCATTCAGCTCCTTCTTTACTAAATAGCTTGCCAAGGTCACCAACAGTCTGCTAGTTCTCCTCAAGAGCTCCTGCCGTTTTTTCCCCGTTCAATTATGCAACAAAACTTGGCAATGTGAGGGTTCCTCCGATCAGTGCACACCTCACGCGCAGTGCCAGGACAAAGCATGATTTGGATGTGTACCCAGCAGCACAGACTCACCGCCTTCAGTATCTTATTGCACCCTCAGGCCTGGATGCAGTGTGCCGGGGGAAGGCAGTGCTCGTGCAGGAGCAGGGCTGGGCCCTGCCACCAACAGCTCAGCGCTGCCAGAGGAACCTTGGCATCTGCCTTGTAGAAAATATACTCAGCATTCGACTAACAGATGACAACAAGCTGGGGCCTACTCCTCAGCACTCTCCATGTCAGAAGCTTTCTTGTCATCTTTCCCTTTCGCTTTGCTTTCCTGTTTTTATACAGGTTCCAGCTGGGAACAGCACTATTCACAGCATAAACATAGGGCTTTGGGTACATTCTCCAATTAAGTTAGTATTTAATATATTTTTAACTACTTTTCTGTAATTTTTAAAGAAAAATCTTTAGTGGCAATTAGCATATTTCAGAAGATGCTACTCTGATTTAGGACGAACAATTTTAATGTACTATCAATAATACAAGCGAAGGAAATTTTTTGTAAGATTAAATATACATAATCTAGTGCTGCTTTTATATTACATTTGCATAGCAAATTGTTGGACTCTATACATTCTTTGAAGACGCCCAAAATGCAGCATTTTGATAAACACTGACCAACACAACTGATTGTGAAATAATCTTCCACATTATCTCTCAGTGTCCTAACCCAAGTTTTAAAAGCTGTTTAGTTATTGCTCTCCTCAGTGTTAAAGTCCAGGTGATTTATGAGCTTTATCATGCTTTATACGCAAAATCTCAATGTCCATAAGAATCAACAACAAAACATTCTAGCATATGAATAATGAAGAATAAATACGTCTAAGCAAGAAACACAGAAAACAATTCTATCAAATACTTGAGCTTGGAAACGTCTTGCATGGAAATTCTTAAAATTTACATTCTCCTACATGAGATTTCTCTAAAATTATATTTAAGGAATGTAGGAAAACACTGATTTCTGGTTTATACCAGAATAATTTTTTTTGAAGTGAAATGTCTTCCGACAGGAAGTCACTGAGTAATATAAACACCAGCCCAAGAGTACAATTATGTAAAAGTACAGCTCTAATTATATTATAGATAGATGTCTATGTGAAATGTAACACAAACACAATACTCTCAAAAATATTTTGTTCTCTGTTTAAGCAGAAATAGTTAATGAAGTCATCAACTAAAACAAAATATTTGTACTAGAAAAGCAGTACACTTTAAAAATGTTGTTAGGATTGAGGACTGGTTTTGGTTGGTTATTTAACTAAACATGCTGATTCACTGGGGTCAGCCGAGAGCGAGTTTTCATCACTGTAACTGGGTCACTTTCTGACATAATAAATTCAAGGTTAATTCATTTCAAATAAATTTTTAAAATGTATTAAAAGCAACCAGCAAAACACAAAGAAAGCACATTTCAGAGAACAGAAAGTAGTTCTTTCAAGATTCTGAATGTAAGTAAAATAATTGTAAAAAGCAGGAGAGAAAGGGAAAAAAAGAAAGAAACAGTGTTATAAGATTAAAACCTACCTACCACAGGCACTAGGGAGAAAAAACAGAGCCCTGTGAAGTCAGAGAGATGACAGGCAAGAAAAACAAATACGAAGAGCCACAGCTAGAAAGGAGAAACGAAATGCACAAATGCAACTCGGGATGACTGGCTAAGCGGCAGAACAGCAGAAAAGGATATGTGCATTAGAGTAGGTCATAAACTAAATATAACCCCAGGATTGAAGTTATTCGAAAGAGGTTGAATTTGAATCTAGGTTACTTTAAAGAAGTGCTGAGTGTGAAAAACAGGAGGTCATTATAGTGCTCTGGAGGGCGTTAGGAGAGATGTGACAATCCAACACTGAACACGACTCTTCTGGGAATCTCAAAGAGAACAACAAAAATATAAGGTGACTCCTGGAGAGGAGCTGACGAAATAGAATTTCAGTTCTAGGAAAAGAAGGGCCAACGGTGGATGGCACTACAACAATTTTCCCAAGATCAGAAAACTTTTTTTTTTTTTTTTAAAAGGAACAGAAGGTCACCGCTCTCCCCACTGCAAAGAACAAGGGCAAAGAGAAACCTGTGCAGTTTCAGCAAAGATTAATGAAAACATCTCTGGTTATTAGGGAGGTGAAACACTAGAAGGGGATAACTGAAGAGATCTGGAACATCCTTCACTGGCTGGACAAATGTATGGATTGCCACAACTGGGATGCTGCAGAAGTTGCAATACGTGCCATTCCAGGTGTGCTGAAGGGTTTTGCATCCCTGCATTTTTATTTTTTGAGTAAAATGCAAATTTATACATGTCGCACTCACATCAAAATCTGTGTCATGGAAGGAAGAGAATTACAGCCCTGGTGCTACTGCCACCGAGGATCCAGCTGAAGGACTGTGTGACATTAGAGAGGCTGTAATCACAGTCATACCGAGTTATGCCAAATCCCTACCTGCTCCTACATTCTCTAAAAAACAACAAAAGTATACTTCAAATGAATGAATTAACCTATAAGTGTACGTCATCGCTACAATTGCTCCCAAGTTAAAGAAATGCCCAGACAAATTTTGTGTGCAAACTGGGTCAAGAGAAGCCATATTTGACTCCAACTCATTGCTAATGCAAATCTCATTAAATGACTTGCATTTTTGCTTATAACAGCACTGAATTTAGCCTATAAAATATGAACAGAAAAAATCACACAGTCACGTATAGAGAAGTCACCTCTTGTGTAAAGCGTCTTTTCTTCACACTGGGTAAGACATCTTGCTGGCTCCCTGAACCATCACAACCAAGTGAGGTCTGTTTCCGTTTGTTGGAATCCTGTAGGCAAGTAACTGCGCCATCCACTGAGTGTTTCTCAGAAGATCTGGATGTTACCGAGCAGTCTAGAGCTTCATCTTCATTTTCTGTTTCTACTTTCACAATATTTTTTTTAGGAATTTTTACTGGAAAAAGAGAAGGTTTAGAAAGATAAAGCACTCTCTCCAGAAAACCATGACAGCCTTAATACAATCTTTTGTGTTTTGTTTCTTTTTATGAAAATGTGTTTTGAAGAACATCATAATTTTTTTTTTATGACTTGCACAATAAGTGTATGCTGAGGCCACCCCAAAGTCAAGGTTTTATTATGCTAGGAACCATACAGTCATCCAGTAAATGACAGTTTCTTCCCCGAAGAAGAGTCTAAAGCATAAACAAAGTTACAGTAGGAAGATTTTTCTGGAGGGGAAGGAAGGATGCAGAGCAGAAAATACAATGAATAACAAAGACAATGGTGCATTTTAGATAGCTTTTCAGAAACTGTTAATGTAGTTTGTCCTGATCCAAGCACATTCTTTATCAGATTACAAAGCTTCATTTCAACAAGTATTTTTGCCTGATCAGAAATTACACAACATATGATTTTTTACCTTCATCGTCATCAGTGATTTCAGCTGAATTCATCTTCTATCTCACTAAGGAACAAAACAAAAACACAGATATCAGCATCTTCTGGAAACAAGACACACCTACATGTGTTTTTGTAATTACTTTTACTCTACCACCACTGGGCCCACGGATAATTTCCAATCTCTATTTTCAATAAATTTCATGACAATCTATAGACCAGCAAACACACAACCTATACTGTAGACAACATACGATAGTAGGAACGTGTTGAAAATGACACGTGTTTTTTCTGGTACAAAGAAAAGTGGAAGTTACTTTACTCGTATTTATGAAGTATCTTGTCAGTACAGAAATGAAAGTTAACTGCATTAAGTTCTCTCAGCCTGTACTAAGTTACCACATCTTAACACGGTCAAATGCTTTTATGTCGTTGCTGTGGGTGACCCTGAGTTACAGAATGAAAACTCACCATAAAACAGAACACACGTATGCTGGAGTAAGTTTTCAATTAAAAATCCTTGATCTCTTGTTATGGATTGCATAAATTGGAATAGAGAATCTGCAGACCTGCAATAACTACTTTTCTTCCTACTGTAAAACAATAGCCTCTAATAACATAAGAACGTTGCTCGGTTTCTTTGTAAGGATAAACAAATAATCCAAAACATCCTAGCATAATTCCAGCATTATTTCCCATATCATAGAATGGCTTGGGTAGGGAGAGACCTTAAAGATCATATGGAAGACTCAGCTGTATTTCTGTCTCCTTAGGAGCTAATTTGGCAAATCACTTGGGATAAGCATCAGTCTGTGGATGTGTTCCTGAAAGATACCCTAAAGCTTTTGGAGATCTACAAAGCAAACAACCTAATCAGATCTCACTGCCCTTAGGAGGCACACAGCTGCAACCTGACACCCTTGACTTGTAAACTGGTGACTGAAGAGCTGTCACATATCTCTCATGATCACCTACTGTAGCCTCGTGTTTAATTGGTCCCAGATTATAATTACTTTGCATTTTCCGCAGTCAGATTCCTTTTTAATACGGTTGTCTTTCAACTCTTCCTGCATATCCCTTAACTGAGGGAGCAAGTGAATAAAGCAAACAGCCCATCAAAAGCATATGTACAGCCCGTGAGAGGGAATTATAAAGAAATCTAAAAAGAGACTGGAGTGGGGAGGGACAAGAGAGTCTGCTTTAGAACAAAAAATAATCTTTACCTTACTTCCAAAACACTGAAACTTTTTTTTCCTTAAATAATCTCACAATATTGTTAAACAATTGTGCAAACACTTGAATATTGCACCACTAGGCATTTTTGTCACCAACTGATGGCAGTTAATGGTAAGCACGGGATCACACTCAGAATAAGGTTTCGTACGATTGTAAAGCAATGGATGGCACACACATCCAAACAAAAGATGCATGGAGTTAAAATCTGCTCATCCTAGGCAACTTCTTAAGCATAGCATCTTCTGACACACTCGTCCTCAGCATGGCCCTTGTATGCAGCCCTGTAGAAAGCATCCTTAAGAAGAGAATGTGAGAATGTCTTCATCTCATCACCAGAAAAACATACTCCTCAGTTACACAAAGAGCTACACTATAAACCCTTTAGCTAGCTGCTGCTCTTACCATAATTTCAGAACTTGTGTTTGAGTTGGTCCACGTACAACTCACACCAGCTTAATGGTACTAAAATCACTGTGCTTACACTTCAGCAAACTCTGCAGAGACATAACAGCACGAAATACACGTGACCCACACCACCTGCTAAACCACCTGGTAAGAACTAGTGAGGATTAATACCCAGTTTTAATAACTCAACAGCATTTGTGAAATTAGACAGCCACGACAGTTCCTTATGGAAAATCCTAAGACAGCACACTTAACATTACTGTACTTCATCAGTAAGCTACGTGGGACTTGAAGAAGAGCACATCATACTAAGCATCTGTATTTGCCCCAGTGTTCCAGATACGCTGACTTTCAGTTTCCAGACCTTTCTTCAACCTTAGTTCACTGCAAGAGGCTTAGCTTTAAGGGACATGAGCTGCGACACACAATCTTTTCGTCAGGGCCAGAGGTGAGAGCAAGCAAACACACTGACAGTACTGCAGCAGAGCGTTCTGTAATGGAAATCAAAGTGCTGGAGCTTCCCAGCCCAATCCTGGACCGCTCTGTTAGAGCAGAGCACTAACAGCTGGTATGCTGGTAAACACAGAGCCACGACAAAAGGATGCAAAGGCAGCGCTGGGGGGAATGATGCAACGTATTGAGGAGAGGATATACAGAATGATTTTTTTCTTGTAACTGTGACTATAACTGCTATTCAAACAGGAGACTGTGTTAGGAGAACTTCTCTAGGAAAATACTAGCAAACTGGATGTAGAAGATAAACAAGAATCTGAATGATCACTATTTAAAACTAGAAAAGAAGTAAAAACTGAATCAAAGCGCACACCCTGGTTAACAGTTAACTTTCTAAACATCAAGCAGTCCAAGCGATCCCCAGTTCGGGTCAAATAATGTTGAGTCAGAACATTTTGTCCCACGTGTTTGAAACGTAGTGCTGTAACTTAGTTTTAAATTACCTTTTGATCTGAAAATTGCCAGAATACAATTAAAAGTAGATAGTAAAAAGAACATCAGACTCAATGACTAGACTTATGTTTGAGCTCTCAGATATCAAACAAAGCATGAGCTCCAAACTGTTCCTTCTTGGGAGTCCCAGTAATCTCTCTCTCCTTATCTGGTTTCCTCTGTTATGATATTTGTAAGAACACGGGCATTACGAGAAAATTAACCACAGACAGCAGCTTCTATTGAGAGTGAGGAGTCAGCTGCCCCTGTAATTTCCTGCCACACAGCCCCACCTGCTTCCCGTCAGGCATGGCTGCTCACCTCATCTTCCACTGAGCTGCTTCAGCTTGATAAACTAACACAAAACAATTCACTTCTTTTTTTGATGTCTTGCTTTTCTTCTAATCCAGAGGGGCAACGGGTAAGGCAAGCAACCACAACCAGGCCTGGTTCCAAGCACACGCCAGGTCTGGAATGGGAAGGAGGAGCAGAAATCTCTCTCTGACACCAACACGTCACTGGCACGGTTCAACTACTCCACAAAACTCTTCCACACCACCACCTCACTTCAAATGTAGGTTGCAGCTGACCTGTTACCAAGGGGTGTGAAGACAGCAAGTAAAGCAGTACTGCTGCTATAGGCCAGGAGGCCCTATGAGGCAGGTCCATGTGCAGGTGGTACATGTGCCTGCCCAGGCATGGCTAGCATCAGTCTGGCTGAGTGCTTCACACTCTCCACAATGCTGTTTGCAGAGATTGTATGGGAATAACAATTATTTCTTCAGTAGAAAAGACATCATTCTGGTCCAGACTGTGCAAATAAAAAGGCTGGAGTAGAAAAGAGGAACATGGGATGCAACAAGTGCAAAAAGTTATCATGAAAGAAAATCTTTCCTATCTAAACTGTTTTGATAGCTATTATATAGCTGGTATTGCAGAGATGCTTGTACCAAGCACAACTAGGTGTCATGAACCTGTACAGTTTCAGCCTTTACCTTGGAAGACATAAGCACTCCTTTCAGCTCAGTCCTCTAGACTTTTGAAACAGTTAAAAAAGATGAACCTTAGAGGAGTCTTCTTAAGGTGGTGACAGCTTTGTTTTTCTAAGAAATTTGAATATCTCAATTTGCAGTCAGATAAAGACAAAACTATTCATTTCATCCTAATATACGATGAGCTTATTTGCAAAGAACTGATTCAATACGCAGCGTCATGCCCTCCTGCTGCAAGTTCAACCTACTTCAAACAAATAAACATGCACTACACTCAAACTCTGGACATTAATCTAAGCATTTTATATGCAATCTCGAGACTTGCATCAAGATCCAGAAACCCCACTCAGCTACCAGAATCACTCAATGGCCCGTGTTAGAAGGGACCACAAGGATCATGAAGCTCCAACTCCCCTGCCACAGGCAGGGCCAACAACTTCCCCATTTAATACTAGACCAGGCTGCCCAGGGCCCATCCAACCTGGCCTTGAACACCTCCAGGAACAAGGCATCCACAACCTCTCTGGGCAGCCTGTTCCAGCACCTCATCACTCTCCTAGTAAAGAACTTCCCCCTGACATCCAACCTAAATTTTCCCTCCTCCTTACAGCTTCTGGACATCAAGTTTCTGGTGGACCATACGCACAAAACCCTAAGAGTCCTGCTGAGATTGCTGCATGAGGAATTACTCAGCTCAGATTCAATAGAAAGACTTTGGTACTTCAGCACTCTCATGGAGGACAGCCACAAATGAGCACAAGGCATTTCACTTAACAGTGGCACAGTGCTTAAAGTGGTATTCGAGAGATTTTTTTATTTTCCTGCTATTGATTTCACACTGGAGACAAGACTCAGGTCCCCAGATCCCAGACAACTGACCTCATCACCAGGTGATGGACACACAGGAGAGCAGGCTGGAAAGCAAGCTTGGGCATGAGGAGATAAGCAAAGAAGGGGGTGTCCCAGGGTTCCAGCATGCCTTGGCTGCCACTTTCGGCGAGATCTCCCTCCCACAGACCCTGTCCTCCCTTCTCATCAGATTAGCCAAGGGAAAGGGTCAATAAAGGGAAAGAACTTTAGCTACTTCCACTCACATCACTTAGGCACATGACTCCATTTGGTAACATCCAACTGATAACACAGAATTACAGAATCATAGGAGTTGGAAGGGACCACTGGAGATCATCTAGGCCAACCCACTGCTAAAGCTGCAACCTACAGTAGCTTGCAGAGGAAAGTGTCCAGGCAAGTTTTTAGTATCTCCAAAGAAGATCTCTCTGGGCAGCCTATTCCAGTGCTCCATCACTCTCAAAGTAAAGTTTTTCCTCATGTTCATATGAAACTTCCTGTATTCCAGTTTGTGCCCACTGCCCCTAGTCACTCGGCATCACCAAAAGGAGCCTGACCCCATCCATTTGAAACCCTTCCTTTAGTTATTTATAACCATTGATAAGATCGTCCCAGTCTTCTCCAGGCTGAACAGTCCCATGTCTCTCAACCTTTCCTCACAAGCGAGATGCTCCAGGCCCCTCATCATCCTTGTAGCCCTTCACTGGACTCTCTCCCTGTTCCCAATCTTTCTTGGGCTCCCGTACACGCTACACCACGGCAGAGTAGGGGGGGAGGATCACCTCCCTCGACCTCCAGGATCCCATTGGCCTTCTTGGCCACCAGGGCACGCTGCTGGCTCATGGCCAACCTGTTATCCACCAGGACACCCAGGTCCTTCTCTGCAGAGCTTCTTTCCAGCAGGTCGGCCTCTAACCTGCACAGATGCCTGCAGCTGGTCCTCTCCAGCTTGCCCATGTCAAACTTCATCAGGTTCCCCTATGCCCATCTCTCCAGCCTGTCCAGGTCTCACTGAATGGCAACACAGCCTTCTGGTGTGTCAGCCACCCCTCCCAGCTTCATATCATCAGCAAACTCGCTGAGAGTGGACTCCATCCCTTCATCCAGGTCACTGATGAGGACATCAAACAGTACCTGACCCAGTACTGGCCTCTGGAGAACACCACTAGCTACATGTCTCTGAACAGATTTTGCACTGCTGATCACAACCCTCTGAGCTCAGCCAGTCAGCCAGTTTTCAATCCACCTCACCGTCCACTCATCTACCCCCTGTATCCCATCTATCACAGAGGGCGACCTGATTGGTCAAGCATCATTTCCTCTTTGGGAGCCCATGCTGATTATTCCTAATAACCTTCATCTCTTGGAGATGACATCCAGAATAAGCTGCTCCATCCCCCTCCCAGGGATGGAGGAGAGGCTGACGGGCCAATGCCCATTGCTAACAGAGAAGCTCAACACGTAGCTCAAAGCTGCAAATTTGAGATAATGGAATAATGACTTTAAAAAAAAAAAAAAGTTTTGGAATGTTAATGCTTGTCTGTCCTTTTAGAGGTAACTACTGCCCTGAAGCTGCCGTTGCAAATAGAGCTAAAAACGTCATCTGTGTGTCAAAACTGTGCCTACTCGAAATATGCACAAAAGCCTTCAGGATTAAGAGCACACAGGTAGAAAAGACCTTATGAACACAATATAACATAAGCCTAACCTCCTCCTATTTATACCTCACAATTACTAATTTGTTGTCCTCGGAGTATTTCTTTTTTTTTCTGTCTTATATTTACAACCCTTACAAAAACCACAATGCGAAGAGAAAAGACCTTGCTGATAATAGAAGACCAAGCCAATTCTTCACCCTTGCAATCACTCTTAAAGGAAGCCAGATTGATCATCTTTAAGTTCTGACTTAAAAAATTTAAAAATGCTGCTGTTCGATCATTTGTAACTAAAAAACAACTTATTACTCATTAAACATCCATACCCAGTCAAAGCCCTTACAACTCGGAAAAAAAAAAGCATAAAAACCATGAAAGACAGTACAAAAGTGCACAAATACTGCATGTAATTCTGATTTTATAACACAGGAAAATTATGATTACAAATTAAAATGATTATCTTAACTAATATAATAATTACTGTTATCAATTTTATAGAAGTTCGCTGTTCACTAATGCAATCGTTTGCAAAACATTGTACTGTTCAGTTCTATATTGCATGGCCAGTGCGCAGATGCTGCTTCTCAAACACACACAGTCCTACTAAATATGTTAATATCTCCATGTAGGTTGGACACTGAGCCTTGGAGATGTAGGTCTCCAAGTCTTCATTACTGATATGTTACCAATAACATAACATCATTTTTTTTTAGACACTGTGTATTATGTGATGTTTATTCCTTCTAATGCCTCATGGTGGTACATTGCTTCATACATAAAAGTCACAGGCTTTAATGAGAGTTACTCGAGTTTTGTTTACATCCGAAGAGGTGAACTGTTATTTACACTTTGGTCAAAAGATAGGACACAGTGTTTGCCAGTCACATTAAGAATGTGTTTAAAAGCATATTTAAAGAATTTGTTCAACTTCCTTGCTTTCAGCATATGGTGAAAGATGTAACACTAGCTAAGGAGCTGATATTGTAAGGGGGTAACATTGGCTACATTTTACAAGATGAGTGCACAGAACTGCTGTTATTTAACAGAGAAAAGGCAGCTGACCTCACTGCACCAGCACGTGGTCAAGTCAGTGCTACATAACGACAGTGTGGTTTATCCAAAGCCAACCAAGGACAGTTTATTAGTTAAGAGACTTCTCAGACAATAGTCTGAGGTTCTGTTCCCTGTCTCTGGGTCTGTACTTCATGTAAAGCACGCGTTGGATAAAGCAATGCAAAAACTCACACACACACACAAAAAGAAAAAAGAAAAAAAAAGAGACATGGACAGAATGCAGAGTCCAAAGTAGTGCTACAAAGGTTTTCAAGGGGTTGGAGAAGCTACTGCGAGAGGAAAGACCAAAGGAGTTTTAGGCCCGTTCGAGCTGGGGGAACAGAAGGCTCGGGGGGGCATCGCAGTACTTAACAGGTGGCCTCAAAGAAGACAGAAGATCTCCCTTCACAAGGAGCCACACGTAGAGGAGGAGGGGCAACAGATATGAGCTGTACCAGGAGAGGTTTCACCTTGATGAAAGGAAGAAATGTTTTACAGTGAGAACAACTGATCTCTGGAACAAGCTCCCAAGGGCCGTGGTAGAGTCCCCGTCACTAGGGCTTTTCAAGACAGGTAGACGGCGCTGGATCATCTCACCTAGGCTCCCTTCTCCAAGGAAGGTTGGGCCTGCTGAACTTCTGAGGTCCCTTCCAATCAGGACTGTTCTGACACTCCCTTGGAGGAGTCCACGAGCTAGGAAGCAGCTGGCTGGATGCAGTTCCACCCAGTGCAAGGGTGGTTCTAACTACCGGATGACAGTGAACACTCTGTCCTTTGTGATGTTTCAGAAGCATGAGGTCAGACTAGCTCTCTGAAGGGACAAGGGCTTCGGAAGCCTCACCTCTGGCTCAGGTGACCCAGGAGCTGCCCACCAAGGCACACTGCTCACCACGCAGCTGTTGGGCAACTCTTCTGCTGGAGCAACCCTACAGACCTCTGGCTTCGGCCACGTCATTCAGGTCTTTCGCTTCCTGCCTGCAGCGCTGGGTTCAATGTGAAAGTATCTATATGCTTTAATAATTCTTGGCGTGCATCTGATTCTTCCAATTTATAAAACAAACAAACAAACATAACAACACCACTCAAATTCAGTTTAACAGAATTACACGGAAACACCACTCCACAAATTTTTCAGCGCTTGTTTTCTGTTCAACAGGTCAGCGATTTGAGTTTAAACACGGCAGAAATTTCTCAACACCTTTTCAAACAACAACAACGCAAGTATTTTACTCCAGGCTTTTTGGCATTTTCATTAATATTTTAATTTCCTCTTTAAGCATTCTCCCGTTATTGAAAACCTCATCACCACACTCATTTGCATGATGTGGAGAATAAGCAAATAGCTGCAGCTCGCTGCCAGTGCACCGCTACCTCAAACATCTGCATTAATCACGTTAAAAGCTGCACCTAAAACCACCGTCACAGACGGAAAGCAGAAAGAAAGAAAGATAGATAAAGGACTCTGTATTTCTCACTCTGAGCTGCACTTCGCATACGTTCAGTCAGGCTTCCTTACAAATTACTACATCTTTCTGAAGAGAATTTTGGAAAAGCACGGGAAGTCGCTCGAGCAGCAGGTTGAAGAAACAACTCCGATGCCCAAAGCCACCCGAACTGAATACGTTTATTATTTCACAGAATTGCAGGGCCGTGGGGGCGGGAAGGGCCCTCTGGGGATCACGCAGCCCAACCCCCTGCTGGAGCAGCATCCCTGCAGGCTCCTATGAAACAGGACTCTTACATCTGCTATCCAAACAACGAGCGAAATGCAAACGGGGAATACGGGAGCGTACTTGAAGCAGACGTTTTCTATTCCATCAGTTTGGCGACAGCAGGGTGCTGCCGGTGACCCCAAGATGGAGGTTTGGAACACAATCTATTACCGATGCCCCAGTACTCAAAAACAGCATTCCAGCGACACGAACGCGTTGCAACTACAACTGCACGTACCGCAAGTTTAAAAACCACGACAAGGACGCTTTTAAGAGAAGCTTTACCCTTTACCGGGCAATACAACCCCCGCGCCGAGGACGGTTCGGAAACCTCCTTCGCCACCCGGCGCAGGAGGACGGGATGCTCAAGGCTCCGCGGGAGCCAACCCGCAGCGAGGCACGGCGCCAGCAAGGCCCCGCACGGCACGTCCGATCCGAGCCCCCGCCGAGGGCACGGGGACGGGACCCCACCCGCCGGGGTCCGCTCCGTTCCCCGCGGCCGACCCCGGCCCGGCGGGTGCCGCCGCGGTGCCGGCGGAGATCGG
>JAOWBP010001760.1:55677985-55697589 GCA_028571105.1 Tragopan temminckii | reverse complement strand
CCCCCAAAAAAAAAAGCAGAACTCTGAAATGCAAGCCAGAAATCATATTCAAAGAATTCCCTAGGCTGTGATGATGAATCTAATCCCCAATCTAAACAAGTCTTCCTATATTTAAAAAGGAAAGTGCTATAGAGATTTTGAGTGGGAAAAAAAATGACTAAGGAATCTTAATAATACAACTTCATAAATATCCATCTAATGCAATTTTTGTAATTTAGTGCATACAAACAATGTAAAAATGTTCTCTGGGCTTTCAGATCAAGGAGAAATGGATGGCTTGCATTATTCCCTTGCTGGGACTAAAGGAAGCAAGCAGACCCATTATGACGATCTTGGCTACTACAGTTTTCCTTGTGTTATGCACATAGGCTCTGCTAAATGACTGCAAGTGGCATAAAGCAGCAAACATGCCAGCAAAAGTAATTTGAATTGTTGCAAAAAGCAGCAGTGCTCAGGCCTCCAGGAACTTCTCTTACATAAGCCGTCCAGATTTTCTGATGCTTTGATTTATTCCCAACTTTGATTTCTGGGTAATATTTGTAAGTTCCCTATTTAGCTCACTCTTCCTCCTCGGATTCAAGTTCTTCCAGCAAACTGGGGACTGCCATGATCTATGCTTCGATCATATTAATTTAAGCTATTGCACAGAATAAGAATAGACGGTCTGTGGGCCTGGTGCAGCTTTCTGAAGATCGTGCAGTAGTGGCATTGTAGCAACAGATCTGTATCGATATTGACAGGGCCAAAAATTCACATAGCGTAGGGCAGCAGAGCACTGCAACATTACACATAAGTATGCTGGAGTGGTTACCAACCCTAATACATAGAAGACTCTAAAAGCATGCTAATGATGATTTACAGTTACACAGCCAAAGTCAGCAGCTTGAGAAGAGTTTTCATCCGCTACCAACAGATCTTTTGCTTGGTTATTTATCCTGTTACGCAGTTACACACACTATTTTCAGATCATTGCAACTTAAATTAACAGAGATTTGGGTCATTGCACTGATATGTGAAGTTCAAATGGAAATCACAATATGGAAAAGTAGAATTTCAGCAGATTCCGCTATTGCTGATGGTCTGATTTGAAATGGCAGAGACACTTAAAGAAGAGGCAACAGTTATTTTCACTTTAACTCAGTGGATGATGTCAATTAGACTCCAAAACCTACCTTTCCTCAAAAGGAGTAGTGGTTTTGGTAGTAAGATTCATTATATACCAACACCTCTCTGGCCTCTAGTAAGCCAAAACACTGTTTCTCCAGTGAGACTGTGACATAGTGGCTGTCACTGCTCATGCTTCAGCAACACAGCCCAGGGCAGTCTCTCCTAGTGGCTTTCAGACCTCCAAATTCCTATCTGTGGTTTCATGGCAGTAACTCAGAAAAGTACATCCACGTATGTTCTGTTGCATTCCACGTGCATGGTATTTCTGGAGGATTTTGCACCCCAGAGGAGTTAAGCAAACAAAACACAGGTGGAAAAAGTGAGATCCCTGCCACCAGCCACTTTGCAAGAGCCTTTTCCATGGAAATTGTTTTTAAGGAGAAAGGCAGATTTGTTTTGAAAGAATGTTGGAATGTAAATGCTGTCTTTAGAAGAAGCATCTGCTTGATTTTTCTAACATATGCACTTTTTTTTTTTTTTACCTCTTCAGAGCACAACTCTTTCATTTGCCATTGCAAAAAAAAGACTTCTAAACATTTCCAAGTTTTTTAAATTCAAAGATTGAATTTTTTTTTTAAGACAAGCTTTAAAACCAGAAGAAATTCACTTTTGTTTTCTGTTAGCTTTCAGGTGCCCCCCCATCCCCACTACACAGAAAAAGGATTTAAAGAAAAAAATCTAATGAACTTTGTAAAAAGAAAAGTGTTGTCACTGCAATTCCTCACAAAAAACATACAGCCCCTGCCTAGATCTAGTCATTACCAAATGAAAAGCCCTTGAGTGCAGACACAGAGAAGATAAAAGATCAGTAGAGATGTTAGAGATTCATGGTCTCAGCCTCCCTGTTAGATTAACTGATGATAATCACATTTTCAGGGTAGAAAGTTCCCCTTGCATCCAACTAGAACAAACAGAGATAGATCACATTCAATCATATACTTTCTATTAAAAAAATAAATCCCAGCCCTAAGAAAATCTTTCCTAACACACATGAAACAGATCAATACAAGAGGAACAAGAGTGTCCTAAGGAAAGTTTAACAAATCCAACAGTTACAGAGAGCTGAATGAGGAACTTCACTTATCCAGGACCCACCTTTTAGGCTATATGCTCTTCAAAACAGTGGCTGGTCACACTGGGAATCTGCTCAGCAGTGAGCAAGCACTCAATTCACGTTACATAGGTAATATTATCCCAGAATTTCTCTGGGAAAATCTTATGGACTGTTCCTGTTGGTGATACCCATGGGTGTTCTCTGTTTCCTAGCATCATGCCCAGCTGTATGCTCACGGATAAAACTTGCACGCTGGTACAGGAAGAGCTTCCTTGTGGAGTAGCTAAGCCCTTTAGCGTTTGCAGGCTGTTAGAAGTGGCTGGAGGGAAAAACATCCCTTTCCTTCATAAAAATGCAGGTGCTCCAGAACTAGGAGATGTAGTTTCTGCTCTCATGAGATCACTCTTCAAATAGCAGTGAGACCTGGTCACTTAATGCCTAGAACATATTTATGAAAGACCAGTTGTTCAGTGAAAAAAACAGCGACAAAGAAGGTGTGATGCCACAGAAGAGATGGTTTAACAGGGAAAAAAAAAAGCACAAAAAAAGAAGAAAAAAAGAAAAATCCTTAAGAGCATACCTGCAAGAATGGGTAGCACTCAACAATTGTTTGAGAAACAACAGAAATGCAGTATGGTATAACCAGAAAAACATTAAAACAAGGAAATGGTGGTCAGTGAGCCCATATTAACACTTGACAGCTTGAGTAGCATGTGGAATAATTTCCTTATTTCCTCATGATAGTTCAACAAGTTTTTTCTGAAGCCTAGGAATGCCTTCCCTTTGTCTCTCAAGACTTACCAATGGAAATTAAGAACTCAAACATCCTTAGGTGGGAGGGTGCTCCTCTACACACTGGTCTTTATCTTAACCCCTGTAAACATAGCTGACCTTTATCTGGATGTCTGAGGGCATCTTCTGTAAATGTCTTGCTTATCAGATATCCATTCTTCATAGCAACTTCAGCATCAGGAAGAGTCTGGAGGTCTGCTATATTTCTGTCCCGTCTAATATAGCTTTGATTGCCAGGCTACCATCAAGGCAGATCCAGAAATTTCAGGCCTGCCTCTCTATCAAAGTTATGTTGGCTCTCTGCTATCTTTTAATCTCATTAAGCTAATTATCACTCAGATGGAAAAGTGGAAAGGAACAAAATAACCTCTGCCAACACTTAGACCCTAAGAAGGGGAGGCAGATTATTTACATGCGCACAAACATACGAGCACACAGCCCTGACTTACTGCGCTTGGCATTTTCATAACATTTGAGAATCTGGTTGCTAAGCATGCTGCGACATTGCCACTTGACATTTACATTTTATTTTCTCTTTATTGCTAAAGGTAGGAAACGAAGCACTCTCCTACACTATTAAATTATATTCACCTTGCTAATAATGCTGCTAAAAGCACCATTCCATTTTATTTAATGATCTTAAAGTATCTGACAAACATCCAGGCATTTCCAAGAAAACCTATCATCTTTCTTGCTTGAAAAAGGCAGGATTTGTTGAGAGCATCACCTCATGGAAGAGCACAACTTGCTGAGGAAATCCTGGCCTTTGCATTCTGGCTTGGGAACTCCCCAGGGCTTTTCCAAAGAGCTAAGCACTGAAGCAAGCCTAGACAACAAAGACTTCAACAGCAAAAAGCTCAGCTCCTATAAACATAAAGGAATGGGTAGATCACTGTGCAACAGAGTAAGCCAAACTAGAGATCACAAGATGTCTGCTTCATGGCTGGCCCGTGATGCAGTACACAGTAGGATCAACATGCTGAGACACACACCTGAGCACCTGGCTGTGAGGCTGGACTTCCCTGCAAAGGCAGGTATCAGCTTTGCAAAAAAAACCAAAAGTGTTACTGAATTTATCATCTCTGAAAAACTTTGGCTCATTAGTGGCTGCAGCATGAATCACTTAACAGCTGAAATATGTAGGCCTTCTGTGCCACAGCCAAGCAAGTGAAGTGAGAGTTTTATCTAGTGTATAAATAAGAGACTGGGGTGGCTGCTCCAGTTCAAGTGTCTGCCTTTCAGACTTCCCAGTTAGGGGTCTTCCTCTTCTGGGTCAATGCAGAGAAGTGCTAAATGTCTGTCTTCCCTGCTAATTATCACAGAAATTTTTTCCAGTGTTATATAAGATATTTATTTCAGAAGAAAAGGTATTTCAGAATTGTACATCTTTATCACTCTTGCTGAATTATTTAGATACAACTCAGCCAGTAGGCTACACCTGACTATTTTTAACCAGGGAACATCTAATTGATCTTTTATTTGTACCTCTTTCCTCCCCTGAACAGAAAATTGTGTGTTTTCAGCGTCATAAAGAATCTGTCACTTGATATAGACCCCCATGTACTCCCTGAAAATACCTCAGGGAACTGTGAGCTTCCAAGAGACAAAATTAGGTGTTTGAGACCAGAAGTTAGCACAGTTAAAACACACGAACCCAGAAGGTACGCTCTCTTCAGGATCAGGGCATGTTTGCTAAGGCTTGTTTTGACATCACAGTCCAAATTCAGAGGAAAGCTAAATTAAAGAACATTAAATACAGAGTTGAGCAGTAAGCCCAGTTGAACTTCATGAGGTGGCAAGCTGGATGTGAAGGCACAGCAATACATCCTCACAGCCCAGAAAGATAACAGTATCCCGGGCTCCATCAAAAGGAGCATGGTCAGCAGATCGAGGGAGGTGATTCTGCCCATCTGCGCTGGTGTGACCTCACCTGGAGGTACCACATCCAGATGTGGAGTCCTCAGTACAGGAGAGACACAGACCTGTTGGAGCATGTCCAGAGAAGGGCCACAAAAGTGATGCAAGATTTGGAACACCACTCCTATGAAGACAGGCTGAGAAAGCTGGAGCTGTTCAGCCTGGAGAAGACCTGATAATGGCCTTTCAGTATATAAAGAGGGGCTATAAGAAAGGAGACAGACTCTTTGGCAGAGCCTGTTGAAGAGGAAGATGAGGGCCTGTCAAGGGGAAAATGGTTTCAAACTAAACAAGGGAGATTTAGATTGGACATAAAGATTTTTTTTGTTTTGTTTTTGCAATAGGACTGTTACTGCACTGAAACAGGCTGCCCAGAGATGCAGTGGAAACCCCATAGAATCATAGAATGGCCTGGTGAAAAGGACATTAAAGATCATCTAGTTTCAATCCCCCTGCCAACCACTAGACCAGGCTGCCCAGAGCCACATCCAGCCTGGCTTTCAATGCTTCCAGGGATGGGAAATCCACAACCTCCTTGGGCAACCTGTTTCAGTGTGTCACCACCCTCTGTGTGAAAAACTTCCTCCTAATATCTAACCTAAACCTCCCCTGTCTCAGTTTAAAACCATTCTCCCTTGTCTTATCACTAACCACTCTTGTAAACAGCTGTTGCCCCTCCTGAAGCTGTTCCTCCCACCCCTGAAAACATTCAAGGTCAGACTGGACAGGGCTCTGAGCAACTTGATGTAGCTGTAGGTATCCCTGTTCAGTGCAGTGGAGTTGGACTAGCTGATATTTTAGGGTCACTACCGACTCAAAAGATTCTATAATGCTATGAAATAGTAGCTACTCAAGGCAATTATGAGACTATAGGAAAATGAGACAACTACTTCAGCAAGAAAAAAAAAAATCATGAGGAAGGTCATTTCTGTCATACCATCTCACTGGTTGATGTGGACTCAGTTTTCCATATTATTCAAACAAAATTTCCCACTACAAGTTTTATTTGAATTTTGCTCTAGTTTTCTGAACTCCCCTGTAGTTCATCTGAATTACAGCTACAGCTTAACAAGCAGTTTAAAATAGTTTATGGAAAGAATAAACCTATCACTTCTAAGTGAAGACCAGAAATGTCTTCACATTCATACATGAGATGATGTCTAGATTTCTACTTTTCTCACTTCTAATTCTAAGAAAAAACCCAACACTTTACTAGACAGCAGATTTAATTTCCCCTCTTTATATTTGAAGCTGTTCCATTGTTTGGGAAAGGACAGTAGTCAATTAGCTGCGGTTTTTCTCAAGTTACATCTCTGACACACTGTGAAATAACAGTGAGTGGGTCACCGGAATTCATGATCTTGGACACAGTGTTGTGACTCATGGCTTTCATCAAGAGGCGGCACCTTATTTTTCTTCTGAACTAAATAAATATCTTATATAACACTGGAAAAAATTTCTGTGATAATTAGCAGGGAAGACAGACATTTAGCACTTCTCTGCATTGACCCAGAAGAGGAAGACCCCCAACTGGGAAGTCTGAAAGGCAGACACTTGAACTGGAGCAGCCACCCCAGCCTCTCTCATCAAGCAGACTGGCCCTGTGCAAAGCCAGGATGCTGATCCACCCAACAGTAACCCAACTTTTCTCCAAATGTTTAATCAAAGAAGAATGTACTGCACCACACAAAAGCAGGTACAGAGAACCACCCCTACACTCCCACAAATTTTCACCAGTCCAATTACTGCAATGAGAGACACCTTACAGGCAACCTGCCCATCCATGCTGATGAGACAATTTAGTCTTGTGAAGTGGCAGTGTATCTAGCTCTTGTTTGAAGAGGAAAAATAATAAACAATTAAGGAAGAAAGTGAAACTTCACTGAAGTCAGGAAGTGTGTGAAGTCAGGCTTCACACACTCACTCCTCAGGCAAAAGGTTTCTAATGACGCATTTAACTGTGAGAATATGCTGCCAGCTGAAGGAGGAGTCCCCCAGTGCATTCAGAGTGCTCTCATCAGTCCTTAGCCTTCTTCACCACATCCCAAAACCATCCAGGCCAATAGGCACAGGGTCTCTTGGGATCACTGGGGAGCTGCTTTAGTGCACACAATCCCTGTAGTCAAGTGGAAAGCCATATCTATAAGCAACTTTGATTTTGATGTTATTCTAAACTATTATCTCAGCCCAGTTGCAAGGTTTAGTTTCTAAGTGGAAATATCTTACAACTACACCAGAGGAACATACCAGGGCTTGTTATGGGAAGGAATAGTTTCCTTTATTTCCACACTGCCTCCATCCCGAGGACATAAACAAGGTGTGTCACACCACTGCACTCACGTCTGTTGTACCTCATCTAGAGGTTTCAGCCAGACCTTGAGCTAGCTGTGGCTAGGTATCCTACAAGTACAAATCAAGGTCCAGCATTCCTGTGATGCCCCAAGCAGCGGCTGCAAAGCAGAAGTTTTTAATTCTTATTTCACCTAATTCTGATAGGCAGAAGATGAACCCGAGGGTGAGAAACACAGCCAGCAGAAACCAAGTAAATATTTTCTTAAGATACAAAGCTTTCACATTATCACTGTTTTGCTTTACCCAGGTTATCCCCCTTTGCCCTCATCCTTCTGTTCCCTAGGATAACAGAGAAGGGCGAGCTGAGAAGGCAGTGTCTTCCTGTGGAATCTGGATTTACAACAGTAGCATTACGAACATGCTGAAGACTATGTTTCAGTGACAGAAGGAAGGAATTACTCTAACATAAGTTATTTACGAGTGAGCAAGCCTTGCAGTCCTTCTAGATGCTTTCAAGAACCGTGGTAACACTTCTGGCCAGAACTATAACATTATCTATGGGAGGCAGCAGGACTGTGATAAAGAGGGAGACATGTTTCTGATATGAAGAGATATAAGGGCCTACAGATGGCAATGAGGTGATCGGATCTGTGGGACGGTTTTCAGAGAAGAATCAAAACAAAAAATGATCCCATAACTGCAGAGAGACCTTTTATATACAAAAGCAAAACTGGGAGTATTTGCTGACTTCTCATGATAGAGAATTAAAGAAAGCAGAGGTGAGAAACAGCCTCAAGAGTATAGCTGCGTTTTATGAGCTTCCAAAATAAAATCTTGGTTTTATGATGAGGTGGATAGACTGAATAATCACAAGCAGAAAGGCAAGTGCCAAAGCTACTTTAGCCAATTCACTGCAAATTAGGTAAACCTACAAGAACTGGAGACTGTTGATTTTGCACACTCCAACGCTCATGCTGGTGCTCAAAAAGCATCCAAGTATCCCTGGCTCATTCTACCACCTGCTGTATGTAACTGGTCACCTAAAAAAAATAATAAAAAAAAATCACATCTATTGCTCATTTATCTGGGACAAATAGAACAAGTTACAGATTCTGATGGCAGATAGATGAATACCAGCATACAAGTGAAAATCACGTCATTACTCACAGCACTGTGAATAAAACAACTGCCTCATAAATTCGTAGGGTCTAGTTTGAATCTATTTGGAATTGAAGAGAATTACAGTTTCAGGTCATTAGCCCACACCTTGCAGAGGCTGCTCTAAGATGCAACACCTGTTGTTCTCTAGAGAGAGCAAGTTATCAAAATACTGTCTGGATATGAAGTTAAAAAGCTTAATGTAGTCAAGTGGCAATAAAAAGGGAAGAGCAGATACCAGGAAAAATCCTCTTTCACCCCACTCAATTACTGGTTCCTAAGCACACATTTCTCATCTAGCAACTCAATTTTCTCTTTTTTTGCATTTTTCCTGTACTCTGGACAGGATCCTTTGAGTGACCATCAGTATTACCATTTGCTAAATAGTTCTGTAATGCTTTGACTTCTGTATTTTGCTTTTCTCTACTTCTGTTGCATTCATTTTCTAGAAACAGATGACAAAGGACTGTTAAATACAGGTCTCAGTTCCTGCAAAGAATGACGTCATGTAGTATCCTTCTGCTAGATACTTAAGCTCCATCATAATGCTAGTTCTGTCCATACTGCTCCTGCTGGAAAGTCATCCCAGAGCCTCCTTCCTCATACAGTTAGAAGCTTACAACCCTATCCTTAGTCTATTCACCACAAAAGTGTCAGAAATATTATTGTTTACAAAGTCTTACTGATTATAAATATTCAAATTTACTCATTTACTCCTATGCAGAACTATGTAAAAGAGGTTTTACAAGTACTTTCTACAACAATAGTAATAATTCCTACTTGAAGGCAAAAATATCTCCCCCAACAAATTTAGGATGCTCTCTCTCATGTCTGTACTACACAGGCAACCATTAGGCATCTTGATCTTTCTTTCAACTTGTCCAGCCCAATCCTGCAATATAAACTGCTATTAGCGCTCTTATTTGACCTCATACTATTAGACTTCACTGCATCTCTATTTCTTTATTTGTTATCTAATTCTTTCAACACAATAACCTCATTTTCCTTCACGTTACCAGTACTTTCTAATTTCACACTGTAAGTTTCATTAGCACATTCCTTATTTTATGCCAAAGTGGAAACTTTACTTCTTTTGTCTCCTCTCAACTTGTATGGTAATAGGATCATTGAGGGCTTGTTTTCAATATCCTTTGCAAGTCTTGACTTGATTTGCAGCAAGACTTAATTCAGCACTGCACTTTTCAACAGGCACAATGTATCTTCCCTGTGCTGAATAGACATTGCTCCACTCTAGAAAAAACTCTTCACCTTTTGCCAGGGTATTTTTTATTTATTCATTCATTCATCTGAGATGCTCAGTTAGGTCTGGAAATTTTCATGGACTTTTTCTCTTCACAGATTACATGACTTTGGACTTTTGATGGAAATTCCATGCCTTCTTCACATAAACCATGTCTTCCCTTCTCTACCACCACTTTCCTCTATTGTTTGGTTTTTTTTTTGCTTTTTTTTTTTTTAGTGTGTGTAATTGTCTATATTTCAAGTTAAATCTACTCCACTAGATTATGTTTTCCTCTTTCTAAGATGCTCTCTCTCCTTATTAAGCAGTTCACACTCTGGGTATACTCACTAAGTAGATTGTGAGCATCTATGCAGTTGCTCTTCCCTGTCCTTCAGAGTTTCTACATATCTTCACCTGGACTCACCCTTGCCTCCAGCAGTGTGCATAATCCTCTGATCTTCCTTTTCAAGATGTGTAGAAGGCTGGATTTTATAAATAAATAGATCTTCTCAGAGACTTACTCTAAGGTAGTGCACATAGAACTACTGCCTACTGAAGTACTTTTGACTGCAGTTGAGCCTGTGTCATTGCTTGTCTGTAGCCAGTTGTCTCTTCTTAGCCTGTAGCCTGAGAAAAGGAGGGGACAGAAACCTCACCAGACATGCCCACACTTCCCCCTACCTTTCTCTCAAGACACAAAAATGAGTGGCTTACTTATCTGGGTGCGCATCGTATTACAGAAACCCAATAAGAAACACTGCCCCAGGCTTCCCTGATCACTGACATTTGAGCCAGGTGTAAGGAAGGTGTAGACGTTACCTCTCTCCCTGCAGCTTAAAGGATACTGCCACCTTTGGAATCATTTTTGTAACCATTTTCTGTGTGAAGCCTTCTTCAGGCTAGGCTTTCAGGTAACAAGAAAAAAAGCATTGCCAGTTCAAACAAGGATAGTTATAAGAAGCAGATCAAATGAAGGCTCCTGAAATTTCTTTCTTGTATGAGACTAGCAAAGAAAAGAAAAAAAAAATCCACAAAACAGATAACCCTTCAAAACGTTAACAATGTGTTTCTTGGCTATTCTCACCAATAGTAGCATCATTTAGTTGAGTTATTAACAAGGAGGGCTCATACATTCCCAGTTCTGATCCTAAGCTGAAGCTGGTGTTTGGCCCTGCAAGCAGGGCCTCAAAATTCTGAAGACGTTTCTCTTGGTGGTCTGCTAACAATTTCCTCCTCTACAGGCCAGATCTGACCACTCTTAATTCCTGAGGTAATTAATAAAAATATGCCATATTTCCACTTTTTTTTTTTTTTGTCTCCCCTATCACTTTTCTGCCCTGAAAATTTGATTGAAGTAAAAGATGAGTACTAGCACTAAAACTGAATCTGAAGTATGAGCAGTATTCCTCTCCATCTCAATTTTCCCATTGACTTTTCTGAGCAGTGCTTTGCATAAAGTGTAGAGACCTGCTTGGCATTGGGACTGATGGTCTTTATATTCTATGCACGATAACTTTTACCCGTTGACAACACTGAGGCTATCCTATACTCTCTCTGCCTTATCAGTTCTTCAGCATGGAAGGCAGAGCACACATTTGACAAATACTGCTCCAAGTAGCCATTACCTCTCACATGGCCCTCCTCACCCAGGCATGAAGGAGAAACAAACAAATGAACAACAACAGACAAAACCTTCAGATTTCTGCATCAAAATAAATCTTCAGTTCCACTCTTCCCTTTCAAATTGCATTTTCAGTCCTTAATTAAATCAGTGGAGGAAATGGGCTCTCCTCCTCTGGATGGATGAGGGGGAAGAGAAATGCAAGAAGTGAACATCTGCTCTCTTTCAGTTGTGTTTGAAGAGGTTCCAGTAACAGCCCTTGCACAAAGCAAAAGGCATTTTGTCCTTCAGAGACTCACTGTTTTCCAGACATTTTGATTAAATTAGGTCAGCATAGCAGGTCTGTACCACAGCACTAGGATGGCAAACTTACTCCATTTTTGCAGCAGGCTGAACTAAGTCCTGAGAGAAGCAGCGATAGCATTTTAATTACATAGCTACAAAGATATTTATTACAAAGACATTCCAAAATAGCAGAAGCCTGATTTACAAACACCATTTGGAATAATACGTTCTGATGAGGTGTGGTTGACATCTTACTCTTCGTACAGAGGTCAAGTGAAAGGTTTTGGCTGCTGCTATGGGGAAGTAAGAGGATTTCCTTTGCAGGGAAGAGAAGTCCTGTTAGTTCTCTGCAATACCTATTGTATCTCAAGTAGTAGGTGTTTGACAGAGCCTGCACACTGTGAGTACACCGATAAGGAGAGTAACAGAGGGTTGTTTGGAAGCTGATTCAGAGGCCAAGAAAAATGTTGTGTGAGGGTGGCAAACAAAACTCGTGCCATGGTTACTGCTATCCACAAGATTTTCCTACACACACCGTTGTGCCCGGGGGGGCTGCACATAATTCAAACACAAATTTCTCCTTTGCCAGCCTGAAGCGCTGGCATGAAAAACAAAGTTCGCTCAGTCAACGCCTTGTAGGCATCTCCTTGGAGCACAAACAGGCAGTGTTAAATTGAGGTATGAAACTCAGTACTGAACAAGGCCTTCACTCTGCAGGGCGCAGGGCTGGAGCTGGTTATTTCACCCCAAAAATATGATGAGACAGTATCCATATGTTTTAATTAAAAGAACAACAACAAAGCAGGAAAGCCTGGAGAGAGTTAACAGCTGAGTTAAAATAGAGACTGGGCAAACCCAGCTGAAGCTGATTACTCCCCTCTCCTCCCATCAGCAGTGAAGCTTCTATTATGTTTATACTAGTTCAAGAAACACGCTTTTTAGTGAGCGTGTATTTCTAGTTGTAAAAAACCCTGCCCTAGTCACTCAAGTCAACTAAATTACATAGACTTACATTTTCTTGTTATTTGGATTTCAACTACTTTCTTTCTTGCATCCACAGCACCCTTTCCTGTTTTACTAATTTTGTTCTTCTTTAGCTGAGAATGCAACTCAAACTTTTAAATCTATCTTCTTAAGTCAAAGTGCTCAGAAACAGGCACACTGGCCATTACTTCCTTACTTTATTTGAATAAGTTATTCCAAGGGTGGACACAAAGCTTTCAGCCAGAAGGATGTAAGCCAGCAGAGCACAGGGGACCTGGTTCTGTGCATTGCTCCTCACCCTTTCTGCATCAGAGCTCTCTGAGGCAGACAGGTGAAACATCTGCAGCACCATACCACCCCGGAGTTCTTTCATCTGCTGGTTCCCAAGGCACCATTTGCATAAAGAGCAATCTACAGGAGACCTACCAAAACAATCTTGCTTTTTCATCAGAAATACAGTTTATTTTTTGTTAAATGAGCAAAGCACCTTTATGTGCTAAACCATTTTCAGGTGGGAGGCATCCTAATAAAACATTAAAAGTATTCTAATGAGAGGGCAACCCACTAGAATTTTAACTAGCACCCACAAAGCAAAGTGCATGCAGAGCAGCAGAATATTCACAAGCACAGGGTAAAATATTCAGTCGTTTTTGTAAGCAGAGTCTGTCTCAGGGAGACCTCAGGCTCATATACAGCCTTCTCTTGTGGTAATAGGCTGAAAAATGAAAGCCAAAGAAAGCACCCACAAAGCATCATCAAGAGACTTTTTACATTATTCATAAAAAGAAGTATTGGTGTACCTTTTCTTCTGATGTTTTTTTTTCCTTTTTGTTAATTCCACCTCACTTTGTCTTCATAGGACCAAATAAGAGCAGCATAGGGAACCTCTTCCTTCACTGAAACAAGGTTAGGAGCCAGGCTGCCAGCAGCCCCTTTTGCTGGGCTTCAGATGCTTGCTGGGGTGAAGGGGAAAAGAATTCATCACACCCTGGTACAGCTGCTGCTCTTTAGCATTAATGGCATGCAGAAACATGGTAAAAGGCAGAATTGAACTTGCATGGGAAATACCAGTTCTGATATTTCCTAACAGTCAAGCACCTTTAACTTGATATAGCTTTGGTAGTCTTTCTAGACAGCAGACTGGGTCATTCATCTCTGTGTCACCTGCCCCAGGCCTCAATGTTTAAAATTTCTGCAGTGATTTCACAAAATGTTGGTGGGGCCCAATCAACTCCAGTACCAAATACTTCTCGAGACTCAACTTATTTATTCTATTTCCAGACAAGGAAACTTTGAAATTCTTTTTCACTAGTGCTTTTGGATGGCTACGTTACATCACCAGAGATGATTTGAAAAATTTATCTTGTTTCCCACAGTTCAGACCTCAAGCTGCAGGATTAGTTCATGGTTGTGACATTGCTTAGATTTAGAAGTGCAAGAGCAAGATGTTTCTCTTTTGGCATGTGCAGAAGTTAAGACTGGTATCTACTTGAGAAGTGCTCAGACCCATTTCAGCTGACTAGTTGTGGAGCAAAGCATATTTCTCCATTCCCAGATGATGCTCTAGCTGGCTGACCTTTGTTTTTCCCTGAGCTGCTGACTCAGCCATGTGCAGGGCTCCTCTGCAGCAGCACAGGAGGCAGCAGGAGCATCCCACCTCTCCTGACTGCCTTTGCCTTGCCCTGCAGCTTCTCTTGGCACACTGACCTCCGCAAACCAGCATGCAGCAGGGGCGTACCTCCTGCCAACTCACCACTCCCAAAGAATTAATGCTTTCTGTTACTATCGAGACCAAGGGAAACATTGCCCCCGGCGTCCAGAGTGGCAGTAGTATCTTCACACTTTTTCCCAGAGACATTTTTTTTCAGCAGAGCTTTGTAAATCCTATTTTCCTCTCCTTTCTGCACCCCAGGGCTGCGAGCTGTTCTTTGCACGCCACAGAGCAGTGGTGCAGGGCTCCCAGCTGCCACCAACTCCGTCCCCAGGAAGTGCATGCAGTCCCTCAGCTCTCAACACATCAGGGTAACACACTGATTGCCTCTATCTAAACATCTGATACATCTCTGTGTGAGATTTTTTTTTTTTCCGTGACAGTGTTTCCTTATTAGGTATTGTTTTTCACCAATAATAAACGTGCTTGCAAAAGGTTTGACAAGCAGACTGTAAGTGCAACTTCAGTCTCCCATCCACACTAAAAAGAAGAGACAGCAGTGCTTTTGAAAATCAGGAACCCTTTTTCTGATGATATGCATACAGAAATGTGTGTGTGTGTGTATATATATTTATGTGCGTATGGATATAACTGCACTGGAGCTGAGGATAGAATCCTGTGTACTCATGCAGGCTGGTCAAAACCCAGCGTCTCTGGGCACAGCAGGTTCTTCTTTTCTTCCCACTCCGAGTCAGTTTCTAGCAACGCTGCTTAAACACATTCTCTCTTGCACACATTCCCTTAGAGCATATTTACAGCGCAAGTCCAGTTTGGCTCTTTCCTGCACCTCTTTCACCTTCTGTTTTCTCATTGAGAAGAGCTGTGCCCACAGTTAAACAATGCCTTGGGAAAGCCCAGCAAAGATTCCTGTTCTGTGAGCAGTTCAAATCCCCTGCTCCTGTACTGAACAAGCCTTTTTTTGCCTCCCCCTTTTTATCTGCCTAGCTCTGTGTTTGTTGCATTTATCTGTAACAGAAGGCAACCATTTCACTTACCAGCTCTAGTCGGTTTAACCTAGCCCATAATAGTGTCATTGTAGTCAGCTTGCTGAGAGCTAGAAAAATTAGATATACCTGTTTTTAATGAATGCTGATAATGGCACAGCACACAAACAACAAAGCAATCTGCTAGGTCCAATCACTCCATCATTCTGAATTTTAACACTGATAATTGTGTACTGTGAAGTTCAGAGGCACTAAACAGGATTACTTGCTTCATATTCCTCATAACAAACAGTACCAGAGCAGAGGAACACTCTGGCAGGGAAAAGATACATGGCATCTATTCTACTGATGAGGAATGGGATGCAGAAGTCAGCCACTCAATCTGAGATGCAGTGCAGGGAACGTGGGGCAGAGCTGGAGCTGAGTTACCATAAATGCTTGCCAGTAGCTTTGGCACTGGGCCATCTCTGTAAGACAAACTGCAGGGCGAAACTGAAAGTTTTTATGAGGATGTACAGGAGCCACAGATGTCATCTTTATATGTAATTCTTTCTGAAGTATAGTTTCTAATTACCCAGCTTACCCCATATAAATCTGCAAAAGAATTTGAACTTTCATACCTACCTGTCCACATGACAAAAGTGAAGTATGCAGTACAGACAGTGGCATTCACATCCAGATGTTCGATTTGTATGTGTGACACAACATCTTAAATTTATTTTGGTATTCTTGTTTTTCTGTTTATTATCAGTGCTGGCAGATGCGGTTCACAAGGAGAGGTTTTTTGATCTAAGTTATTGCACCTGGGAGAACAAAGCCACACCTTCCCAAACCTTCCCAGATTTGGCACTTATTTTTTCACTAGTACGGAGCAGGCATTGTAAGTGCACTACATCAGAACGTGAGAATTTTTCCAGGCAGCACTTAAATTGATTTTTACCTCCATTCCCACAAGATTGTACATTCTCCATTCCCCTTACTTCTATAAGAATACTATAATCTAAACAGATGCAGATAACTTATAAAGCAACCCTGTTTTCCACACCCACCACCTGCAGTAGGAAGAGGCATCACTGCACTGTGTAGCATATCATCTTCAATTACCAATACCTGTCAACACATTTGCAAGGCAGCAGCACACTAAAAGCCTGACCTTACTATCATCGATGCTGATGATATAAAGAGCTGTGATACCCACCTGACTCCAACACTCATTTTACGCATCACCTTGCAAAAATTCCAGGTGCATTAAATCCCTCAGTAGGGTGTTGTTCAGCTCACCTACCCCAGCTTTCTGATTTCCCGTAGGGTCTCTGGAGATGTGCAGGAAGACTTGTAGGAAATGCTGCCGCTTTGCTGCAAGGGCAGAGAACTGGGGCAAAATCCTAAGCCTCTCCTTCCCACTGAAGCTATGGATGCCCCATCCCTGGAGGTGTTAAAGGCCAGGTTGGTCGGGGCCCTGAGGAACCTGGTCCAGTGACTGAGTCAGTGTCTGGCAACCCTGCAGGGAGGCTGGAATGAGATGACCTTTGAGGTCCCTTCCAACCCAAGCCATTCTATGATTCCCCCCCACGATTGGAGAATTTAGTGAGGAAAGAAACATAATTTCTAAGCTCTGTATGGCCTAGGAAAGCCTGAATTTAGACTTTCTACAGTGAAAACAGTTCTATGAAACAGAGCCCTGGAGCGTTTGAGGGAAAGCCTTCACCCTTCCTTCTGTGGGTGGCTGTACACAGGAATGCAGTGTGAGAAGGAGCACCGCAGCCAAGAGTGACACTTCCTCAGGAGCAGGGTGCCCTGTCCCACCAGGACACCAACCCATCAGTCACGGCCCAGCACAACCAGGCCTCCAGGCCACCCCTTGCCTCCAGACCACCCTGAAGCCTCCTGGCCTCCCAGACTTGTCACACAGCTCAGGTGCCGGTCTGCCCAAGCACTGCTGGCCTGGGGGAGGAGGAGATACCTGTCTCTTGTCTAACAGGTGTTTTCAGGCAGGAATAGGTGACTACAGAAAGAAAATTTCCAAGCACAGTACAGTGGTGCCTTGCAGTGCAGGAAGCAGACAGACTAGTTATTGTCTGAGCCGTGGGCTCTAGGCACCTAAATTTCAATGTAAGCAGTCTGGGCTCTGTGCAGAGCTAACACCTTATTAAGTTTGCTGGTTCCCTTTCCAGGCCTTTCACTATTCGTTGTCTATCGGCTCTCTCTACTTAAGCTCCTCACTAACAAACACAAAAACACCAAAAACATAGACCTGGCCAGAACATTGTCAAAGTCAAATACCCCATTACATCAAAGCTGAAACATCTCAGAGGAACATGAACATTTCAACAGAGTTTTGCCTGTGACCAGAATTAAAAACCCCAATTGCTTGCCGGAGGCCTTTGAACTCAAACCAGGCATTTCAACGCAGCTCTTTTTCAGAAAGGCATCTGAAAGGAGGTGCTTTGTATTTTTTTCCCACAAAAGATACAGAGACTTCAAAAATCCCAAGAATGTGCTCTGGGATTGGAAGGCTGTCCCTTCATTCAGTTCTGCTCTCAGGCTTCAGAGAAAAGGGGTTTGGGAGCAGGTGCCTTCATGTCACCCACGTTGCTCATTCAGGAAAGAGTGGCTGGGAACATGATGCAGGTTCTCCTTGTTTTCCTTCAAAAAGTTGCAGAAAAATAAAGTAAGAATACACTGAGCATTTCACCTTATTCACCTAAGAGGACAAAGAAAAAAATTATAATATGTTTATTATGACATTTTTCATTATTACAAAGCATCAGATGATTTTTTCTGTCAATTTTTCCTCTTACACATGTCCAATTAATCTTTAAACTTACTTCAAACATTGATATAAGGAATAGTATAGCTTGGTTTATGTCTTTTAAAAAGACACTTAATAGACATTTTGTGCTAATGATTATTGAACATGCAATAGAAGGAAAAAAAAAGCTATTATCTTCTAACTCCATTACTGTACACTAATATATCTTTCCTGACATTTACTGTCAGGATTCAGTTTTCCCTATGGTCAATCTAGCTCATACAATTCAACCTCTTTTTGGCTGGGAACTTTTCAGGCTGAGAATATCCTACAGTCATTCTGTATGGTGTGCATGATCTGGGTGCATGATGATTCCACCACTTTAGAAATATGATTCACCAGTAACAAAAACTATAGACTGTTCTGAAATTATTTGCCTTGGAAACTAATATCACTGTAATCAAATGTGTGAAGAAATTACAGAAGATTTTGCTTCTGCGTGATGTGCGCTCTCAGGAACAAGGAAGGACTCTCCATTTTCTACCTTTTGTCTATCTCTGCCTTTAGCATTTTTTTGAATGTAAGTTACATTTGAGATCATGATAAAGTATAGATTGATTCTGCATTTTTTTTCTTTTAAACAGTTCTCATGTTACTCTTCTGCCAAGTAGACTCTTGTTGTTACACTCCTAATGCCTCATCACACTGCAGCCAGTTTATACAGTCATATGAAATTACTGTCAGTGTAATGAACATGTCTCCTTTGAGGTCTCCTGAACTTATTCATCTACTGAGTCATCAATAGCTTTGCATTTACTTGTATCCAAGTGACCCTTTAAAGGGAATGAAAGACATATTTGATTATTTTAATCCAGAAGAATGAAGATAGATTCCAAGAAATATATCTATATAGTTTTGACTTAACACTGATGGTCAGACAGATCATATTTTGCCTTAGATGTTGTTGATTTATTATAAAATGGTTTTCCACTTGAAGAAGTGAGTTAGTTGTATTTCAAATATAGGGAAAAAATTGAGGGGTGGAAATTGGTTAGAAATAACTATCAGAACATTTAAAGCCAAAACATTTTCTTTGAGACAAAAAGAAAGTTTGGACATAAATGGATTGGTACAATTTGATGACTTTTTCTTCCCCTTCCAATCTTCTGTGTGAAGTTCACTATGGACTTCAAAAAACAGAGAGAAGAGCAAATAGCTGAACCAGATAGACAGCACGGCTACACTCGGAAGCTAGCAAGTCTGGAAAGTGGAAGAAATTGATAGGCTCAGTAAAAGAAAGTCCAATTCCTTAGAACATTCCTTCCAAGCCCTCAAGAAATGCTGGTATTATTTCACCATACCAAAGGTCCTCACTCTGTAGAGATCACAGGTGAACACTTCTACCAACATCTGAAGAGGAGTAACTTGTTCAGCAACAGGGAAATTTCTCCTTCGCTATGAACAGATGCAATGTCAGACTCTTGAGAGGAAAGCAGCCCAAAGTCTCTTATCTCCTTGCCCTTAGCTCAGAATAAGAGCCAAGAAAGTTCAACTGAACTGAAAAGAGAAACAGGATCCTCCAGTTTAGAAGGTGCAAAAAGCAAGCACACACCAAATAAAGTCTCTTTTGTCCTCCCTTCTAGTGTCAGTACTTGATGGCTTGCTGTCATCAGGATATTACCCC
>JAOWBP010001760.1:55663096-55677975 GCA_028571105.1 Tragopan temminckii | reverse complement strand
GAAAAAAAAAAAAAAGGAAGTCTCCACATTGCAAGGAAGGACTATGGACAGAAGTATCATCCATCCATTTATCCATCCATCCATCCATCCATCCATCCATCCATCCATCCATCCATCAGCAAGCTGCAGTATCAGATATGTAGTTGTCCTCTCATACTCCCATGGATCAATGCAAGTTTCTGTTTATCAGTCAGAATAAAGATCATACCATTAGCTATGGTATTCATAGCTATTCATTACAAACAGCTCAAGCATTTGCCTTCCCCAGAGCAGTGGATGTTGACTTTTGCTGTAGCTCCAGTAAACTAGCGTTTAACTGGAAGCTGCTCAGACTTCCAATCTCAAGTTGGGTAAAAATTACCAAATAAGTTATATTTTTTTCTGTTATTAAAAGAAAAAAAAAAAAAGCTTATCCAGGTTAGCTGACACAATTCATTCTTGTGCCTTCATTTCTGGCTCTTTTTTCTAGTCATAGATGAGTGGTATTTGATGTTAGCACCACAGTGTGTTTCTCCATCCAAAGGAGAAGAAGAGTACTGCCAAAGCAGAGCTGCAGCATGGTCTTACACTCTGAAGGAAGGCTGGGTGCATGTCCAAGCACCACTCTGCCAAATACAAATCTGCAGGGAGCCTTCCAGCTTCTGATAACCATGTTCACAAGGAGCTGAGCAAAAACAGATGCATTTTACAGCTCACACCACCGTGCCATGATAAAAACAAGCATCAGAAGAGAGAAATTCCCTGCTTTCTTGTTCTCTCCTGTTCATGCCTTTGTGCATAGAATAACTCCAGCCCTGGAAAGCACCTGCTTTTGTTGGAGTGAGGAGGCAGTCAGCTTAACTTCAAAAAAGGCAGGAGGAAGACTACTCTGACTCCTAGAGTGGTTTTTAGCAGCCCATGTGCTAGTTCAGAAGTTGTGGAAAAGGGAGTTTTGGCTTTGTAATTAATGTCCCAGACAAAAGAATTATTCAGGTTTTAGGTCACCCGGATAATATTGTTCCTTGCTCTTGAACCGCAATGTACAAGGTACCCATTCTGTACACTGACTACCTTCGGAAAGGAAATCTTTGCATTTGGTACAGCAGTAAAGACGATCAACTAATTTAGGTTGCTTCTAGATGCAGTAGGAATGTCAAATGCAGACTGAGATAGAGAAATATTTTAGCAGGATGCCAATCAATCACATACACTCTTTTATTACACAATGAGCTGTAGTCTGTTCATGTCTTTTATAGCCCATAGTATGTGGCTGCTGGTCAGCTCATTCCACACCCTCAGCCTAGAAGTCCAAGAATCCTTTATAGGTGGTTTTAATTCTGATCTTTTCATATCTTTTCTTGTTTAGTTCCATTACTTTTTCCTCCTTTCATCTGAAAAAAGAAAAATTCTCAGACAGCACCAATGACATGCAGGAAACCCTTCATCTAAAGTAGCTGTCCTATAAGAAAACAATGCTGTGACTTGGTGACGTGTAGGTATAGCTCTCTCATAGCTGCCTGACATATTCAGATGGCTGAAACTTAAGAAGAGACATCAGGCCTAGAATTATTCTTCCCTCTGCCATTGACTCACTGCTCCTGGCTGGTATGCAGCCCTTGCCTCGCATCTTTTCTCAGTGAGGACTCATTTGTATTCAAGGGATGTTTTAAGATGTAATGGATGTTTTATTACGTAAGCATTTCAGATGAAAGGGCCAGTGTAAATTCAAGGAACTTACTGATGATAAGCATTAATAATAAATGTGATCACAGAGCTTTTGCAATGATTCAGTGAGTTCACAATATTCTTACTGTGTTATCAATTTCTGATTTTAAAGCCAGAGAAAATAACAGAATTTTAATAGAAATTTGTAAAAGAGAATAATTCTGCATGATTATTTAAAAATTTGTGATTTCTTTGGAGGAAAAAGACCCATAAATGCTGGGAGTTGGGCAGAAATGAAGGGAATAAATCTTTAAGATACAATACAAATTTCTAGGTCATAAAAATACATCTCAAAAATATGCACAGTTTAAGATGGAGGATGAGGATGGAGGGTGCATGAGGGCTGGTGCTAACAGTCAAAACCAGACACAGATTCATACACTGAATATCATAAGAAAATATTTCATTAACACTAGGAATAGAATAGTGGAGAAGAAAATGGATGAAATATCAAAAGAAGATTGCTTCTAATGGAAAATAAGAAGAAAATAAGGAAGAGTTTTTCTGTATTTGCTCTGTATTCCCTACCTTTCTTTTGCCAGAGCCAAGCACATGCACTAGGCAGATTACTAGCTGGCTTTGATACATCCCTGAAAATAGAAGGAAAAGTAAGTAGGAACAAGAACAACTAGCAGAAGTTCAAAAGTTCTTCTCAGTCCCTATGCATTGCTAATAATAAAACAGCTGCTTCATTCAGAAATCTGTGCTGCTGTCTTTGACTTCTACAAAAATCTCAGTTAAAATCACAAAACTAGACTTCAGTAAAGCTAAAAATTCACCTGATGATGCCACTGGTCACTAGAAATACAATGGCTCTTAACTTAGTTGCTTTAAAAGTCTAATTTTGCTCTACTCAATATCTGAAAGGCTTTAAAATTACCACCAGCGTCTAATCACTCTCACAAGATTTTATAAAGCCTCCGAATCTGTTGCTTGTATTCAGCTACAGAAGTATCCAGTGAAGAAACAGAAGGTGATACGCCTGCTTGATGTTCACAAAGCATTTTGAAGATGAAAAATATAATGTGCTGAGTATTAAGCTGGTCTGACCACCTTCTCATTACAGCGCAGATAGACAGTCTGTCAGAACAAGACAAACAGGACACAAAGCCGGTCTGGTGAGGATCCTGTTTTGCCTTAGAAACGATGTTAAAATAATTGATAGTGTCAATAATGGTTTCAAAGTATTACGTTCCTTTGCTCACTGCTTCAAAGGAGCCTCCAAATACCTATAAATACAGCTAATTTACTACTTACATTTGATATGAAAAAGTACTAAAAAGCCTCTTGAAAATACAAGTAAAGAGATCTACAAATTTTTGATCCACCCTTAACATGTTTAAAAAATTTTAGGTACGTGCTTTGTATGCCCCCCTGTAATGAAAAACCTCCCATAAAGACTCTCATGTGGAACTGATTTGCATTCTGAATATGCTGAATGGACTACAGAGACTACAGAAGCCTTTAGAGAATCCTTGCTGTCTTAAAAAGGTAATTTCATGCTATATCTCCTTCCACAGGAAGTGAAAGGTTGAAATATGCAAATTCAAAGAAACAAACAAATCTTCCATACTTTATTATGAGCTCCAGGTCTCCTGTGCATTTACTAAAATTTTAGTAACTCCTCTTTCAATTTCAAGCACAGTAAATTCAAGCCATTTGACAAACCTTTTATCACAGTTTTATTTAAGTGTTGCCACATAAAGAAGCATATTTCAAGCAGAGATGCATCTACAAACACTTTCTTTGAACTCACTTTTCTCTTCCCTAACCACTTCCCCATGCCATCAAATGGCTGACAGTTTCTTCATCTTTTAAAACTCCCTTAATTTCCAGCCTGGATAACTTCTAACTTGCACAACCATATGGAGCATGTTCACCTCCACACGTCTTTAATTCATATGTTGGACATCTCGGCCAAATTTAGCAAGATGGTCAAAGTCTCAATAAAATGAAGAGCACCCTCACTCATGAAAACAGAGAGCTGGAGAAAGAGAAACACCCTTTAAGACCTCGATTAAGAAAATGGAAAAAACATATGCTTGTCTCATGAGAGAGACAGCGAACCTTTCTAAAGGCTCAGCTTTCAAGGAGGGTGTCCAGTAGACACCAGAAATCACAAGATTCATCCGTACCAATTCCCTCTACTTCAGTGGTCATGGCAATGTCTATTAGAGGACACTAAAGTTAAGGCTGATGTCTGCTTATGCAAGAAACATGTGGCTTCACACCTCCTAACTCCTGTGATTTGGGCTTTCTGAAATGCACCCAGCAGAATCTGTATGGACAATCAAGTTATGGGTATCTGCTAACTGGATCATGAGTAGGAGCTGGAGGTAGCCACAAGTCTTGCTATCAGCTGTTGAGGAGAGATGCTCCCAGACCTCTTCTGATTGTTGCTAACTGGTCACATAAAGGAGAAAATGACACTGTAATTGCGGAAGCCTGTCGACACCTCTGTCTACAATTATTGTATTAACACAGTTGAAACAAAATAGATAATCTCTACTTTGGGCACTAACTACATATATAAAAAGCTGAAGCGTAGCTCAGGAGCCACATTGAAGCCCACATTTAAGCTTGTGTGTATCATCCACCTGAAAATACCTTTATTAAATATTGGAGGATCCATCTGAATGTGTAATACCAACACAAATGATTTAGAGAGGAAGAGCACAAAAGAGAGGAACTAGAAAAACTCAACACCATTTGTTTGGATTATTTTGTTTAAAGGGTCATTTTTCACAGAAGAAAATTCCAGTTGGGAGGAATGGAGGGATGGTATCAATACTATTATCTCGGAATTAGAGAAAAGAAATGTCTGTGCACAGCCATCCATCCCTCTTCTTGCCCAAAGGCATGATCAGCTTCATCTAAACTATTCTCAGAATGATTCTTATCTTTTTTTCAGAAACATCCAAAGCTCTCCAGCAATTTATCTCCGCGCTCATTCTCCCTGCCACTTTCTTTAGAGGTTATTTTATCTCTCTATTGAGCTGAAATCCTCCTTACTACACCTGAAGCGAGTGACTTGTTTTCTTCACAGTATGCAGGAAGGACAGGCAATTCCCCATGTCCTAGCAGCTGCCTTTCACCTGCAAGTTGCAAGATACTCTCCACTTCTCACTCACATAATAAGTTCCATTCTTTTGACTTGCCTCCAACTACATCTCTCATGATTTCCATTGCTCAACTCTCAACTCTAAAGGCTCATATGTCTCCTAAAAGCAGTGTTCAAAATTAGACACAAAACTACATCTTTGGGGCTTGCAAGACTTCTGGTGAATTATTTGCTACAAGCATTTTTCTGACATTTCCCTCTTTGTCAAAGTACCTTCTTGATTCTGCCCTTTTCCAAAGTAGATACTAGGCCAGCCATGTCCTTTCCCAACTCCCACTTTTCTTCAGGGTAGTAAAAGATTCAATTAAATCCTTATTTGTCCTCCTCTTCCCTGGCTGAACAAGCCTAGTTCACCACACCTCTCCTCCTATGAGACAACATCTGTGGATTACCTCTGGGCTCTCTCAGTTTACTCTTGTGCTGGTGGGACCTCATGCCACACACAGTGTTTGTGATTCCAGGGGAGACAAATGCAGGGTGTTAATCACCTCGCTCAACCTGCTCTCAGCCTGCTGGCCACGCTCTCAAGTCTAAGGAATTCTGAAATATGTGTCAACACTGTGGGGCCCAGCTTCATCTTCCAGTAGAGGGAGAAACTGGCCCAGGGGGTTGCCCTACTCCTTATCTGCGGTCAGCAGCTGCCTCTGGCCCCAAGTGGCTGCAGGACTATGGGGTTTTGGCTGCTCTGGGTGGGAGGGAGGAGAGCAGAGGACCTCATTGCCTCCACACAGCCCCAAGGCTTGTGACTCTCTGCCTCTCTGGCATTGTCACTGCCTCCTTCAACCCTATCATTACTCTGTTTTCTCCATGTCATCCTAAAACCAATCCCTTTCGTTTTCCCCTCTCTCCCCTCTCCAATACTCCTTCACATTCCAGCCCTCTAGGCAAACAGCTTAACCCTGCTGCACTAAGAACCTCCACGCTTGCATTTATGGCAACCTATTTATAATAGCAGATATAAAAACCACCTCTCACTGCCCTGCAGTAAGATGATTGTTCGTGAGTGAAGTGGAATGGATGGGGAGGAGGCCTTTGGTAGGCAGACAGCATAATCCCTTGCTCCCAGCAAAGTCCCATCCCGCACCTATGCCTTACCAGGAGAGTTTCTTTTGCATTTTTCTATCTGAAAAGAGGTTGTAATGAGTTGGGAGTCAGCCTCTTCTCTCAGGTAACTAGCAATAGGATGAGAGGTATTGGCCTCGAGCTTTGCTAGGGGGAGATCCAGATAGGATATTCGGAAAATTTTCTTCTCAGAAAGAGTAGTGAGGCACTGGCTCACTCAGACTGCCCAGGGATGTAGTGGAGTCACTGTCCATGGAGGTGTTCAAGAAACATGGAGATGTGGCACCAAGGAACATGGTTAGTGGGCATGGGTTGATTGCTGGACTAGGTGATCTTAAAGGTCTTTTACAACCTTAATGATTCTATGATTCTAAGCACCCGGGTGCTTTCATCACTTGTACTTTCATACGAAGCATCTGGTAGTTACTCATAAGCTCATGCCTTTCTTCTTCTTCAAAGCACCACTTTAAAGACTGCACCACTTTAAAGACTGACTGCCCTGAGGTTCGTAAGAGATGATCTATCAGTGTATACACCGTGAGCGTGTTGAGGTGATGAGGAATCACATTTTCTCCTTCCTCATCTATCCCCCTGTTGTGTCTGATTTTGAGGTAAGGCTGTAAGTTTTTCAGGGCTAAGGCTACCTCATGTCTTAGCCTTAGTGTGACAATAACATACATGATGAGAGTGAATTTCCTGTTTCAGTGTTATTGGAAATTGAATATGAACAGTCCAGCTGGAAGAAAATGCAGGTTGTCAGATTCCCAGTTCTTCAGCTCCTCAGTTATAGATCTTCAGCACAACAACTGGACCAAGCCCAGATGTGAAGCTTGACCAAGGCATCAAATATCTCTGGTCTGAATGACCAAAAGAGCCCAGCTGCTCTCCCCACAGCAGTATTGTTACTAATTGGCATGGAAAGCATTCAGACTAAAACCCACAAGGATACAGTTGTCAAGAGATACCCAGTAATTACTACTCTAGCTTTGAGGAATACATGATGTAAGACTGGAGGAAAAGCACCAGCAAAGCATTAGTTGAACAATATCAGCCTGCACTGCTGAGTAAGAACAGACGTGCTAAATGTAAACACACTAAAACATTTATTAAAGTCCCAGATCCTTATCAGGTAGATAGCAATATTCACAGGACCCTAGCATATGAGATCATACATTTTGGGATCAAACCTGACATCCTGCTCAGGTCACAGATACTTACGTAGATGTTTTCCCTGTCATTCAGTTTCTCCACCACATTAGCAACGTCCTTTTGCTTACTGTGGAACTGTGGCAGAGGGTTTAGTTCAATGCCACATTACCAGGGCCAAAATAATGTGGGAACTGCATTGTGTCCTGGAAATGACTGAGTGTTGTTTTAAGATTTTAATTTCAGTAAAAACAGAGTGGCAGGAAAACCAAACAATACTTCACAGGTTCGTTTACAGTCAATACTTTACAACAGTGCACACCTTATGGAGGCTGAGAATTTTGGAATGGAGGCAAAGAGTAACTTCAAGCCGAAAAAATCTGCTGTGATGCCTGAAGTTTTCTATTAGTTTCCTGAAAGAGAGTAGTGAGATAAGCCTATAAAAGGAATCTGAAGATACTTTATAAACTTACGAAAAGATATTGTCAGCACATTTTTGAAAACCTCAGTAAGTTTTGTAGATAGTAAGTATAGAAGATTCATGATAGCAAATTTTAGAATCATGTCTCAGGTTATTAATGCCTGTCATGTTTTTGCATTATTTTCACAGCCCTGATGAAGGCTAGAGCCTCTTCTTCCTTGTTATTTAACAACTTCTTTGTACCGATGCATTAAAACACTGGAACTGCCATGTTAGAGCAAAGGCCCCACTGAGTCCATTTCCATGCTACTACCATGCCCCCAGACTGGCTTCTTGAGTGAGAATGCACCAAGCGCCTACAAGACCATTTGCTTGCTGACTCCTATGCCAATGAGGGTCCTCAGTACAGGAGAGTTTCCATTCAATTTAAAATGGGGTTTTCGTCCTTGCTATTATAGCTCTCAACACTACTATTAGCTGCACGTACTCATTTGGTTTTGAATCCTACTGGTCAGATGAAGCAGATAATTTGCATTTGCCACTGTATTCTGGTGGTTGTACTTCTCTGGTCTCGAAGCTCATTCTTACTTCCTTGTATAAAAAAAAACATGTTTTACAAAGCTCAGCTGTTTGAAAAAATGTACAGGTTTTGTTACGTAAAGTTTACACATTTCAGTGTAGTGATCGCAGCTCTTAAGTCCAATAGTGCACAGTAAGCAATGTTCAGGCTGTGTTTTCAGCAGCAGTTGTTGAAAAGAGGGAAACAGAACAATTGCTTTACAGAGGCGTTGCTTCCTTTAATAATTTGTGCTACATAAAGAATACTTTTCACACTAGGTCATTCAAGAGAGATTTTGGTGGAATGCGATCATTCAGTTTATGCAGCAAAACCAAGCTGCCACGATTTAATTCTGCTGTGTGTTCCATTTTTATATTGTATCTCCATCAGTTGTTAAAGCATAGCTCCTGCTAAGCTGAAAGCATAGAAGAAAGAGTCTCAGATCGCTTCTGAAAAGCTGGAAAATGTTTTATTCATGTATTTATAGCGCATACATTGGAGGGAGTATCACTGGATTCAAAAGAGATTTGAATAGCCCTTCCTATACAAGATTTTGTTAGATCAGGGTTTTGGTTGGGCTGGATAAAACAAACTGTTTTTCTTCAGCTCCGGGTCATTCGTTATGGACATTTTACTGAAGACTAAAACAGAGCAATTATGCATTCATGAGAAGGAAGCTGAGGGCTTCACTTGGAAAACTGAAGTCTGATAACCAAAGCAAGGATCGAGTATCTTTCCCAAGGCTACTGCATAATGGTAAAAACAAGACATCTTAGAGCACAAACTGCAGAAAGCCTGCTGCTTAAAGCCGCCACAGATAAAATGATGGATTTACAACAACCAGCTTCTTCATCCGTGGGGGCCTGGTAGACCTGTACAGCGCATAAATGTAGTGTGTGCTATATAATAAAAGGCTTTGTGTGCTACTAAGCAGAGCCGACAGATCCAATTTCAGTTATCTTTAATGCAAAAACAAGAAACATTTCCAATTGTATCTATTACAATACAGCTGCTGGATGATAATATCTGCTACCCAAGTCATTTCAGTCATATATGGGAAATCACTTCCCTACAAAGCCTGAAGGCACATGAAACACAAATCACTCTGAACTGCCTCTGATGCATGCATGTTTATATACATCCTCACATTCAGATAGAAGGTGTCACTGCAAGCATTACCACAGAGCCCGCTGAAACCTGAGTGCAGAGAAATGCTGACTTGTGCAGATGCATGACAAGGAGCCAGGCCCTGCAAGTGTTTGCTCCCAGGAGTCCTTCTACAGCTCATCAGGCTTCCTAATTGCTGCTCTGGGGAGAAATGACTCCACATGAAATGCTGTGCTAATGAAATTAGAGTGTGTGCCTAGGGTAAGCTAGCTTGGGAACATTTCCATCTTAGCACAAATTCTAAATGTTTAGGGGATTATGCTAAAAGCTGGGAATATCTTGACAAACCAATACCATGTTCATTTCAGAAGTCATTTATTGAGCTGCTAATGTCACATCCTTACATGTACCAAGTGGGTCCATCCTTAGCAGCATGCACACTGCCTTATCACATGTGGAGAAAGGCTCAGGCCAAACTGTTTCATCTTGCTGAAAACAAGGAAGCTAGTTGAAGAAGCTTATGGGTGTAACAGTGTTGGATGTGGCCCAGAATATTTCACCTTGTAGAGATTGTCTCTGAACACGCTCAAAGTCCCTGCAGATTTCTAGACCAGCTGAAAAAAAGGGCTGTTCAGAATACAACATTCAGGAGGAAGAAACATAGGCTGCACACAAGTTTAATTGCTCATTTTAGGTTATTCTGTTTGAATAATAACATTATACTTTATTAATGACGTATGTGGCTAGCATATGCTTACAACAAAAGCAGTGCCATGCAACAAACAGAAGCAGAATTGTTTCAGTCATTACAACGTACATTATCCAGACGTGCTCCAGCTGGACAAATTTGTGAAAGAAAAGCACAGATAAGAGCTGATTCCACTTACTATAGGTGTCATTATAAAAAGAAAAAAAAAAGAGAGTGTCATGGACTCTATTTTCCTCCTGTCCCTCCCATTTCATTAAATAAATCCATCATGTTCTCTTTTGCTGAGTGGATTTCTTCATCAGTGATTCCATTGTTCTGTGACGGAATGGAACAGAACAAAGGTTACGCGATCATTTTTCTAACTCACTCATCTGGTCTACTGAAAACTCAAGAGAGCCTAAATATGCATAAATGCTATTAAAAAGCAATCTGTCTTTTTTCATAAAGCATGCCACAAAATGATCCAACCATTCCAGTTCATTTAGAAATTTGGCAAATGTTTTTCTCCAAGCATATTCCTCCATTTCATCCATTTTACTGATACATCATAGAACAAAGGCCTGTTGTTCCAGCTTTTTTTTTTTTTTTTGGTTCTCAGTTTCTGGAATATTTGTATTTTCAGTTTGCTGTTTTACCAAGAAAAATAAACAGATAGCAGTCAATGTAATGTTTTATCTTTTGAGCGTTCAGAGAAAAGATAAGTAAGAGAAGAATGTGCTCCGATAGTCCCCGCAGACCCCAAGATACACTCAAACAGTGAGCTCTGATAAACCCATTCTGCTTCTTGGGTTTGTTCAGCCTACTGGAAAAGTAAAGGAACACAAAGGACTGGGCTCTGCGCTCCCTCCGGAACTCAGGAGGCCTCTTTGGGGCCTCTTTCCCACTGAAAAAAAAATGCAGATTGTTGAGCAGATTCTCCAAGTGGGCACTCTTAAATGCATTGCTGCATGTCTAGAGAGTAGAGACAATCAGAATGAATAGAAGGCTATTAGGAAGGAGCATACCTGAAAAGACAAAAACAAAACACAGACAACTCCAAAATGTCATGAACTGTAAATACTTAGTTTTGAATTCCAATTCAGTTGTTCTTGCTCTTCAGGAAAACATTGCATACGTTCCTACTTTTAGCCTCTATCTTCATCAAGCACGGTGAAACTTGCGATACTAGGATATTCTTATTAATGTAGTGTGTGGGAAGCAGAAACCTGAAGCAGTTAATTCATATAACCACAAGCTGAAAAAACAACCTTAGCTGGTATAAGGGAAACAACTCACTGCCACAAGAGAGAAAGGAAAACTCTGTTCAAGCACCATTTGCCTAAAATGAATGCATAGTACTACAAAAGGGAGGCCATAATAAACATGGAAAACTTACTCATTACTAGAGATGTTAATGGAATCTCACTCACAGCTTTCAGAGCAGAATCCAGGCTTGCAGTATCACTAAACCTTGTGCAGAGGAATAAAACTAATCACACTTCAGCATTTCTAGACCTTGAGGTTTTTAATCACATACACTGTCTCACTTAACAGCTCATTCATTTTATGCAGTTACAAATTTCTGCGGTGTCTGGAAGTGCATATAGAATGCATTGCTTTTCCACCATTTTATTTACAGGTTTTTCCCTCCAATGAAAATCAGTAGCTAGTAAGTCAAAGCATAATTACACAAACAAAAATACAATCAACATTTTACTAGATACAAATGATAAGCGTAAGGAAATGTCCATGTATAACTCACTAACATAAATCTGTGTTAGTTTGTTATTAATGTATGATATTATGGATTGGTGGTAATATAACTGAAATACATTGATTTTAAAAAAATATTTAGAGAGCCACTTCTGTATGACACGATCTTATACTGAGATATGTATCCATACAGAGCGATAGGATCATATATACTCATGTTCATCATCCTTCCCCTCACCCCCTCCTTAGAAGGTATTATCATTAAGGTAATTGAACTTCCTCAAAGCTTGCTTTGACCAAGTATCAGATATGAAGTGTTGACTGACACAGAAACGATCTGTGCAAGCATAGCAATTTTGATTCAGAAAGGTTTTTAAAAATATTTACAAAGGTCATTTTTAAATTGACTGATTAAATTAAGACTCCAATCTTCATATTCCAAACATCTGATATTTAATGTCTCACTTTTTGCCTTTCCCCCCCTCCTCCCCATTCCTTCTCCCCACCACAAATAATCAGCCCATGCTTAAGGTAAACAATCACAATTAGAACTCTTCAAAACAAAGTTATTCACCTTGTGCCCCCCCCACAAAAAGCAGCACTAAAACATTACTCAAGAGATTCTATAAATCCTTCATAATTAAGAAAAGTTCCAGGAGCAAAAAAAAAACCTTGTACAACTTGTAGAACTTGGGAGGAGAAACAGGGGAAAGAGGAGATGCTTATCAAACCCTTCACTTTTTTCTCTGAACTTCATTAACAAAAAGCTCCTGGTACGTTTCCCAATGCTTCCACACCTCCTTACTCTGGCACATAAGGTTCAATATGCAAACAATTTAAATAAAATATCAAAACCAAATCCCCATGGTCAGTAATTCAACCCTTAGGAAAACTGGTAATTTTTAATAGTTTCAAAACTAGCCCTGCCTGACTAGCCATTTGGTTAGAACTCTGAAATTAAAACAAGAGGATTCTTACGAGATGCGGTATTCTGTGTTTAGACTTGCAGCAGTTTCATACAAATTAAATGTAGAAGAAACCTCTCTCGCTTTTACTTTGCATCTTTTGCATACATTCCTACCAGCCATAGATTATAACTGTATGGGCTGTGTGAGAAACAGAACCATTCAAGCTTTTGTTTCCTAGTGGTTCTAGGAGCTCTGACTTTATTGAACTTAAATGGAGGGTAAAAACCTCTTCAAGGTATCATTCTAAGCTGTAGATAAAGTCTCCAGCCTTCTGTCTTGGTGGAGTGTATCATCCATCCTTATTGTGAACGCCGTATTTCTCAGCTTTAAATCAGGGGGTGTCAATACTGTCTCTTTTTGCTTCCATCATTATGCCAATTTCAAACTTGTTTGGTGAAAGAGCGCATTGTTTCACCTCCATGCTGAAGATGATCAAATCCTTTTCATATTGGTCAGCTTTGGAAAGTCAGAAACAGTGGGGGTGCCTCTCTAGGTCAGACTGGTACTAGTTACAGTATGGAGTGGAACCAAGCTGGCTTGATGCAGAGTTTGGACTGATTCATTTTCATGCTAGGTCGAAGATCTAGCCATCTCAGATGGTTCAGGAAACTGGGTGGGGAGCGGCAGCCATTTTCCTGCCCTTCTCTTAACAGCAAAAATACAGAAGAGAAACTGAGAGAATGAAAAGGAGACTTGTGGCGGAGTGAAGGGCATTTCCATGTCCCTGAACGGTGGTACTGTTCAGTGAATTTACGGCAGCTGACAAAGTGGAACTTGCTGAAGAATTGTTTGAAGGTGTAGGACTTGTTCCATTGGGATCACAGTAGATCTAGAATATGGGTAAAAAAAGTTAATGAAAAGTGATTTTCTTTTTCTTTTTAAAAACAAAATCAGGAGCCAGGCGGTCTTTTGAATTCTTTTCAAGGAATGATGGGCCTATTTAAGTGGACTTTGCAAGACAATAAAGGGGAGCTGAAATGCTGTGGTAGTAGTACTGAACTGCAGAACTTAATGGAATTATACCGATTAAATCAAAATCTATTGGCATGCTAGTACAGACAATAAGAAGTGCAGTGGAAAGTCCATCCAATACCAACAAATAGAAAAGATGCTGACAAAGAACAATAGAAATAAAATCCTCATACAACTCTGCATTAATAGTGACAGAACAGTAGAAATTTGCACCCTATATAACTTCAGCATCAAGCTATACCTTACGCACACAGGAAAACTTTCAAAGCTAAGCTTTGAAGCTGGTTCTTCCCTTCCAATGGAAGATGTGCAATATGTAAGGGTGGAAAACAAAGGTAAGACTCGTGAGGGGAAAAAATGCACAGTTCAGCAAGCTTGGCCGTAGTTCTGCACCAGCAAACCTGTGTTAAATCAAAGCCTTCTGGTACACTGGAGTAGGGTTTGCTGAAGTAAAAACATTTATTTTTTCTTTAAAGAGCAACTACTTTAGTAAATAATACTCTTCGTAAAAGAAGTCTTATATTGTCTTGTATTTCCAAGGCTGCTGAGAACATTACTGCCTTTAGCAGAAGTGATATATGTTGTACCTCAACACTGGAGCTATTAAATCAATGTTAGATACATTTGAAACTTGCACGACCGCATCCCTTCAGCATTCTGAGTACAAGCACATCACAGAAAGACACCAGGCTAGTATGAAGCCTCTGACAGTTAAGATTTTTGGCAAGCAGAAACATACTGGAAACAATTCAAGACTGCAGAACTTTGAAGAAAAAAAAAAAAGGGGGAAAAAAAAACAACAGTGAAGTTTCTGTTGAAACCAGTCAGTAAGTGATCAATACAGAACTGCAGAGTTAATACCCTATAAACTGGTTAGGAGATAAGACCCAACCTGCCCCAGAATTTTCTCAGTCCTCACAGACACTCCTCCTTCCCCGCTCCCCACTGGGATACGTTATTTTTTTTTTTTTTTTAAAGTTACCTTGGGTGCGAGCACAAAGCCCGGATTTTGGGTGGGTGCGCGAAGGGAGGGCTCAGAGACCCCAGACAAAGCTTCCTACCTTCCCTTTACAGACATCGGCACCCACACGATCTGATCCTGCTCTATTGAGGCCAACGAAAAAGGGACGAAGTTTTTATTCCCAAACAAAAGCGCAAGCGTATTTGAAACAGCCTCTAGAAAGCTCCTCGCTGCTTATTTGCGCCGTGCAGCGTTACCGGCCCTTTTCACGAGGAGTTCTGAGGAACCCGTCCACGCAGCGTGGACGAGCACCGCGCTGCCGCCCCACCCCAGCAGCTGGCGGAGCTCGGCCGGCAGCGCGATGCCCGCAGCCAGCCCCGAGCCGCCCACCCCGCCGCGCCCCACCCGCACCCTGGGGGCTCGCACCAGCGGGACTGAACGCCCTCGGGCTCTAAGC
>JAOWBP010001760.1:55609654-55662996 GCA_028571105.1 Tragopan temminckii | reverse complement strand
TACTTACATAAGGAAAAAAAAAAAATTGAAGAGAATAGTTTAGTAAGAAGCATGCTAGAAACACATTCTTAGTTTTAAGTCCAGTTGGATGTCTGCATAGATTATAGGAGTTTTTCACATTCATTAAGTGTCTAGCTGGATTGAATCCTAGAGTGTAATGCCTATTTTGCAAACCTGCTTTGCTTCTACAATGTTTCTAGACTTTACTGTGCCTTTCTGCAATGAAATCAGTTTATACAGTTTAGTTTCAGAAAGGTCATAAGAGCATTATTCTGGTCCTCAGCTATTTTAAACTAGGGTTTTGTTTTCCCTTCGCCTTTCTTCAACAGAATTTTCGTATGTCTTCTTTTTCTGACGTCTTCATGGCTATGAGAGCATAAACACTGTGTTTGGTGACTAAGCTTGTGGTATATGAGAAACTCAAATAAATGTTAGTCTCTTAATCAGGAGGAATATAGAGCTTATCTTTTCTATAGTAACTAAGCAATTGTTCTGTATTTTCAGAATCATAGCATTCCACCCTCACACCCATATTTCTTTCTAGGAATTATGAGGATTACTTTGTCAAGGCACAGAAAGTCAGACGTCTCATTGCCAATGACTTTGTGAAGGTTTTTGGAAGCGGTATTGATATTTTACTCACTCCTACCACTCTGAGCGATGCAGTCCCGTATATGGAATTCATCAAAGAAGACAACAGAACCCGCAGCACGCAAGATGACATCCTAACACAGGCTGCAAACATGGCTGGTGAGCAGCTACAGGAATTCAACTCCTGCTTATAACATCCATTCCCTTCAACCTTTTAGCCTCTTACACAGAATTGAGATACCTCACCCCTCTCGTTAACTTACAATAGTGAGTTAACAACTCTACACATAAGTACAGTGAGCATTTGTGAAATGCTTTATAATGTAGGGGTAGATTTTAAAATGCTGCTGAGCTGCCCTGGTTCTCTCAGAATTGTTACAAAAACGGTTCTAACGGGATTTATTTAATAGTAAGCCTTTGTGTGAATAACTTCTTTTGTTTCAGGACTGCCAGCCGTAAATGTTCCTACAGCTCTTTCAGGAAGAGGCTTGCCAATTGGGCTTCAGTTCATTGGGCGTTCATTCCAAGAGAAGCAGCTGCTCACAGTAGCCAAATGGTTTGAAAAACAAGTACAGTTCCCAATGATTCAGCTAGAAGAAGTGAAGGAACATGACAACGGTGTCCTTCAGCATCAGAAATCTGCTTCTTTTACTTAGTATGAGATTTGCTGGTCAGTGAAAGCGAGAAAACTGTTGGGATAGTTTAAAAATGTACTTCTGCAGGGAAAAAAAACCAAACACTAGTTTAAGACAATGATATGCAGTTATGCAGGATGGAATAATGAGAGCCTGTTACTGTGTAATTAAGGCAAAGCACATCATTAAGAAAACATGTATATCTTACTAAGAGCCACTTCTTACTGATATTAAAAACACCAGATTGAAGTTATTTATCTTACATCTGTGGAGCTGCTTTTTTCCATCCCCAGAGGGCATGTAAGGTATCTGGCTCATTAAAGAACTAACCTGAATTTTCATGTGAAAATTGCATGGTTGCCAGGGAGCTTGGTTTCTCTCTGGAACATAGACTTTGGTAATGGAAACAACCAGACAAGCTGTAATGGAACAAAGTTATTGGGAGTCCATTTGTCAACAAGTAAATACAATTGAAATCAAGAAAACAGCATATAGATAGTTGATTTTAAAAGCAAACAAACAACAACTCCACCCTCATTCTAACAAACTCTCAGCAGGAGATGAAGTACCTTCTACGTATACAAATCTTGCAGATCTCCGGTCACATCCATCATCAGAAGGATGAATTCCAGACATCTTTGGGAGAAAGATGCTGATTAATCCTTTTCTGCCTTCATTGTAATTCTCTATAATCAGTGGTTAATTTTTTAGTGTTCATTTTATTTTCTACAGTGTAACCCTCCAGACAAGTAATGCCATCTATTCCTTCATGGAAGCTTATTCAGAACAAAAGTGGCTTGAGATAAGTTTCCCAGCTATAATGTTAGTACACCAGGAGACTTACTAATCAACTGAGAAGCAGTTGTTATTGCTATAGTTTCTGTTTTTTAAGATTGTATATTTGATTTTACATCGTTTGTTTTCAGTCACAGTTTACAGCTTGCACAGACATAAAGAGTGTAGGGTGAGGGAAAACTATTGTGATACAGTAACATGTAGAATCTTCCTGAATGTTTCATGTCTTAGACCATACTGTCACCTGTAAAAAATTAGCATTTCTAAAAATCACAAATGAGGAATTTCCCACAGCCTAATGTCAGCTATATTAATACCTTTCCCACACAATTAAGTGCTGCACAATTAGTTTTATTTTGTTTTTGTAAGCATTATAAAACAAGGTATGCCTTGTTTTAGTCTGATGCTATGTTCTTGTCACAAAACAGTCTTCACGGTACTTGGTTTTACTGTTAGTGAATGGTGATAAATAGTTGTCCCAAAAGACTACTTTACTTTAACTACTGTCTTGTTTAATAATTTAGTTATGCTCTATTCATACTATCACCATGTGTGCCTTGTGCTCTAGCTGCCTACAAGCCAGAGCTGTCAGTGTGATTATTCACTATCCACCTTGAAATCCCTACTTTTTTGATTTGCAGTCAGGTCCCAAGTCCACATCTCCCACCTTCTTAGTGGTTCTTAAAGTAAGGATCAATGTGTTTTGATGAGAGATAGAGATGAAATCCTGACTGTGGAGGGCATTCCTTGAACATAAAGAGCTTTAGAGTAATATGGAAGAGAACAAGCAAATAGAAAATTGCTCTCTACATCAGAAGTTAGTTCTGGACTGACTGCTGGCCCAGAGGAAAGTGTCTACTTATGCTAGACAATTTGTCTCTTCAGACTTCCTCTGCTGCTAAGACAAATATGATGAAAAACCTGGATCAAAGCATGTTTGCCAAGCAGGGGTAGGCGAAGGGAAACTGGTTTCATACCTTCTCTACTTCTTCATAAAGCAGAGTACTGAATCCAGTTTCCAGTATCCTTCAAATGAGCATTCAGATGATCGAGGCAACTGATTTTTCTGACACAAATCCTTCAGAATTTCTTCTGTTAATAGATTTCAAGGTATAGAATAACTATGCAATGAAATATGCAGTAAAATACAAACTAGACAGACATCTATCCTACAGCCCTGAATAGCATGGCATTTATAACTTTGTTAGTGATTGAGACCCACCTTTGAATTAGACGATGACAAGATTTGGAAACAAAACATCAGGTTAGATTGATAAGTTTCTGGGTCAGTAGGTTGAAAGCAGCCCTGACAAGGCTTCTGTCCTCCTCCTACTCCCTGCTGTTTTGTGGTTTTGGGGACCACATACCAGATGCCTCTTCTGCACTTTCCTAATACTGGAATCTCACCAAGCCTGAGGTTAGAGCTTAAGAACCAGTGTGGCTGAGCAACTTCAGGATGCAAGCAAGAGTGTCTAAGGAAATTTTGCTATCTTCGTGCTAGAAAATTCTCTCTTGCAGTTGATTCTGAACCCTTCAGGAGTTCCTGAAGTAGCATGACAACCCGGCCTAACTCAGATGGTAGAAGGATTGCGAGTGATATCTCCGACCAGATCTTTGTGCAGCTGCTACTAGTGCCGAGTCATAGCTCCAGAATTTTAAACAGCAAAAGTTTCTATGATGGATTATTAAGAGCTCAAAAACCTTTCTCAGAGAAGCAGAGCAATTTCAGAACACAAGACAGTAAGTCTAGGGGGAAAAAAAGACAAAAAAAAAGTTCATATGAACATTTTGTACAGTTGCCTTGAAAAACAATTTACAGAAATAATAGAGTTGAAACTTTTATGGTATTGTAACACAGTCACAGCAGGTGGCTAGGTGTAACCCTATCGCACAGGCAGCCCTGATTTGTAGCTAGAGGATAATTCCAGTGCTTCCAGAAGGAAACAATAGCTAGAACATTAACAAACAAGCAATCTGCTCAAATGGTTGAGGGTGTGAAATCTTTTCTCCAGGCAATGGGAAATGGTAAGGGTATTATGTAAAGGAGAAGTTATTTTGAACAGAAAATTAAGACCTTTTGCTATAAGGTGTTTTTAAATACAACTTTATTCTGGGTTGCAGTTCACATACTTTCTGTGCACGTGTTTTCCTCACCGTCCTTAATGGGCTCACACTGAGAGCAAATTCAAAGCAAACTTTTGAGTGCAGCTACTTCACAATTACCACATTTCTCAGTTTTCAGGTGTAGGTCACTTAATAGTTACTGTGACCTTACTGTTGCCTCATATTACATAGTGTTTGTTAGCCATTTTTTCCACTTCTTTTAAGATGTAGCTCGGACTCAGTCTATCTGGAAGGCAATAGGAAATGGGCTACCAGCACTGCTGCCTGGGGCATCCCAGCATTTTCCTTCAGCTCTACCCCCTGAGTACACTTCCTGTGTGAGCTGTAATGTTGCATTTCTACCAGACACTGGCAACTGAAGAGGATAAAGAAGTGCAGGGAGTGAAGATCTGAGACTAGTAGGGTTATATGGCAGTCAAACTTCCTTTTAAACCAGTGACCAGAACGCTACCAGAGAATCATAGGATGGCTTACGTTGGAGAGGACCTTAATGATCATCTGTCTCTCAACTGAAGAGAACAGTATCTGATTACACCTACATAGAAAGAGGCATGAAAAGAAAAACACTATTATCTCAGTTTACCACTCCTTTGGTTGATTAACTTTTAGATGCAATTAAGAAATTCCAAGCTAATTTATTTATTTATTTATTTTGTGAACAAGACTCTTTTTCCCTGGTTGCTGTTGAACAGTAGTAAAAGAATTCTTCAGCTCAGCAGTGTAGGGCACCTGGAGAAACAAATGGGAAGCCAGGGGTCTGCCATATACAATTGGGGATGAGGAAACAGAACTGTGGTAAAGGAAGTTTCCCCAATTTCATGTTCCTAAGCTGAAACCTTTGAAGGCGGATGCATTTTTGAATTATACGTCTCTGAACTAGGGAGTCTGTATGATTTAGTCCAAGATCAGACTTGCATTTGCAAGTGTTTAGTTCAAAAGGGAGCCCCACTATCTGAGACTGGTACGCAACGTCTGCCTAACCAAAATCAAAACGAAAACATTATTAACAACAGAAAGCTTTGGAACACACAGAAAAAGGGACCTTGTGAGCCAGATCTCTATTTACTGGTAACAATTTCATGCAGTCATCTCTATAAATGTATTAAAATCTGTCTCATCTATAGAGAATTCTTTCTCCAATTTAGAATGTTTTGTTAAAAACTGTTTGCAGCTGAGCCGCACACACCTGTTTGCTCAAGGCAATATTGTTCTTCTGCTTAAATATGCCTTCACACTCCTTGTGTTTAATTCACTATTGTATTTATAAATCACAGTTGCATTCTTCCTTAGCATTTATTCTACTAGGACAAACAAGGCAAACTCTTCCAGTTTACTCCTCTATATTAGACTGCTCACTGCTAATCCCTGCAGCAGCTCACTGCACCTGCCCCAGCTGAATTCATGTTTCTGGCATGGGTGACTAGTATTGTGAAGACAATTCCAGGTACAGTTTTACAAGCATAACTGCTTTAATATTTCTCCATCTCTCTTGAAGAATTCATCTGCAGAACCCTGTGGAACTGCACTTACCTTTTACTCAGACACTTCATACCAGACCAGCAGCCCAAAGCTAATTTATGATTAACCAATACTCCAAGGTTTTCTCTGCCTCCATAGCTTTTAATGGATAAGAATTTCTGGTATGAGCTGAAAGCTCATTATTAAACCTCTAGGTTCGTGACTTTGCACTCATTTTCCTTGATGTTGTTCATATTACCAGCATTTACTGTTTTTCCTGGAGAGTCCAACCCTCCACCATTTTGACAGTAACGCCCAGCTTCATGTCATCAAAAACAAGGAACACATCCTCCAAATAACTTACTCATTGCCATAAATTTAATCTCATTGCAATAAGCCATTTTTGCATAAAGACTTAGGGGACAACACGTGTCAGGTTTTCCTTTGTGGTCTCTGTAATTGTCACCTATGAATTGGGTTAATGTGCTGTCTACTGACAACAGCTAGCTACAGCCTGAGGAGCTTCAACTACCCTTAATAAAATATGGGCTTTTGGTCCCCACTCTGTTTCATACTGCCTTATTTTGAAGGCTACAAGCAAATACAGCCCTCCTGCGACAAACACAGTTGAAGAATATCGAGAACCTGTCCCTTGAAAGAGCATCTGTTGTCCATCTATCCAAAGCCCACCCCAGCAACAACAAAACACCCAGGATAATAAGCTCTTTTGAACAAGAGCTGCCTTTTTTTGCTTTGTATCCACAGCACTGGAAATGTAAGAGCTTGAATGATCTGCTCTCAGTTGCAGACAATGGAAAAACGCTGAAACTCTAAAACAAAGCCTTCAATAGATAGAATGAAGCCTTGTCACTAAGATGAACTGCTAACAGCAAGTTCAGCTGAGCCTGCACTGAGCTAGCATCCCAGCTGAAAATAATGTAGATTTTTTTTTTTTATTATTGTTTTTGAAATGAGACCCTTCGACAAGTTACAACACAGAGGAAATTTATGGAACAATTGCTCTGCTCTGGATGATACCTACGCTTTAAAAGCGACCCATCAATAACTACCACTCTTCCACTTCAATAACAAATGCATTCTATTTAAAAATAAGACATCCTAACGAGTTTGGCCAGTCAACATGGAATTCATTGACAGAATGGAGATGAGGGAGAAAAAGTGCGAAGAAAACTGGTTCTACTTGCTGTCAATAGACTGGATGTGTTGTTGTCAAGATTAAACATCTGACAGTCAGTAACCATAGTAATGTACATGCTTCCTAACACAGGCATCCAAAATCCTGCCACTCTTTCTAAACCATCACCTGAGGCTTTCATGACCACACTCACTAAGTGGATATTATATTCCCATGCCCTCCAGTCTTAATAGAGTAAATGTGCTAACGAATTAACACCACTTTAAGCCATTTTAGAATGTACTTATTTCAATATTATTTAAGATGTAAAAATGTAACTAATCTCAAACTCCATTTCTCACTGTCAGAAACTGCTGTCATTGCCTTAAGTAAGAGCACAGTGGATGGATAGAGAACAGGAAAACTAAGCAGCACTTGATTACTTTGTTGATCTATTTCTTTCTTCAAGTCTCTTTCTAGGACCTGCTGCAAGCTGTAACCTTTACTTGTAATTACCATTAAGGAGCATTGGTGTGGAATAATACTGAAAAAATGTAAACTCTTGGAAAACAAAGCAGGAATGCAAAAGTGATCATACATAGCCTTTGGGGCTGTTTCAGTAAGGCTAAACATTGTGCTTTAACCTGGCAGGTAGCAAAGCACCACACAGTCATCTACTCGCTCCCCACCTCCCAGTGAGATGGGGGTGTGAGGGGAGAATTGAAAGAAAAGGAAAAAAATATAATGAAGAACTTGTGGGTTGAGATAAAAATTATTTACTAAAGACAGAAAGGGAAGATAAAAAAGATAATGATAATTATGCATATATAAACATATATACATGCACAAAACAAGTGATACACAAGCAACTGCTCACCACCTGCTATCCAAAGTCCAATTCTGACCTCTTCCATGTACTTCATACACTGTTCATTCATTGGCATACGTGCCTTACAAGCTGCAAGAGCAGTCAGGCAAGGGCATTAATATTTTGTATTCATTGCTTTTTTTTCCTTATTGACTGGGTTTTAGAAGGCCAGAAGTGCTGTGTTGGTACAGTACTACCTCACTTACAACAGTGTGGCATTTCTCAGCAGGACTTCGGTGCCCAACTGGCATGGCTACATGAGCAGCATTTGTTTTACCTCTTTTTAGACAATTTGAGACAAGTTACAGAAGTCAAAGCTAGGACTACTAGGACTACCTTTTACGGTAAACAGGAAAAGCAATCCATGCATTTTCTTGCTTTGAGGTGTGATAAAAGTGTGAAAGAAGTGCTTTTTGCTCTCTCTTCACTATGAAAGCAGCTTTTTGTGACCAACCAGCCTCTCGTAGCCCATTATCCTGTAAAAACAATTTCCTCACAATGAATTTTGTGTCTACATCCATTTGGGTTAAAAAACAAAAGTAACTGCTTGTTTGCAACTTTTCGCACCGTTTCAGAAAGCTTGATCAGTTGTAAAATTTGATGTTGCCTTGCAGAAACCAGATTAAAACGTCAGAAGGGCATAGCCAGCACTCAGAAGCCTCACTAGCATTACTTTGTGATGAATAGTTTTTTCTTACTACTCTGCTGAAGCAGGTCAGCTGGTCACGCTTACTTTATCATGCTATACTGATTTTGTATCTCTCCCATTTCCTGAAAAAGTACCAAATGACATCCAAGAAAAACATCCCTCTACAAATCCAAATATAATACGGCAACTTTTTTTTTTATTAGACACCTTCCATAACAAGATCACAAAGGCCTCAGGTTAGACTGACAGGAAGCTGTATTCAATTGTCTGTTGACATGTTATTTTTCAAGTGCTATCCCTCCAGTCCCCATATCATGCCTTCCACTATTTTTCCTGGAACAAAGATCCAATAGGCTTACGGTAGGCTGTTCCCACTTTAATGCTAACACATTAGCTTCTTTCCTTCCTTGCAGCTTCCTCAGTGACCATACTGATGATCATGAAAGCCTCTCAGCCATTTGCAGTCCACTAGAAACTGCACATTTTCATAAGAATCATAGAATTGCTCAGGTTGGAAAAGACCCTCAAGATCATCAAGTCCAACCTCAACCTCACCATACTACCCTAACTCCAACAACCCTCCGCTAAATTATGTACTGAGCACCACATCCAAACGGTTTTTAAACACATCCAGGGATGGTGACTCAACCACCTCCCTGGGGAGCCTATTCCAGTGCTTAACAACCCTTTCTGTAAAGAAGTCTTTCCTGATATCCAAACTAAACCTCCCCTGGCTCAACTTGAGGCCATTTCCCCTCATCCTCTCACCTGTCACCAGTGAGAAGAGGCCAACCCTGCTCTCGCTATGAGCACCTTTCAGGTAACTGAAGCCTCCTCTTCCCCAGACTACACAGCCCCAGTTCCTTCAGCCGCTCCTCACAGGGCATGTACAGCTACTATTAAGCACTTTCTCACATTACTATGGGAAGGGAAGATATTATACAGCGGTATAACAGACCTATAACATCCTTGCTTTGTATTTGACAATTTTTTAAGTCCTTTCTCTGCTCTTACTGACAAAGCTCCCATTTTGCGCATGGCACTGGTAGGCAAACAGGAGCTCAGGCTGAGAAAGTTTGTTTTTGTTCTTAAAAAAGCTCAGAGCTCAAGTGTCTAATATCATACCTGATCTCAAGTGTTTATTACCTTGTCTTACAGAAAGACCTGTATCAACTTTTTCAGTTACAAGTGGCTGTTTCACGGTTTTCAATATCAATTTCCCCATTCTTCTATTTATTATACTTTCAAAAAGAGGAGAAGCATTGTTTTAACAGCTGCCCCTCAGTTGATGCTGTTTGTTGAAGCCATTGCACCTCACCCTCCCTCCACCCCCTCCTCCAATTACAGTTTTATTACCTGTAAAATACCCTTAGACACTTACCAATTATCATTTACATCTTTCTTCCCTTGCAGCTGACTTAGCCCAGAATCATTTCTCTCTGTGAACTATATCAGATAAAGTTACTGATTTGCATTATGTTTGCCTTCCACAAATGTAATGATGCTACAAACATTTTTCTTTGTTGAACCAGTATTTTTTACCCTGATATTTTTCCTCTGCTAAGTCAAAAGTCTTCCTTATAGCTTCTCTGGTCTACAGCGCAATATTTTTTAAGCAAGAAAATTAAGAGAATTATTTAGTAATATTAAAGATACTTCAGTCCTGGTCACATAAAACTGTCAGCATACTTTACTCAGATTGAGGTCTCCCATGAAGATGCAGGTTTCTTTTTCTTCCTATACATTAGGAATAGTAGCTCAAGGAGCCAGTCATCTGTTCCTCCATAAGTACTGCTGCTGTCTCACAGACAGCAACCAACACTGCATTCAGTGCTCTTCATGGTGGGAAATTAATCCAGGAGAACATTTTCTTTTTGTCATTTGTTTCTGGTAAATAAATCATCCTTGTTGTTGTTGCTGTTCCAGTGTGCCCACCAGACCTTTCCCAAGAGGTCATAACCAGTGATTTAAAGATTTTAGTCACAAGAAGTCTCCCATCAAGTTTCAGCAATGCCATCTCTACTGAATTTATGGTCATAAATGAGCAATTTCACTTTGCCTTTTTATTACCTAGGATCCTCATGTTGGTTTAAACAGCTAAATAATTCCTCCTCCTTCTGCCCTTGGGAACTGGGTTGGTTTTACTCACTGGAACATGGTTAAAGGATCAGGGGATGCTCATTTCCCCCCCTCTCCCTGCCCCTTTCACTTTCTACAAAGCTGCAGAGGTCCTATGCTTGCATCTTCCCCTTCCCAAGAAGGGAAGAAGCAGCAGTTTCCCTCAACCTGCTTAAGGGCTGCCCACTCATCTAGAAACCTCCTTCCCCACAAACAAATCCAGGAGACTACTGCAATACTACATTTGTTTGGGGGGGTCATGCTGGCACTCTGCTTGAATACTTCCCTCTTTGGAAGCATTTCATAGGTTCTCTCCCTGCCCAGTAAGAAGCCTGCAGGCTTCCTGAGGTGTGCACAAGTGGTCCCTGTTGTTACTCTGGTTAATACTTAACTGTGATGTATTTTCTCTCTCCCTCTCCCCTTAAAAGAATAAAAACTTTGCCACATGAGTAGTGTTGCACCTCACAAGAGGGTAAACAGAAATGAGTCTTTAAAGCAAAAAAAAATTAAAATCTTTCTCTTTATGTATGCATATCCTAGCTGTTGCTCTTAACTTTCACTGTTCTATAGGAAAGGTAATGTTAAAAACACTGTTAACCAGTTAAAGGTTAACATTGGTACTCTCTGCATAAATTTGGGCATTAATGAGCATAGTTCTGTCCTTTGATTTTTAATATTCTACAGAATTGCACCAGGGTGGTTACACCACACAAACAGAGCCCGTGCTTCTTGGAATTCATGCCTGGTCTTGTCTGAGACGTATTGGACATTGAAATAGAACAGCTTTTGCAGTCTTCTGTCAATGCCTTCTAAAATGGTTCTTGCCCAGGATATGCTTTAAACCAGGACCAATTATTCTTTCAGACTGTGATATAAATCATACTGTAATTGGTACTTAACAGCAATAATGAAAGAAAGTGAGAAAAATAGTGAAAGAAAAGAAGAGAAAAAGCAATTTATTCAAAGTAATTGTGCTTCTACCTATTCATTTTATGTGTTTGCCACTTTCAGATCTTGTCGTCCTGCCAATACAGTAGCAGTGTTCTACTTCTAGCCCTTTATATGTCTTCATAGAATAAAAATCTCAGCTGCAGTATTCCCCTAATCCCAGAAGAGAAATGATTCCCTCCTAATCCAAATTTTCTATCAAATGTCTCAGCATTTTGAGCTGGGAGATCTTACATCATCTGAGATTAAATAAACAACTTTTCTGAGGGGTGTCCTGGAGGTACTGCTGTCTGTATAGCCACTTTAAAAGCTGGGACTTTTTTCCCTCCCACATCTGAAGCATTTTCTTACTTAGAAAATGTTTGTTGCATTCTCTGTAACCACTGCTTACTTTGCTTGCTCAGTCCAATACAAACTCACATTTAACAGCCTCCTTATTGCTTCAAATGCCTCAAGAAACTGGATTCAATTCAAGGCCAGTTCTGCCAGTAGGATATTGCAGGTGTCAAGGACTTCCTTGCAATTCTGCATAGAGAAAGAAAAATAACAAACAAAAACTAGAAAATAGCCACCAAGAATAAAGGTGCACTAAACAAGAACGTCTGCATGATATTCAGGACTTTTTATTTACACTCTTTCAGCAGCAGTCCCTGGAGCTCAAGATCCTCAAATCTTCCAAAACTTAAGGGCCTGGTTTTGCTTTTGTACCTATGTTTCCAGATCTATGGCTATGGATACATGAAACAAGTGCAAATCACTACGACGTTAATTCCCAAAGTTGGCAGCCAGACTAAATCAATGGTGCTCAGAACACATGCACTGTCTCATGCATTTCAATGGACTGCCAGCAACCACTGTGCGAGGAGTTTTTCAGCTATTTTATCACTGATTACGCTGCTAAAACCATGGACATAATGTATCCACTCCATGTGTCAATTGCATTCTAGCCAGTGGCCAAAACCTTCCAAGGTTCATCCTTCACAGTTCCTATGGCATATAAATGAATGAGTGCTATGACTATTTCAGATAGCACAAAACCTAGACACAACAAAAAATATACAAGAAGTATCTGGAAAACCATCAGTAGCAAGTGTACAAACACATTTTTCACAATTATGCTGAAATTCATCAGTTTTCAGCAAAGCTGCATGGAGTTCCCAGCCCACACCAACCTGGTGTAAAATGGCAACCAGAAGCCCTGAAAGACCATTCAGATCCCACTTGCCACCAAGCACCCAGATGTACTTGCAACGAGTAAATCGGTCTGTCAGCAAAAGTAAATAAATAAAAATAAAGTGGGGACACCATTTCAAACTCAAAGAGGGTAGATTTAGGTTGGGTATAAGGAAAAAGACTTTTCCAGTGAGGGTGGTGAGTCACTGGAACAGGTTGCCAAGAGATGTGGTTGATGCCCTGTCCTTGGAGGGATTCAAGACAAGGCTGGATCAGGCCCTGGGCAACCTCATCTAGCTGTGCACGTCCCTGTTCACTGCAAGGAAGTTGGACTAGACGATCTTTAAAGGTCCCTTTCAACACTAAGGATTCATCATTCTAAGACTTGTGACTTTTCTCTGCTAACTCTGCTTTTTTATTTTATACCCACATTGACCTTGTACCCTTCTGCCTACCATGGCAGTCATGCAACATAAGCTGTACTCTGCAGCCATGTCATAATGAGCAGGTGAAACTGAAGCTGCCTCCTGCATTTCAGAGCTGTGTTTTAATCAAAATTTACTCCCTGTTTTTTTCTTTGGGCAGCTCACAGACAGTGTCATTTATTTCATAAAGCTCTTGATGATTTTGAGAAGAGCTACTAATAAGCAGGTCCCTCCTGAGGGCTGTTGGATGCCAGCACACCAGCCCATATGTCCTTATGCCCAGACAGCTCTCACTGCTTTCTCCCACACGTGACAAGAGGTTGTGCAAGCTTCATGCCCTTCCAGATCAAATAACCTGACCTAAGGTGTCTCACATGACGGGACAAGGGAAAGTGAAAAGTCAGAATTGCTGTGGTTTCACCTTTCTGAAGTGAAGCACCTGAACCAATAACATTTTTACTTTTCTAGAGCCTGGGGACCCACTTTTTTTTTTTTTTCTTCCTTTAAATCATCCCTCTGAAAAAAAATTCAGTAGAACTGTTTTTCCCAGAAACAAGCTGAGAACAAGACTGACACTACAACAGAATTATAAGCATTGAGAGCATGTGTATAATATGGCTGAAGGCACAAACGGAGAAGGTTTCACTGCAAATGCCATGCAGTTATCTTCTGGTTATCTCCAGGCTGAAGTACCACAACACAGTGTCAAGCAAAACATTTTCATCACACCAGCAAATACAGAAGGCATCCTGAAATGCCCACACCATGCTGCAAGCTAAGCAGAACTGAGCTGCCAGCTTTGTGAACATTTATTTGGTGTGATGTAACGATCATTATTGTTTTGTAGTGTGACATCAAGAATATGAGCAAGAGGAGCTTCATCTTTTCTGCTGCAAACTTAAAAGCCAACAAAACATAGTTCACTCTCTCCAAATAGCATTGCCACTGTGAGTTTTAAAGGAAAAATAACTAAAGGGATTAATGGTTATTTAGTCTTAAAAAAAAAAAAAAAAAAAAAAAAAAAATCAATGCCTTACATTTACTTGGATCCAGGGAAGAAATACAGCCTTGTATCTTCCAGCAATTTACCTAATTCAGAAATGTAAGTGCACTGGAAATATATTTGAGAGTGTAAAACTGAAACACAATTCCTTGCCACCTCTGACTCTGCTCTCAGCTACAATCAGAAGGATGAGAATATAATCACAGCTACAATTATTCACATGGTGTTTTCATCCAGGGCAGGAGGCAGAGTGCCTTGCTCCTGTCAGACTGCTGTATTGCTGACATTCTTGATACCTGAACAGATGTGATATGTTGACAATTTGAAAACAGCAGCTGGCTGTTTTACAGCTCAAAAACATCCGTAGTTTTCCCTCTGCAAGGACATCTTTTGAAAGTCCAGGATGACCAAGAAGACTTGTCCAGTAATAGTTTTCTAAGAAAATACCCTGCATATCTTGGTACTACTTGAGGATAAAAGATGCAATGGGACCAGCTACTTTTGGAAACACCACATTCATAGAAATGAAAAAGCAGTAATTAAATACATTCATTTGGAGTTACTGAGTACTCAACACAGTCTTAAAAATCTGAATTCCACTTTATGTGTTAGACAGTATACTTTGGACCTCAGTTTTAAGGCCTGGAGTTTGAAAGCTTTTATATTTATTTTAGACAAAAAGATGCAGTGTTGAGCTCCAGCGCTGTATTGTAAGACTTTCCTGTTACCCTAATTGTTGCCCAGATTTGGGTTTCCTGGCAAAACACAGCACAATCATGACAGATCTTCCTGTAAGCACTGAAGCAGCTTCCAGCCTTCACAAAGTCGATAACAGTGTCACCAAGCAACTGTGTCAAGCTTATCTCAATTTCATGTGAATTAGCATGTCACTGATAGCTATTGGCTGCCACAGCCAGTTTAGCACTCACATTTTCTTCTTGCTTCCAGTCCCCTACGACCCATTACCACCTGATAGCAAAAAGAGGTTGCTTTTGTGGGAGTGGCTTGTGCTGCTGCCTTGCCTCCTCACTGCTGCTCCTGTCAGTTCTGGTGATGGCAAGAACACACCAACACTGAGCCCACCTTGGGTCAGAGCTCCTCTACAAGCCTGTACTGAAGACTGCTTCTGGAGAAGCATCTCACAGCAGCCTGACAGTAGCTCAGGCCAAGCCCTGCCAATACACCGCATTGTGCCAGCACAGCTGTGTTTACACTGGGGATTTCACCAAAGGAGCATGGATGTTAAAACAAATCATGCTATAAGTGGCATTATGAGAGCAGCAAGACCTGATCCACAGATCTGATCCATAGTGCAGGCTTTCATTTAACTGCTCTGCTTGAAGAGCAGCGCAGCTCCTGGCCTGCTCATGATTCCACTGCCAGCACCCTGTGGCACCAGCCCCATTCTCACTACAGGATGCCCCCAGTGGGGGTCCCTGAGGCCCAGGGAGCATCAGGATCTCCAGAGCGGGTCCAAGCTCGCAAAGACAACCCACCTGCTCCACAAGCTGCAGCACTGCCAACGTCAACTTAACCTTTGCTTCTCTTTCCAGATCATTAAATGTTAAAGAGGGAGAACCTCACTTCCCTGAGAATGTCAGAAGGGGTTTGCTATACATCAATCCTCTGCATAGTAGGAGACACTTCTGCCAAAAACTAGCAAGCAGAGTGAGGGCACATCTACAGCAAAAAGCTCTGCTTGAGCCTCTGTGGCTTCCTTCTGGTTGCACATACTCATGCATATCAGGCCTCCATAGCCAGTCCTGACAGGGCCGTGTGTTAAAGGGTGCCTAGACAGGAGAGGGGCTGCAACCAGAGGAGCCTTTAGCTGTGTTAGAGCCATGCTCCTGGTGACTGACTCAGACTCAGCATTTTCAGTGGACGGCTGTGAAGTCTTGAGATAGTTGTGCTGCTTTGCCTGAAATCTGACTTTCTGAAGCCCTCATGAGAATGTGAGAGTTGTACAGCTGTCTCCATACCACCCTGCTGCTTTGAGGGCAAAACAGTTCTCAAGTGGGAATTTCCAGCTGTAAACTGGCTGTACTTCTAGTACAAGCAGGCTGACTTGCAGTCACACGATTTGCTTTTGACATTGAACCATTTGTTCTTTTCGTATCCTGGATACTTCTACTGTGCCTAAGCATCACTCAAAATACAAGGGCTTGAAAACATGACCTCCAAAAAGCTGCAGAGCTGTTTGGACTGTACTTTTCAATAATCAGATCATTTTCAACACTACTGGTCTTTGTTTCTGAGGGCTTGTGTACTGCAAACACACCATGCTGCTGTATTCTGGTCACACAGCTTGTTTAGTATTGTGAGCATGGCTTGGTACCACACCCAGCTTCCCACCTCCTGCACCAGCAATCTCTGACGCAATTGTATTGATCTATAGAGATGAAACCAGGGAATATCCAGTTATCAGTCTTAGCAATGATGACTTGCAAGAACGGTGGACGAAGGCTGTAGAAAATCCTAGGCAAAGTATACCCTTTCACTTTAAGGATATCAGCAGAACCGGGTACACCTGCAGGAGGTGGTAGAGGAGAGGACAAGAGAAGCTGGGCTTTACCATCAGCCTTCCAGTACTTAAAGGGAACTTCATAAGTAGGAGGGAAACAGACTTTTCACACTATCTGATAGTGACAGGACAAGGGAAGCAGGCTCTGTACCCAGCAGTATTACATCTGCAGTTGCAATAAATTACCTAGTCATTGCAAATAACATTTTTGAGTCTTCCTTTTGCACTGAGCAAGAGTCAGATGTTGGCTCCTGAAATGACTGAGGTACAATTCTTCAGTCCCACTTCTGGCACTGTTCCAGACTTACATAAAGATGATTTATAACATCAAGACTTGCAAAAAGCATCAAGGAAAAAATGCTGATCAGGAAGTTTTGTGTAATTCCTTGGCAAAGTTCTTGGCAAAAGTCAAGAAGAGGAGGATAGTTTAATTTTTATGGATTTATGGTTGCCTATAGGAAGGGGAAAGGCTTGATGTGGCTGTGGTTCAAATAACTAATTTTCATTGAATTGTTCCTACATCCTATATTTAATCTGATTGATCCCTACTGTGTATTTTGAGTCCTTCAGAGTCTGTCCTCCCTGACAGAGTGCCAGATTCCAGTATGGATGTTCAGGAGGGAGAGAAAACACAATATAAATCCAAACAGAATTGAATTTCTGCTTCAGTAGAGTCTCTCATTAAGACTGCATTGGCAGTAGTTGCCAAAGTCCTTGCATTACCCACACCACAGCCTGCAGCCAGCCTGAAAGCAAAAGCATCTTCTCCCTTGATCTGTTTAAGCACTCTGTTGCAATCATCAAGAGTCCTACAGCTGTGCCATTGTACAAAGTGTCTGTTATCTGTTTCAAGTCTAAATTGAAAAAATATGTATTGGTTGATCACCAAACCTCTAAACATTTGTAACATACTTACTAACTTACATTAATACACATTTGCACTCATTAGAAAGTTACTGCCTACATTCAGTTAGAAATTAAGCAAGGCTTTACAACATAACTTCAGACTCCCTGCTCATAAAGCAATTGATAAACTTATTCTGGTGTTTTCTAAGAGACCGTCCTTTTTCTGTCCTTGTAAAATTGCTAGCACTATGGCTAAGTAACTTACAGTGTAATGCAGCAAAGAAAAGCTTTACTAGTTACATAGCACATAAATAGCAACAAGATGGCACCAAGAATGAAAACAAAGTCTGAGGAATGTGAAGATATCACTGTTTAGACAAGCACAAAGCAATCTCAAAAGTTTCAGAAAGCTAGTGAATTACTTGATTGCTAAAGAAGACTACCAGGTGTGACCTGAGAAAGCTACAGGTCAAACAGCATGATTTCAACACAAAAAGACTGGCATACATATATAGATCACTCCAAATGTAATGCTTCCTATTTATTTCCATAGGAACTACAACAAAGAACAAAATAATGCTATTTGATAGAGCAAATTCTCAGCTACAAAACACTGTTTTTCAACATAGTCACTGCCATTAGCTATGCATTTTTGTGCCAGCAATGAACAAGAGACTGCATGATGCTCTAATAAAAATCTACATGTTGTTACTCTGTCTGAACTGTGCCTTTACTTTCATGTTGTTGTTACCACTGGTGAAACACACCATCACATCCACTGTTTTGTTCCTATCAACATTCAGCAAGCATCAGCGTACATTAGTGGATGCCATTTTTTCCCATGTGGAAAAAATTCCACATGGAGGAATTCATTGACACACCTTTGCTTCGTCTGCACTTCCATATGAGACATTATTTTGTCAGACTGCCCCTTTGCACACAGTGACAAAATGTGACAGAACATTGGTAGGAAAGTTCAGCTCTACTGTTACACCACCAACATCTGCCTCTGACACTGTGGGTCAACATAAAATGGGAGGCATAATTTTTGGAGCAGCCCTCATATTTAGTCATCTGTTCTGCTCTAGAGATGGAAGTCTAGAGACTCGGACAGACTTTTCACGTAATCTGCTTCAATACTTCACTAGTTTTACTTTGGGAAATCTTTCCCCATTGCCTGACCTCATGGCATGCAAGATATATTTCTTGTCATATCTCACCCAGACAGAATAAACTAATCACTCCCCTTTGCAAAACAACTTTAGAAATGATAAAGACTATTTCAGACAGATTTTAGGAAAATGAGTCTCAGCAGGTCAGCTAGCTTTCTGACAAGTGCACACATTGTACCCTGAAATGCAAATATATATATATAAAACTAACAGTTATCCACTTCAGATGTTTGGGTTTTTTTTTTTTAGCCTGAATACAATAGAATTTTTTTCCAAGTTAGTCTCAGTACAATCATTATTTATGAGGTTTCCACAGTACATCCAAAATTAGTTTACCCAAAGGAAATATTCTTTGAGCTACCAGATCAGGAGCAGTATTTATAAACTCTATTAAATAAGAAAGAAAATAAGGCTTTAAAGATTAAAAAATTATGCTGTTTCCTAAGTCGATACTCCCACAGCACACAAACACAAGCTCCTCAGTCTCCCAGCACATTATACTCCTCACACAAACACAGCATCCAGCCTTCTGTCAAGCCTGTATGCATTAGAGTTGCCTGTACTCTGGATGGTTTTGGAGAGAAAGTGGTTGAGTTCAGCTGAAACAGTTGTTTTCTGAAATCAGAAAGAAGTCAGGAATTTCAAAGCTAGTATAGGCTATCTGATAAAATGTGTTTGTACCTTACTGGCCAGTTATGTCATTTGTAGGTTACATTTATACCTAAAATATTTGTCATCAGTTCTTTGATGATCTAATGTATTTCCAGAAGTTCTTCAACATAGCATAGTCAAGATACAATTATTTTAATTGTAAAACATTTGGTGTGCTGTTAAAAAGAAGCATTATACAATCACTGAAAGAGGTTCTCTACCATCCTTAATAAACAAACATTAATCATTGTAGCTTTACCTAATGTGCAGAAATAACTTATAGAAGCTGTAAAACATTTCAAGATACTGTTCATTGCAGGTTAGAGAGATAAACATCTTACTAGGATATGCTTCACTATTTCCGTGCATTGAGGGTTGACAGAATGATTCCTTATGTTTCTTCTCTAAGGACCCATAGAAGAGCAATCAAAAAGTTTTTTGGTATCAACATCGGAAGCAAATTTGCCCTCTGATTTAGACAGCCTATGGTTAGAAATGTAGCTAGAAGCAAGTATTGCTTCTTGTTTTCTACTAATTTGCTGGGAAAAGGGTGTTTTCAAAATAAGACATTAACTGTAGCAAATGCAAGCAATGGTACATCAATAAAGTCTAAATCATCTGTTTGTAGTGCGTTTTTAAATTTTTCAGATACTCATAATGCTGCTTCATTGAGGTCTTGAAAACACTTAGAGCAAATTATTCTTTTCCACCTATCCAACAATAAACATTGGAAACATTTGGATATTTCCAGGGTTTTGAGGCATCAGTAGTCACAGACTAATTGTTTTCTAAATTGAAAGAAGATCATGTTACTCACAGTAAATGAAGCTCTCACTCTGAAAAATGCTAGCCTGCTTCAGAAATGAGTAGAAAATGTTATTGAATTTGCTGTCATAATCAAGAGATTTATATGAATGACTGCAGAGTACTATTGTCATTTGCTGCTTTTACAGTGCTTATTTTTGTTGATCTCTCCAAAAAACCTGTTGTTTTATCCATAGAAGCTATTAAAGTTATTTTTTCTGATCTACCCAATTTTCCTGCTCTCTTACATCTAAAAAGACCCCAACAGCCATGAAGAAATATTTTCTACAGGTGCTGATAAGCTTAATGTCCATGCACATTAACTGCAAAGTCATTTCTCCGCTCAGCAAGAGTGAAGAGCATCTGTTGAGAAGTACAGAGGCCCTCTTCCCACACAGACATGAACGGACATGCTGGAGGAAATACTGCTGTGGTAATCACAGACACAATCCACAGAGACCAGTCAAACCAATGACATATCATTGACTCTTCAAAATGTTCTTGTTTCATAGTCAGCCTGTACTTGGTCAATATGTTAGTCTCAAGAAATAGAATTAAAATGATCTCTAGGATCTTGTAGCTCAAACATTTAAGCATAAAACTACTTTAGCATGGGATTAAGTCAGCGGACAAAGGAGGAGCCACTGATGTCATCTGTCTGAGCTCCAGCAAGGCCTTTAACACAGTCCCCCACAACATCCTTACATCGTTCTCCCCAAATTGGAAAGATATGGATTTGATGGGTAGACTACTCAACAAATGAGGAATTGCTTGTGAGAGCGTACCCAGACAGGGTCAATTGGTCAATAGCTCAATATCTGGATGAAGATTAGTGACAATTTATGTCTCTCAGGGGTCAGTGCTGGGACCAGTTCCTTTTCACATCTTCAACAATGACATCAACAATGGGATCAAGCGTGTAACACTATAATATTATGGAAAATACAGCAGTAACAGTGGGATAGCACAGTCTTTGGCTGCAGCAAATGAGAACAAGACCAAATGCAGCAGCTGTGGATGCAGAAACAAAGCAAAAGAGCTGCTTACCTTTGGAAAACCTCAAGTACACAGGGATCTCCAGCAAGATACCCTCACCCCCACTGCCAACCTTTAAATGAGGCCTGGGAAGGGATGAATCCTGGCTCTACTCCTTCTGGTCAGTCAGGTGAATTGCATACACCTGAGCTCCCCTGGGTTGGCCCGGCCTTCCCACCAGGTGCTCAATAGCTGCTTCAGGCCATGACTTAGCATTTCTGCTACAGAGCGTATTATCAGCAAGTTAGCAAGTTATCAGAGATAACAAGCTTTTGCCAAGCTATATTATATGGTCAACAGGCCCTAGGGATGGAATCCCATCCAGAAAGACCTTAACAGGCTCAAACAGCAGGCCCAGCTGAACCTCATGAGGTTCAACATATCCAGGTGTGGGGTCTTGCACCTGGGTTATGGCAACCCCCACTATCAGTACAAGCTAGGAAATGTAAGGATGGAGCATGGCCTTGCTGAAAAGGACTTGGGGGTACTGGTAGATGGCAAGCTGGACATGAGCCAGAAATGTGATTTCACAGCCCTGAATGTCAACAGTATCCTGGGCTGCATCAAAACATGCGTGATCAGCAGGTTGAGGGACGTGATCCTGCTTCTCTGCTCTGTACTGGTGAGGACTCACCTCCAGGTACTGTGTCCAGCCATGGCGTCCCCAGTACAGCAAAGATGTGGACCTGTTGGAGTACATCTAGAGGAAGGTCACAAAAATGCTCCAATGAGTGGAACACTTCCCCTATGAGAACAGGCTGAAAGAGCTGGGGCTTTTCAGCCTGGAGAAGAGAAGGCTCGTGGGAGACCTTAAAGAGGCCTCTCGATATCTAAAAGGGGCTGTAAGAAGGAAGGGGACAGACTTTAGCAGGGTCTGTTGCAGTAAGACAAGTGGAAAGGCCTCAAACTAAAGGAGAGATTTAGGTTGGGTATAAGGATGAAGTTTTCTTACTATAAAGGTGGTGAGGCATAAGAACAAGTTGCTCCAGGAGGTGGTGGATGTGTTGACCTTGAAGACTTTCAAGGTTGAGTTGGAGGGGCTCTGAGCACTCTGATCTAGCTGTGCATGTCTCTGTTTATTGCAGGGGAGTTGGACTAGATGACCTTTAGAGGTCCCTTCCAACTCAAAAGATTCTACGATTAATTAAGTTTCAGACCCTTTTGCAACATAAGCTGTCGTTTGACCAAAATCACAACAAAGAGGGAGACCTGGCCTTCTGGCACCATCTGACAGAAGGAGGATTTTTCCAAAGAAGTAAAAGCCTTCTCTATCTTTTCAGACGTTTACCTTTGCCATCCAGGGTCTTCAGCCTTCAAACACAAGCCTTCAGACTATATCCAGGCAGCCTCCCTCCAGGTCTTCTGAAGATACCCTCTCACTCTTGTCTTTTCTGAACTCTTGCTCCCTAATGTTTTTCTCCTTCCAGTTCCATGACGAAGTTGTTAAAGCCTCTTTTTACAACTTCCCTTAGCGCTCATAAAGTGCCAGTAACGTAGTAACTCTTTATGGGCTGGAGGTCTCTGCTATTTATAGGCTGTGAAACGAACATTTCCAGAGAGCCTTATTATGACTGCTGCACAGAAATTTCCATGCTATGCCAGAGTGAGTTCGCATAGTATCACATTTAAATGCAACACCCTTCATGAAATACTGAATTGACTTTTGCAATAAAGCATATTATGTTTGCCATTTACATAGGCACAAATGTAACTTTTCAGAAGTTTTCCTCCTCACAGAAGATTTCTTTACCTGAGGCACAGGTACAACCCCTGTTGTATAGAATAAAATAGTAATTTCACCATCAGTCATGGTTTAGTAGCTTTTTCCTGCAGACAACAAATTTTCCTTTTTTTATCCAAAACTTTGCTCCTCACACTGACTACAAGAATTTTTAGAGAAGGCAGTTCACACTGAAGATGGATCCTTTGCCTGTAACTATAACATGCCTTTGCCAGAGTTTCACAGTCTAATTTCAGGTTGGTTATTAGGAAAAATTTCTCCTCAGAAAGAGTGGTGAGGCAGTGGCACAGGCTGCACAGGGAGGTGGTGGAGTCACTGTCCCTGGAGGTGTTCAAGACACGTGTAGGTGTGGCACTGAGGGATGTGGTTAGTGGGCATGGCGGGGATGGGTTGTGGTTGGACTAGGTCTTCGTGGTCTTTTCCAACCTTAATGATCCTATGAAAAAGCCAAAGAAGACAAAGCAACCTACTGTTCAGAAGTCATGGGAAAATAAGACTCTTGTAAGAAGTACTCCTGTCTTCCAAAATATAACATTAATTTCCAAATTTTTAAATGAGATTTCTGTATTGCTTTTCTGAAAATAAAGTACCCAACTGTATAATATAAGAGTCATGCAGATTTTAAAGCCTGTATTAGATTATTTTAATCCAACAAGGCCTTAATCTAAAACTTAATTTTTCAAGATTTTATGAGCATTTGAAAGTAGAACTCTCTGGATTTATAAGACCTGTTATTAGGAACATTTAGCCAATGTACATCAGGCCATATGAGTTGAGGTCAGTAACATTTACTGCAGGTAATTATTCACAAGTCTTTTTAATAGAGTTTAAGTCCCAAGGCAACTTTTATTTGAATTCCAGCCCTTCCTAAACAGCAGGTATTTGACTAAATTAAAGACATTTTATAATTGAATAACCACTCATGCTTATGTAAGCATTTTCAATGACTCTTTACATTTTATTTCTGGTTTAATTCTTCTGGTTTCAATACTAGACTTGCCTATGACCACCTTCTAAGCTGAAGGACTCTGTAGGACAATTTTTCTCCATGAGGTCATGAGGTATTCCAGATGATACACTTGTTTAAACTAGTGTGCCAGGTGCAATGTCACCAAATATTGTCAAGAGTAGTAATGAATTTTGATTGCATTTTGATGAATTTCACTAATGTTATCTCTAAGTTGTTGAGTTCTTGGTTTACCCCTCCACACTCTCTTAGGAGTGCTGATCAATTGATGCACATCTTTGCCCAAGGCCCTGAACATACAAAAACAGCAGTTCCACAGATGAGTAGAAAGATCTAACACTTGCAGAGCAACATTCAAAAAGCTGGCTCATGATTTTCACTACTAAACACTTATTTCCGTGCTAGAGACAGATAAGATTAGAAGTACAACACACCAATACATCTTCGATGTATACAAAGATCTAACCTTTTGTGGAAGTCCTCAGTAACCAGAAGGGTATATAAAAAGTTAAGACAGATGTGGCATTACTTATTCATTCTCTTCTCTAGGATTAAAATAAGATTTATAACTACTATACAAACGTCTTCCTAACATCTTGGCACATAAGACAAATTATGCCAAAGGAAAAATGTCTTATAAATAAAGAAAACAAATATAGATGTAATCAGTCATGCTCAACTCTAATTTAATGCTCTAAAAATGTATTTTTTCTTCTCACATCAAAATGAAAAGATGATAACAAAAAAAGAACTACTGTATTCATCAACAACAGGAGATACTTTTGTCCATACCTGGTCAATGTAAGATTTTCCAGGAAACAAAACCAATGCACATGAACATTGTCATTGAAACTACAAAGAAAAGTTTTCTTTCCCTCCTTACATGGGCAACTTTGGCCTTCTTATGAAAAATCCAGCAAACATATGTTTTCCTCCACCAAAAAAACTGTGATTCCTTACTCTCAACTAGTCAACTACCTTGAAAACAACAAACAATTTTTAAAAGTCTGTAAAAATGTATTAAATAAGGACATAAAATCAAGAATTTGAAAGAGAATTAATGATAGTGAAACAATTGCACCATTATTTTACTCAAAATACACAATTATGATGTTAATGTGTTTCTTAGGTAAGAACATTTAATGTTTTTGAACACATTTTGCAAGTACAGTCTTAAATACTCAGTTTCATAGTTCTTTCTGCATATTTTGTTTACAAGATTCAAGTAATTTTACCCTGAAACTCAGAATTTCAAATCAGTTCAATCTGAATTACAAAATTTGCATATCTAACATTCTTAATTACCAATAGTAGACTTACAGATAAAATTGTTTTTGTTGGCCTCATTGCATTTCTGATAGAAGGTAAAGATGAACTGCTGTTTTCATATAGAATCCATACGTTCCACAGACAAGACACTGTGTTATTTTCCTAAGCAACCTCCCTGCCTCATAGAGCTCTAGCATAGAAGACTCATTGCCTTACTGTCATAGCACAGGAAGGCTTCATATTTCAGACAGTTTTTTCAGTAAGAGAGCAGTTCTGAGAAATGCCACAACTACATTTCCAGCCACTCCAGTGAAAACTAGTTCATGTTGCTTCTGCCCAATTATTCACTCTAAAGTATATTCTTCATGTAGGGTTTGTGAAGACTGCTGCATACTGGATCTTCTTTCCTACTCTTTCTATTTTGGAGACATAATAAGGGAAGAAGGATGATGATGGAGGCTACTCTAAGTTCCTTTAAGTTTTTTCTGAAGACTTCTAAAATTACTTCTCCCTTGAAAGATTTTCCAAACTCATTTCTCCATCCTTAGAGTTTCCTGCAGTCCCCCATCAACTGATGAAATTGTCCATTTTGCATGGGAGCAACCTTTATATAATCTTCAGCATTTTTTGAGTCTGTCTTCTCCCACACTTCCACTCCAAAAAAATCATTTAAACTTTGAAACAGAGACATCATGAAACACGAAACTCTTATGTGCAGAAAACTTCAGCCTTTCAAAATGGTTTTACCCCTAGCAGAATTCATACTTCTGTTAGTAACCAAATATTTAATATTCCCATCAGCCTCTACCTGGCTGGGTGCCCCAGGAAACCCCCAGGTGCTGCATACCTGCCAGAGGAGCCAGGAAAATAGGCTGTGTAGAAACAGACAATGGATGAGAGGGAAGCTGGAGACTCAAACACATTCATGCCTCTGGGAGTCCTCTGCAGAGGAAAATCCTCAGGATTATCCTACTCAACTGCTCTCTCATTCATTTAAACCAAATTTAAGCAATCAAACTCGTTATTTCCTCCCACTCCTTTTATTTGCCAAAAGTGATGCTGCAGGAAGGGTATCAGGGAGTGCTTGACCAGGAGACAACACATGGCAGAGGAACTGCATCAACCCCTTTCATGAAGCACAGTGGTCCAGGAGAGAATATGTGTTTGGAGCTTCCACTGAGTTAGAAGCAATTCCACCTAATGTTTTCATTTTGACAAAAGTCAATAAATTTTGTTGAGTAGGTGTTCTATTGATTTTTTCTTTCTAACCAGCTGTACAATTGCTAAGAAGCTGATGTACTGTCAGACATTTCAGTGACTAAGCAATGAATAATTGGCACTTAACCCAACAAGCTGTCGCATTAGGCAGTCTCTGAAAGCCTGTTCACAGTAAATACTAGTTTTGAGGGGGGAGTTGCAGGTACAAATATTCCCAGTGGATGTTGCTTGTTTTTTTCTTCTTCAACAATTGTCTTCAGATAAGCCCATCTCTCCTTTATGTACACTATAACATTTTAGTTCTGTGACATTTTCAGCCTAAAACACCCACAATACATAGCATTCATAGGTCTTTTTGATCGTAATTATAACCTTATTTAGGAGTTTGCTTCTGCACAGAGAAGCCTAGAGGACTGAGATTGTTGTGTGATAAACAACTACTGCTCAACTTTCCTCAAATCCAATTGCACATTCTATAGCCGGGGACTTTCCTTAGTGTTTGCAACCACACTTGTGACATCATTTGAAACTTCCTGAAAAGAGCTAATAGATACAGAAATCTAGAATACATATAGAGCTAATAGATACAGAAATAGAGCCTAGGATATCTGGACCCCTCATATCCATCTTTTCAGGAATACATTATTGTTCACATTCCCATCTTTAGGTGCAGAAAATACTTAGAAAAAGTGTTCAGTAATGAAAAACTTTAGGGCTGTATTGTAATATGAAACCCAATGATTACGTGAATTACCCCTGTACTCATGCCTTGCACAGAAAATAAGATAAAAAAGAAGTCATTAAATAGTTAAAAACAAAAAACAAAAACAGGAAAAAAAGAAGAAAACTCATATATACCTGTGAACTTGCATGACCAGTAATTCATATTCATTTAAACTATTTACAAAAATAAAATCTTCCTTGTGTGGAACAAAGCAGTCTTGGCAAGGAAAATGCTTATCTCCCAGGGTCTTACCCAGAGCCGGCTGTCTGTCACGTACACCTGTACCTATTTAGCTTACAGAATAAAATTTTCCTCCCTCCAATTTCCGTCAGAAGGAACAAGCCCTGCTGCTCACAGCAAAACACAGGTCTCGCTCCACGCACACCTCCGCATCCCTGCTATTTTTAGTGCCAATGTTTGAAGCAGTTCATTGAAGAAAAGGCTATTAAGGAACAACAAGCCCTCATTTCCTCTCAGATCGCGAGGTAATTAGACTGGCAAAGCAGTTACAGTGTTAATTTATAATTGGCGGATGAATTAAGTGCTTCTCTGCTGACACTGGAGGAATGACTCACGTCATTAACAGACAGCCTTACTAACAGCAGTGTTTCTTTCCCCTTCGCCCCCTCTCACCCACCTCCTTTTTTTCCCTGAACACAGGATGGGGGCTGGAAGGTGTGCTTTGCTGTGTTCACAGGTTTTCAAGGGTGGTCTCTGCCTCATGTTTCTAGCCCAGTGCCCAGCCCCAGCAGCTTCTGCTCTGAGTGCAGCATGTTGGCTCTGGCAGAGCCCTTAATCACTTCATTGCATTTCACACAGCTATCAGCAAGACCTCCTATACCATAGTGCAACTCTGCCAAGAGTGTTATTAGGATCTGATTTTTAGGTGCTTTTACACAAAACTTAGCTAGGAAAGTTTCCTACAGACCAAATTAAGAGGGCTCTGCCCTTCAAGCAGTCATTCACGCAAGCAGCCCCTTACCTGCAAGCTTTATCAATGGCACTATTCACGTGAGATTTTTATGGTTTACAGGATTAGACACTGTATGTAATGTCTCGGTCTGAAACCTGGCCTCACAGCATGGCCTTCTGCCCCCTCTCTGGCAACAGCACAGGGATTCTGAAGTGCAAATAGGAAAGAAAAAAAAGAGAACGGAAGTTGCCTTTTAAACCCTTGGTTTCGTCATCACTCAGAAAACTCACACTGCTGCCGAGATGTGTGCAGGCTGCCTTCAAGCCCACCTCGATGAATTCAGCCTTCACACAGGCTGCATTGTGAGCTGCAGTAAATAAATTGCTGCTAGCCATATAGAACTGGTGAATTCATTTTCTGAGCTTGCCAATATGACATGTTTCAACAGACTAGCATTCAGGTTTTAAAGGTATCATGGTAATATGTTTGTATAATTTTTTTAGTACACAAATGGTCCCAGCAGAGGTGGGGAGCATGATGCCCCATCCCTGGAGGCGCTCAAGGCCAGGCTGGATGGAGCCCTGGACAGCTTGATCTAGTGGGTGGCAGCCCTGCCTACAGCAGGGAGTTGGAACTGGGTGGGCTCTGAGGGCCCTTCCAATCAAAGCCACTCTGTGGTTCTACAGTTCTATGGCTTCCATTATTGCAAGTGACAATTTATCTTTGTCATGAGTATAGATGATCCAGGTTCTCAGCTGAATTAACATTGATGACAAAGGAAGCCCTTGTACCTTACCTCTTGGAAGGAAGACTTTTCAGGCCTGCATTTCACCTGTGACACTGCCATGGCATGAATATTCTTTCTCTGCAAGTTAAAATTTTGTGTGCAATGTCTCTTAATGAAGCGTTCATCTCATCTACTCTTAGATAAGATTCTGAAAAAAAAAAAAAAAATACAGTGGTGGAACTTGTGGTTGTCATGCTGTGGCTGTGACAGGGAACAGGATCCATCTCCATCCATCTGGCCTTTCTGGAGAAATAGCTATTCACGTCCCTGGTGGCACACCTCTGTGAGCTGTTCAACCCATGGACATCCCATTCCTTGACAAAGCCTAGGAGAGGGTGAAGTAGAGTCATCAGATTGTTCAACTTCCAGTTCTGCTGGCTTTGAAGGTTAATGCACCCCAAATCTTAGTCACTGTCATGATCATAACTTGACTACTAGGCCAGACCAGGTGTGATTTTTAGTAAGTATCAATAAGAGAATTGGCAACAAATGAGAAAAGAAATGACACTGAATACAATGAGCTACAGTGAGTGTACTTAAAAAAGTAATAATAATAATTAGGTAGCAGGCTCCAAAAACATTTAATGTCATTTGGCATAAAGCCAGCACCAGTTCAGACAGGGTGACAGGATTACTGCTTAGACCAGGATTAGGGCAAAGATTAGAGTTAGTATTTAGCAAAGCAGAGAGTGAAGTCTGGTTTATGGTAAGGAGAAAGCAATATGAATAGCCTACAGGGTGGGAGGTTTAACTTCAGTTTTCAGGCTTAGTAGGGTAGCGTTACTGACAGCAAGGTTCAAAGTTTATAGCCAGGTGCTGCAAAATTCAAGGACTAAAGTAAGACCGTTGTGTGCAGTTTAGCTCAGATGTGTGTAGGGCTCATTTGCCTGTGAGTTGAGTGTGAGGTAAGAGGGGCTGGGCAGCAGGGACACAGACAGCTAAGGTGAGAGCAGGAGAAAACTGCTCTTATTCAACAGAGAGAAGACTGCTGATGAACCTTATTCCAGGGAACAAGCCAGGGAAGGTTCAAATGTGGAAAGTGGAGGAGTTGGGTGTATTGCCCGCTGGCCTGAAGAAGCAGCATTATCAGGATGGAGAATGGCTTACATTTGTGTTGGTCCAGATGGGGGCTACTGGAATAGGCTTAAGGATGCCATTTTGTGAGCCTATTTTTTCAAAGCCCTACCATGCTTTGAAAATTACTCCTCTATCATTCCCATTTGCTATGTGCCGGGCTGTACTACACACAGCTTTGGTCCATGTGAATAGATTCCTTTCAGACAAAACAAAGCTGAAAGATTCCCTGACATGCACCAAGTGTTCCCCTGCCCTTCATGGAGACATGGGTCTATTAATGTCTGGCCAAAGAAATAAGGTCCTTCAGGCAGTTTGTACCTAGAGATTCCTAAAGATTTTGCAGTACATCTCAAGTTGCAATGGGAGGCATTGTTATTCAGACAGTATTATCGGTCCCAAAACAACATGACTAGATAAACTTCAATGTAAGGATCTGAGAAAAAGCTGACCTTGTCACAGAAAAAATTTTGCTTGTGTTTAACCTAGCACAGTAAGAACTTAAATTGGATGGAGGCAGTTTAGAGACTGCAACAAGTAAAAAGAAAAGCTGAGCATCAGATGTTGGCAGCAGATGTGATTAAACCGGTGACTAGATGTAAAAAAGAATAGTTTCGTATTGTACACAGGAGCACGTAAAGAGTGATTGACTGGGAGAGCTGAATGGAGAAAACTAAAGAGAGAAGATCAGAACATCAGAATATCAAGGAGTATTGCCAGGACCCAAGAAACCACACACAGGATCCCGGGATGCTCTATGATGACTAGGAAACACTTCTTTACAGAAAGGGTTGTTAAGCACTGGAATAGGCTCTCTCTGGAATAGGGAAGTGGTTGAATCACCATCCCTGGATGTGCTTAAAAACTGTTTGGATGTGGTGCTCAGGGACATGATTTAGTGGAGGGTTGTTAGTTAGGATTGTATGGTTAGGTCATGGTTGGACTCGATGATCTTGAGGGTCTTTTCCAACCCGAGTTGGAAAACCCAAGTGATTCTATGATTCTATGATGTTTAAAGTTTGATCAACTCTAATTTAATGACAGTTTTGCTAATTTGCTGTAAGTTAATCTATACATATCCTAACTGTTGACAAAGAAGTTACACTTTAGCGGACAGGTGACTGCGTGTCACTGTATTTGCACTTGGACATGTGATGGTAGATCACAGGAGCTGCTACTCCACTACAGGAATTTGTTTGCTGCTTCCAATAGTTGGCAACTCTTCCCTTAGCTACTGCCCAACTAGTGAGCCATGGAGGCTGCTCTGCCTATACCAGGCCAGGAACTGGCTGGAACTAGATCACTTGAAAAACACCAATACTACCCAAGAACTCTAAGAAAGCAAATGTTTTGATGGATTCATATTCATTTCCCAGTCTCACTAACCAGAAGTTGAGAGTTTGGAGAATAGCTTAAGAGACTTTTCCCACACCTCTGTTAAGAGTGGATTTGCCTACCCTTTCTAGTTCAACAGACACTCACTGTAAGAGTCAGCGACCATGGCGTTTCACGGGGAAATAGCTAATCTGCAGCATAGATACAAGTCTCAAGATTCTAGCCAGTAAAGATGCAATTGTTAGAGTAGGAAGAAATCTTGTCTGTGGCCTTTGCAGAAATTTTACATCTCTTGCTGATCATATCCTGTCTCTAGGACAACTTCCTGGGCCTGGGTTCTCCAGCTGGTCAGCAGAAAAGCAGCCATGGCCACACAATTTCACAGGACTTCACTCCCCAGGACTTTTTCCTGAAATAAAAGAATGTTAAGAAGGCCTGGAACCATTCATCAGGGCTGTTTTTCTGGGGCAGACGTAATGTTTCCATGGTTAAACGCACCACTCTCCCACACAGTATCTTTGGCAAAGACCAAACTCAAAGGTAGCTGGGGCAGCAACCTTACTGTCACTTATAGGGCAGGAAGAAAATGAGCCAGAATAGAGATAAGGCATGAACTTTTGCAGCAGTGGAGGCAAGGCTCATTTTCTATCTCCACGGTCCACTGATATGGAAAGTAAATGTGGTCAGGAGAAGGAACAAATAGATGTATTTTTTTCTTGTGCAGGTATTTCTGAGCTATATTTAGTTTAATGGCTAACACTGACAATAGGGTTGCAAAGAGCTAGCAACTAAGGTCAAACAAAATGCAAGACCCCCTAAACTAGAGTGATGGTCAATGCTGAAATTAAATTGCTCTTGCTGTGGTAGGGATTACCCCAGTCTCAGGTAAACCTAGCTTCAGGATGAGCTTAGATGTGAGGCTCTGGACTGGAAAGATCAAATTGCCAGGATATCCGCTGAGTTTTGTTTGCTTTTTATTTGGTTTAAGACTTCTGGAATGTTAGTGAAGAAAAGTTAGGGTAGTGCATAAGGTTACAGTTACTGAGAGCAGTAATATCTTTGTTGTGAATCTGTTATACCCAGAGAGGTGGGGTAGACATCCATGCTGAAAAAAAACTGGTTTAAGTCTAACCCTGGCAAGCCCCTCTTTGTAGCTAGACTGATTTTTATGTCTCTTGGATATTTTTTACACCTAAGATTAAGGCTGAAGAAGGAAAAAGGGCTGTGGAAAAGGGCTGAAGATCTGATTTCATGATGCAAGGTTCAGTGACACAGGATGAGATGTAGAGCCATGTGACAGAATAGTTTCTTTGTTAATCTAAGTTTGAGAGAGAACTAAAGGGGAGAGGCAGCCCTGGGCTATATAATTAAGTCAAGATTCATTTGGATAGTTAGTTTGATTTACAGATCCTGAAATGTCTGTGGACTGGACTGCTACCAATGGGAAAATATGCTCTTTCTTCTTGTTTGGATGAGTTGTTTGTTATTTAACTCTGTGGCTAGGGTTGTGGTTATGGTTACGGTTAGCATTGGGTTGCAGAGACTGAATGACTCAGTTTATATTTGGATCTTGTCAAGTCTAACAGTTTAGGATGAGAACTGGTGCCAAAAGGAAGCAAACTCCTTATGAATACATCTGTTGCTGGGAGATGTCTCTCAGTATGACTGGCATTGGGGTTGTGGGTGGCATGTAACTGCTGGACAACAGAGATGGGGAAACAATTGCTTTGCTGTTCATTCTAGATAAGAATGTCTTTTAAAAGACACATTGGCAAGCCTTTGGCTTAGGCTAGTCCTGTCTACTACATATATGTGGTCCTACATACTATAACGTTATACCCAGCTGTGGAATTAGGCATTAGTCTTAACACAAAAAAGGATATGCTGGAAAGAAAGCTTGTTAGACATTCTTCTCTTCTAGAAACAGTCTTCACTGTAAGAGATCAAGACTTGAAGGCCATAGCAAAAAAACCTCTCTCTTCAGATTCTGCTGTTGATAACTCTGTAAGCTCTAGAACAAGGTTATTATCCCCTAAACAAAAACAGAAAATAAAGTAGATGTGCGTGAGCACGTGCGTAATTTATGTCTGTGTGTACAGTCTTCTGGAGGAGGCTGAAGTAATATGAATACTATGCTCCACTTCTTGCACTGCTCTTCATAGTAGATGGAGTCTGCATAGAGTCAGGCTCATCAGAACCTGGTACTCAAACCTCCAAACTCCAGTCAGTATAGTTCTAGACTGGATTATGCATCTGCAAGACTTATACTTGCCTGATTCCCAAACCATAGTAACCTTAAGTACCCAAATAGTAAAACCAGTATTTCAGGCTCAGCTGTTCTGAACATTAAAGTTGATTCTATCTTTGAACCTTTTTTTCAGGCTGTGGAGAAGCACAGAATGTTCTTGCCTCTTGGCACAAGCCTATATCTTAGTCCCTGTATTGCACCTTTCAACATTGCTCTCCTTGCCCTGCTGTCTGTTACACTAACATGATGCACGTAGTTAAGAGTCATAAGACACTATCACAACTAGAAGAAGGAATGAGTTTTTCCCCCTTGGCTATCAGCCCTAAACTGCCACATAGACATCTACGTTTCTGTCCAGCCCAGCTAACCATAAACCCTCACCTTAACCACAGGCCACAGAAAGACACAAAATAGTCCTGTGTTATGAAACCAGCCCATAACCTAGGCTATCCCTGCTACAGCTGAAAGACGAGCTATTCAACCTATCAGTCCACCATCTTAAAGAGATGACAAATATAGACCACAAACTTAAATCTAAACCCTGAAACATCTGAGCCCTACCCTAGCCTTCTCCAAAAGCCAATTTTGCCATCCAGAAACATCCAGCGTCTTTTGAACAATAAACAAGGCCAAAGAGTATCCTTAACCACACCCCAAGTGAACCCTACCCCACACTGTTGTCTCTTCAGGCACCATTCCTCATATCTAAACATAAGCGTTTGGCAAGACTACCTCATAAAATTAACTTTTCAGCATTCATCTGCCAAACCTGAATGCTGCTCTCATTTCCAATCCTGGGACTAAATAAAGCTCAATGATTGCTTGAGTTTTTGGAAGAGTATTTTGATATTTGTTGACTCCTAGAAGCAACCTAAGTGTATTGCTGTAGGTGTTGCAAAGTCTACGAGAAGAAACAGGCTATACTGTCCCATCCGCTCAGAATCATAGACTGATGGCATTTTTGGGTTACGAGGATACTATGATCCAGACTATGGGAGCAGCAGATTCTCACCTGCACTAGAACTAAGAATAAATCTGTGATTCTGTCTCAGCATCACCTCCAGCTGTAGGCCAGTGATTTTTGCTTGATAAGCAATAAAGCTGAGCATGTAGTACTTCATATTTTAAAATCTCAGATCCAATCCTAGTGTTAACATAGGCAGAGATCCCTCACAAAATGCATGTTCTATATGAGAGTTCCTGAAAAATAAGTTTCTCAGGGAGGTGGTGTGGAAGCAGAAGTCATATCCAGGCAAACTAAACTCAAGACAGCTCCCCGCTTAGAGGAGTCTTGCTTTTACACATGGCTAACATTGTCTTGGCGTTTGAGGGAAAAGGAGGCTTGCAGGATTTCATAAACTGGTTTTGCTTCTCTAGATTTTGCAGTGCAAAATGGACAGTATCACAGGTTGCTTTAGTATCATTAACATTTAGGTAGTGTGAAATCACTGACAAAGGGCGACAATTCTCTTTAGTTCTGCTGTAGATAATTACACTGCGGATGTCTAGACGCTCTGGGATTCCTTTTTATCTGATGGAGGGAAATGGGTACTTTGAAAGAGCAATTCCTCTGAGTTAAATATAGAAACATACTCTTAGAAGGCATGAGTCTTATTCATCATGAATCTTATTCATCTTCAACTATATCTCTGTCAGCTGAAGGTGAGTAGCTCAGATGTAAACATCTACATTTTGTAGATAAATATTTTAAATTTGCTTACTGACCTGCAAGATCAGGACAGCAATCAGCAAATTTCCATACATACTGCTTTTATGGTATCATGATCTATAGATTCATGAACAGGACTTTCAAGGACATCAAATAATATAAGATTTCTTTCATCAATTCCAAGGAACATTTTTTTGTTATCTCCATTTCAGAATTAAATTCATTTATGATACAGGAGAATCCACTCTAATGACAAAATCAGATGATCAGGTACCAAAGGCCAGCTAAGCAAGGCTGAGAATTAGCAGAGCAGTGACTTATAGCATGCAAGCATCCAGTCTGGGTTTTCTTTTCACTCACCTTACAAGAACCCAAGGAAGGAAATCAGAAGATCACCACTACCTGCACTGGCTACATTTCATAAAGTTGCCCCTGGGAAATGCTTCCTAGCTTCCAGGAATCGTAAAAATGCTCATCTACAATTTACTAGAGTTTATTCACCTGCTGGTGAGAGGTGAATACCTCTCACATGTTTTACTTAATTACTTAGTTGAAAAGAGCCATCTGCAAAGCAAGGATGTGGGTTTCTCAGCTGGTACTAAGAAATGGACCTACATTTTTTGAATACTCATCTTTTCCAAGCTATGGTTGATTAAATGGTGAGTTTCAATTCATGTATGGGGAGAGCACTAACTTCCCCTTCTTCCACTGCATCTGATTAAGGAACATGCAACTATAAGAACAAATTGTTTCTAAGTATGAATTTGGTGCCCATTCATCTGCTATGGACCAATCAGGAGGCTGATGCACAGTAATATATTTATGTCATCTAGCGATATTTCAATTCATTTAACCAAATGCATTGAGTTTCTCAATCAATGACAATTACATTAACCAACTGTATTTTCATTAGTCTTCAGTGCACTACCATAGCTTTTTTTTCCACTTAACTATCAATTAAAAATCCAAACATGTCAAATATGACATTAAAATGGTCACATACAGTGCTCCAAGATATATAATCTTACTGGATATTGAAAGGGAGAGGTGGTAGTGAGTGATTGCCCATCATTGGATTTGAGAACTACAATCCATTTATTTTCCAGGAAGCAGAATTAGCTCCGTATGAATATTTCACAGCACTATCCATTAACTGAGTGCTAAATCTGGGTCTCTACACTGCAGCTTTACTAAATGTGCCCAGACTGGCTGGCTCAGTTGCTACATATGAAGTACTTGGAGTAGTACCCAGCACAGCACAGGCTGCAAACCCTCCTCAGACTAGGAAGAAATGCTCTTAATTTAATGCCATGCTGCATCAGTTATACTATCAGCTACCCCGAATTAGCTTGCCTGAGGCTATGTTTGATCTCATTTCTGCCACACGCTTCTGCCTTTCATCCCTTCTCATCTCTTCTTTCTCCAGTTTAAAAGAATGGAACTGTCCATGCAGTTTTAAATGACAGCCAATACTTACTGAGACACTCTTGTACCATATTCAAAACACACGTGATGTTCCCTCCAGAAGAGAAATCAGTCTATATATCAGAACTTTAAAGTGCCCTTGGAAATGAGTAGTGCTTCTTGTTTTCTACATGCAAGAAGTATTTCCTGGCTGGGAATGCTAAGAGATACTACTTCTTCCCAAGCCTTTTGTAGACACTTCTCAAGCTATCCTTTATAGATGGATAGAGACACAGCCTCTTTGACATCAGACAGTTGGTGCAATATAATACAGAACTTATCAAACTGAAAAACATCCAGAGTCTTCTTTTTCTAAGATTGTTATAAGGATTATAAAAGTTCAGGTAATTACTTTAAAATCACACCAAGGGAAACAAGGTTAAAATAAAAGCAAATGAAATTACTTGCTTACGGAATTCAAACAAGCAAAAAAATAGGGGTGCACAATTTGTAAAGCAAATAAACAGAACCAAAAAGGAGAGGAAATGTGTATTTCCACCTAGAGTTTGTATTATGTTTAAGGATACCAAGCACTCCTACAGCTGTTGGGCAGCAGTTAGTGTTGGCTGAGGGGAGAGGCTGAGACACTTGGTCAGTGAAGTGGAAGCAAGGAGAGGAAAAAGCCATGAATATAAATGACTGACAAAGGTCTGGGCTGCAAAGGAAAAACCTGATTTCGCCCTACAAACATGACCTGAGCGCTGTATGGGAAGTAATCCTCAGACAGAGGTGCTGTGGAGCATCCTCCCGATCGACTTCCGTATTATGCAGACCATGAGGTATCATCAGATTTAGGACTAAGTACACTAAGGTGTCACACTAGCTATTTAAGGTGACTGGGATTTTTCCACATGTGCCCAAGACCTGTTAGCAAATCACTTGCCTATTTTATTCTATATATGATTGAAATGGAATTGCCATAATCAGATCTATTCATGTTAATATACCATTTTATTTAGATCGAGGTGCAAGGTAGCAGGTTATTTCTTTCTCAAAGGCAGAGGTTTGCAAATGCTTATTTATAATACATAATTTTCAAGATAAGTCCTGACTACAGATTTTCCTGGAGTTCAACAGAATCGTTTTATCTCATTACATTTCAAAGAAATTTCCAAGTTAACACTGCCATCTGAAGAGACACTAAAACCTCATACAAACAACTTTCAAATAGGCTTGGTAACATCTTCAGTGAATGCACTCCATCTCAGTTTTGGATATTGAATATGCTTTATTTTAAGTTGCCAGACCATTCTGTTCTAAAATGTTTCCCTTGTCTTTAAATCATGCTAATCTGCAGTTTGTTCAGTGGGTTGTTTAGATAATATTTCTCCAGACTGTTGACAGCTTCACCTCTGCAGAGAGAATCGCATCCATTAGCATAGCATCTTTTATCCCTTCCTGGATGGTAATCAGAGAAACAGCCATCTATCACCTTTTTTTCAGGTGTACTGTGGCAGTCACGCTGGAGGATGTCATTATTGTGTAGTTTTTCTAGTCTGCAGTGTATCTAATGACAGATGTTTGTGTGAGGACAACGTCTTGTCCCCTTCACGTTGCTGTGGATCACATCTGCCGTGCTTCAGGTTCCTTATTCACTTTTTCTTTGGCATGTGCTGAGGTGTTATAAACTTCCTTTCATGCAAAAGTATTTCCCCCGCTTTACTATAAGCTTTATCACATAACCATTCAACTAGGTCTTTTACAAGCCTCATTTTGATACAGAAACAATTTAGTAAGTAGTAGTATTTTCAAATTCAAGGCAGCCTTATCAATTTTTGTTAATACAATTCATGGACCCAGGGGCAATTTGTGACTAGAAAGCAGAGATCTGATTGCAGAGACAGTTTCTTTCTTGCAAAAGATTTTTGATTGTTGATACAGAAAAAGTAGTGCTGAGAGGCAAAGTAGCAAATGCCATTAAAGGTTGAAAATCACATTCACTTTCAAGGAAATATAGCTTTTAAGCTTTAGATTCCACTTCAAAATTCCCTAGAATTCTATTGCTTTTAATTTAATTAGCCCTGTGCTCCATTGTCTCACTTGAAGTATAAAAAACTGAAACTCCATTATTTTACTTGAAGTATAAAGAAATGGAATTATTTAAATTTGTGGAAATTTTAACATATATTAGTCTCTTTTTCTTTCACATACTACTGCATTCCCATTTAAGTGCAAGATTTAAACAAAAATGCATTGAAAGTGAAATACAGCTGAGCATTCACTCTTGAAGACAGAACAGAACTGCTTACAGATAATTTTAACATGCACTCATATTATGTTTGGCTTCCTCAGGAGTTATCAGAGCGATGCCAACTAGTTTGCACCAACTATTTGAAGTAATTTAATACATGATGCACTCTAAACACAGAGTGTGTGGGAAAACTGACATTTCTATATTGAATTACTATATAAAGGCAGGGGGAAAAAAGCTGTGACAATTGCCTGTCAAGACATTCATTCCAGTGACATCTGCCAATGCTGAACTAAAAAATGAGCAGCACCAACGGTGCGTTCTTAAGATGTGATTTAGAATGTAGGAATTGACAGTAAGTGGTTGAAGCAATTTGATTCCATTAATGTTACTAATATTTTTTAAAACATATTATGTATTATTGACTTCTAGCTTTAGCTTGAGTATACTTTATTGATGAAAGCCTTTTGCAGTGATAGAAGAGCACAGAGTGAGACATATAGAATAGCACTGCTTTGAACAGAAGAGAGTCAAATGATACAAAATTATTTCTGTGCTCTGTTTGTGACTTATTTATTACTAATATTGACAAAGGGACAAGGGGACGGGAGGTGGCAGAAGAGATTTTCACAGTCATGTACACTGCAGACCAAGTTATCCTCCTGACTAACTGCACTCCCAGAAAGAACTTTCACTGTTAATCTAAAGACATGGGTTGATAAAAATTTTCCAACATGGAGAATAAAATACCTTAGTTGTTTCCATATAATTAGCAAACAGAGACAGTCACTGTCCCGCAGTGCCTCCTGCCCCATCCCCACCTGATGTCTTTGCTGGACCAGCACTGACAATGAAGAAGATTTCTTCATGCTACCTGAACAGGTATCCGGAAAGTGACTGGAATAAATTGTCAAAGCCATGAATATGCAACGGCGAAAATAAATATCGAAGGGAACATGTCAGCATTTGTGTGGCAAACAAAAGAACTGACCTCAAGGAGATGACAGATAGGTAAGAACTTCGAGTGGAGTGGCTGATGGCTGTGATGAGCACAGCACTCTGTGGCATTAGCTATGCTGTTTATTAAATAAGAGAGAATGCAGGTCAGCAGATAAGATGCAAGGTAGAGGGAAATTAGCAAACTTGGATCCATTCCTATTTTCCACTGTGTGCAAGTTCTTCAACCTTTGTGCCACAGCTTCTTTTTTTTTAAATAAAAATGAAACACACCAAAAAAGCAATCCCAATCTACTGACTAACCAAAAAGCCTCCCCTTGTATGTCTTTATGAAACATTGAGAGATCTACCTAGGCTCTTAGGAAGCACCTCAGGAGGGAGTTTCAGGAATAATCACATATTCCTGTGGAGAGGAACAGGAAAATAGACAAAATTATGTCACAAATGGGATCTGCAACACAAGATGATGTTCCAGCACAAGTTCTATTCTACTTCTAAGACTACTATTTGCAGAGACAACAGCTCTGCATTAAGCTTCAAAACCCCATTCTCAGTTGTTTTCTGCCACCTTTCTGGATTGCTGGAAGTTATGCAGACATTGACAGATAAGACTTAAGCAGTATATGGAGATGCTACCAGAGAAAGATCTGATTTTCCCCAGATTGTGTCTTCAATTTCCAGTTATATTTTTTTCAGTTGAGTTTACACCCATGTTAAAACCATCCAAGAAACAGTTATGCTCAAGGTAGTGTTAAATGAGCTGCTTTAGGTACTAAACTGTGTGAAGAATTGGGTATAGAGTTCATCTTGGCACAGTTTGTGTGCATAGTGAATCACTGGCAAGAACAAGCCAAGATCACTGCAGGCTGAGCTTCATGCTGTTGTATTCAGGCAACATCATATTCATATTTAGGACTGATCCTTCCAAAAATTACTTTGACTGTAGCTGGCTGCTCCAGTGGAAGCACTCAGACACATCACATGGTGGCACATAAATGATAAGTCTAACTCAAATATTGATTGCTGTATGTCAAAATTGTTTCAGTGTAGAACATAAGTCTGAGGTTATCTTTTTAAAAGACTGCAGAATATTTTGTTCTTCCACACCTGAAGACATAAAAAAGTGATTCATCTAAGATTTGTGAGAGGTAAAACAAAAGCCATCTTAAATCTGTTTCCCTATTCAACTTCATATCTTACCTTGTTGTACACTTTTCCCAGAAGCTATTTATCGCCTGGATTTACATGCTATATAATCTTATCAGGAAAAGAAAACAACAAAACCCAGTTGTGCTGAGATTTCTCAGGCTCAGTCTGTGAAAGCTGATGGATATTTAACTTACAAATGTGAATATATTAAATCTTCAGTGCTATAGACATACCATGCAGTACCTACTAAATAGAATATCATGACAATAATGGAGAAATTACCTTTTAACAGCATAATGCTTGCTGTGGTGACTCCAGTCCCCGCATGTTATAACTAGAAATCACATGATCTGGGTGCCCCATGTTTGTTTTTCATCAGATCTAAGCTCCCGAGGGAACTAGAGGATGAATATCTGCAGCAGCCTGGTTTCTTTAGGACTCTCTTTGCATGTCCTCTGATAGCCACAGCAGGTTTTGTCAGTTGGATCTCCTGTCAAGGCCCCTTCTGAAGTCTTCAGGAAAAGAAAAAAAAAGTGATAAATTTGTAATGAATAAGCCTTTGCAGTGTTTGCTCTTCCTCTATATATCATATTAATTCAAGCAGATACTAACTTTTCCTTTGTGAAGTTTCCAGAGATTTGTTTGGTACAGATATAACGGATGTATTTATCCATAGATTCCCAGGTCTCCTCTGAAACACCTTCACAAATCAGTGTCATAGTAATAACCTTCCATAATTCCCAAACCCATAAGGTTATAAAGAAAAGATCATGCATCAATAAAATCATTTCTGAGTCCCATTAGAAAACACGATGACTTATTGAGAAAAGCAAGCTCCCAAGCCTCTGACTCTTGGACATTTCAGAGAAACTTGAAGGTTTTGCTTTGTGCCTTACCAAATATAATTTTCACCAGCACGGATACTTTTCATTAGACGTTCTTCACCTGCCAGTTCTACACTGGACTCTTTTGCAAGGTCCTGTTCAACTCAAGTATTTTTTTTCTAAGAAATCCATCTGCATTAGGGGAATGTGAGCACCGGTACCTCTGTCTTGTGCTGCCACATGCATGTAGTTCCTTTTCTGCTTTACTCATTTGTTGAGCTAAGTCAATTAAAACATTATGAACCACTTAGCACTAGTGGAAACTGCCAGACTAAGAACACTCATAATATTTATCCAAAAACAAAGACTGGATAGCTCCAGTAGAATACAACTTAGCCTTGACCTAAAGGAACACGGGGTGGAAAGTGAAATCCATCAAGATATTTTTACAGATGTCAGAGACCAACATGAAGATCAAATCAAACTTCTTGCATTCTGACTGACTGCAATCTTTTAATCCTTGTTGCAACATTTGAGTCCCACTTTGTAATACCAAGATAATGCCAATGAATCTGGACCTCCTATTTTGTGTAAGTTCTTGCTCTGGTTCTGTAGTCGCTCATATCAGCGGGACTGTGTATGAGTATTTTTCCAAGTAAAGGACAGATACTGCAGCACTTTTTCCTAAAGGACTCTCTCTGGCCTATTTCTGATTTCTAATCCCTGAGAATATCTTGTATACCAGGTTTAAAGGTGCTGTTGTAGCCTTAGACTGAAGTGCAACATGCAATTCTAGTAAGGTCAGCTTCTCTACAGAGAAGCAGAAAGTGTGCACAGACGAATTAGCCCAAACTAGACCCACATTTCTCATCCTATGAATTTCCGTGATCTCCCTTTTTCAAGGTTAAAACTGGCTCTATAAGCTCTGGAGACCGCTTCAAATCAATAGGTCTGGATTCTGAAAATCCCATTGCAGAAAACAAATGTCAACAACAGAATTAAAGCCTTTTCATTTCTCCCTGGGAAATAGAAAACAAACATTGTAAATTGCCCATCAATTACTCAAATGCAAATGCTTAAAGTTCTTTTCCCCTCTGCAATTATAGAAGTTGTTCTATGCAATCAAAGGTTATTAAGACAACATTTAATGGCCTTATTCGTGATTCTAAGCCACCTTCATCTAAAATTCAAACCTACCAGACTGCTTGAATGTAAATTGTGATGCTCGAGAGTATAGAAAAAGTGATAACACCATAAATTTCAAGTATTTTCAGACATGTCTATTCCCACCATTTTTGTTTCATTAGCTTTACTGCTCACTCACTCTCAATTAGATCATTCAATATCCTTCCAGCAGTCCTCTCTGTACTCTTTCCCATTCTTGGTTGAATAACTGTCCAACTACTATCATGGGGAGAAGAAGGGGGAGAGGCTGGCTTTCCTGGAATCTGCTTACTTACTGTCTAAATGGCCTCAGAGCAAAAGCTGATGCTATCAAGCTATTAGGAGAGAACCTCTTGAGATCATTAGGCAAAGCCTGGCCACAGTCCTGCACACATAGAGGTGGTCAGCGGTGCAGCCATTCTCTGCTCAAGAACCTTTTATCCTTTCCTGTTGAAACTTTGGTTTGAGCTACAAAAGCATTTTCTATTAGGCTTTTTTAAGAATGATTTTGTGAAAGGCAGAAATCAACCCAGCAGAACAGAGTTTATGATTAACTTAAGCCAGACTATGTAGACCTTATCTCAGACCACAGTTAGCATGGTTATTTTTTGGAATACCGCCTGGTATCAAACCTGCACACACAAGTAAACTTCCCCCACTCTGGAGCCTTTGCCAACTTCACTTGAGAAGCATCTAAATTGTTTGAGTTAAGAGACACCAGTATATGAAAGGGAGAGGAAAAGAATGAAACACTTTAATTTTCCTTTTGATCTCAGAGGCAGAAAGGTTTCCAGGAACAGAGCACAATACGGTTCACCAATTCCAGTCTCACAGGCAGCACATCTTCAGCTGAAACAGGTCTTTCGATAGATTCCATGACAAATCAATAAGAAACGCTCCACAGGGGGTTCAGCAAGTACTGGAACACATCCAGTTAGTTGCTAGCTGAATGCCTTTGTTTTTATATTCTAAATCAGTTTTTTCTTTCTTGGATGAACTTTCTGCACAAGAAGCAATATGAAGGAACAAATGAATGCTATTATAACCAGGGCAATCTTTTTATTCAGGTGAGTGCTGGCATTATCATGGCTTATTTTCAACTCTGCTGCTACAGAGTGATGAGGTGAAATGCGCTTTAAGTTTCGGTGCATAATTACTTTATCACACCACCTGGTCTCTCTTCTGTCTCTCTGACGTGAAATACAGACGAAGACAGACTGTGGAGTATTGCCAATGCATGTTAAACTTCCTTCTCTGAGGGATATGATGAGCCCTAAGCTGAGCTGAGCCTTGCAGAGAAAGGCCATAAAGATCAGAGGCATGATTCTTACTTCCCTATGCATTAACCAGCTGAAATAGCAAAAAAGGCAGATAGCAAAGCTACAGTTCACAAAGAAAAAAGTGGGAACTAAGGGACCCACACTGCTATTACTGCTTTGTAAAGTTCTGCTGTAACACAGAAGAATACAGTTTTTATAAGACAGCTGAGGATTACCATGTAAGAGACAAATTCCCTTAATGTATCCCTGGTCCAAGAACAGCACCTTATAGAAGACTTCAAGGAAGTTTTTCTAATTCACAATACAGGTATAATAGGATGAGGGTTGGGTGCAGAGGGAAATGTCTGCCTCTCTGTTCATAATCATTCTACACTGAAGAACAAAAGGGATATGGATTGCAGGTTTCCTTTTGGCTGCCATCATACTGCAAGCACAATCACATTCTATCTTTGAAAAAATCCAGAAACTTAGTTCAGTCTGTGGTAGGAAGGTATAACTGGAAGCAAACACTTTATGAACACTAGTGCCCTTTACCGAGGATTTTAGGTTTTTTTTCCTTAACTCTTGTTCCCTGTCATCCATACCCAAATCCAAATCATTTTGTGAACTAAAATGAAAGAGTGAACTCCTTCAGGAAGCGTCCTGGGGAAATCTCCAGTGGAAGAGGGACAGAATCTTCAGGATGCGACAGCCACTGTGCTGCAAACCAAAAGTACACTACCTTTAAAAGCCATTCTTCTCAAGCAATTGGAATGCATATTGTATTCTACAGAAATTGAAATTAGAGTGAGCTTTCCTACAAAGTAATGTGATTCCATTTCACCAAGGAAGAGCTCTAAGCAGTTTGTTCTTTATGCTGGTGGAAATACATCTCCAGATGTATGCCTGGCATCCTTCAGTTCATCTCTGATGTAGCGTTGCTTCTACTTGCTCTTCCTAAGATCCAGCCTTGAATCATGGCTCTGTGACTTGCTGTCCTCAGGGGGCAATATGTACATCATTTTTCATCCTGACTCCTTCAAATGACTTTGCTACAAGTACATTTGCTCAACCTTTCACTTCCAAACATATGAGATGACAGAATTATAAAAGACAGAGTGGACAAATAGAAAATGGTGTGATCCTTTTCCTTCCCATGAGATTCCCTGTTCTACCTACTACATGCCAGTAGACAAACTCAAGAGTACTGTATGGCATGAGCATATGGACCGCAAACATTTCCAGAAGGGCAATCTTCTTCTCAGGTACCAGAACTATTTTTTACTTTATTTTGTAAGTTGCCAGAATAAAATAAATGGTATAAAATAGACAACCTAGGCATGAGTTCTATAACATGCTTTATATCAGACATGGCAGTAAAGCTGAAGTTTGAGCTATCCTTCACCCATGATGTATTAGGTGACCTGTGAGGTGAGATAGGAAGAAGAGGGCTCTGGGACACAATAGGAAACCTATCTCATAATATGCTGTTTCAGTATGGGTTTTCTTCTCAGTTGTAATCAAAATCCTCCTATTAACTTCTCAGAGACACAAGATAACTATCAGTCTGCTGCAGAGCTGGTCAGAGCAGAGTTTTCCTCCTCAGCTTGCACCAGAAGCAGCTTCAATATTTAGTGCTAATTGTATTTTCCATGTTGTTTACTCCAATTATAAGACTAACAGCCAAAGAGTTATTGTGCCTGGCAAGCTAGGCAACAGTCTCCCTGCTATTATCACATGGGCTCTACCCTGGGAAGAGCACAACACTACATGACTCATGATTATTTGGAGGTCTAGTTCCTAGTGAGCTCTCCACACATCCCAAGAAAGTAAAATTAGTGGTTCCTCTACCTCTATGTTCCTGGACATTGGTGGACATGTCCTGGAAGTTACTTTCTTTACGGGAGAACCAGAACTTGACTCTAGCTATTACACCATAGCTTTAATGACTCAATTTTGCCATTAAACCATGGACCATCAAATTTTAATGTGATCCTACATTGTTGGTTAAAAGCATGTGTTATTTCCTGAGTGTCAAATAACATGTGACAATAAAGTAGGCATAAAAGATTAGGAAAGCAAATGTTCAGCTACTTCTGTACTAAATGTAAAGCACAAATGACTGACCTTTGAATGCTTTTGCATTTGCTTGAAGCTTTATAACATTAAAATTGATTTGCCTTTCAGAAGTATGAAATTTGAATATTCCCAAATCCTCAAAGGCTCAATGGCCCCTAACTCAAGTGTATCAACATTCTATGGCTTTTCTGTAAGTGCTGGTAGCACATTTTTTTTAAAAGCGAAGACTGAAGTAGCCTGAAAACTCCAAGTATGTCCTAAAACAAGTTCAGATATGCTGAACAGTTGTCTTATCTAACATGGACATCTTGAAGCTAACCAAGTCCTCTCATGCTTTGCTTATACTAAAATGGGAACAACAAGGTCCTTAAGAAAATCACCTATGAAGAGATGTAACTGATGTAGGTCTTGTGAATTACCTTCTAGAGCAGCCTGTTTGCCTCCAGTGGTACGAATAAAGCTTAGGCTGGCAAATTTAGACTCTGTGAGCTAAATTTCAGAAACAAATTTGATGTCATTTATCATCTTCTTTTTTTTCTGAAAATATGTATTATATATGTATTAGGGCACTTCACATTAAGAAAAGATCTTCAAAGGCATAAGAGAAGTAGCTAGCTTCAAGTTTGCTTATTACATGGTCTCTTTAAATATATTAAGTCAATTATTAACTTTCCCCAGTACACTTGCAGCAACGTCTGCCCCAGCTGAATTGGTGCCTTCACTTTCCCTGATTTTGATATATTTCTGGATATTATCTGCAACCAAAACTGAGAAAGTAACACACTGAAGAACAACAGCTTCCAAAATTAAAAACCTCTGGAAAGGAAGGTTGAAACCATACTTCTCATTTTGGGAATGCAAACAGCTGTCAGCAAGAAGTACCAGGCTTACCTTCTCACAAAAGCAGATTTTTAGATTTCTTTCCTATATCCTATGTTATCATCAGCTCATAAAAAACACTGCTGTCATTAAGAAGCCTAATTCTCCTCTCCCCATTTCTCCCATCTGCCTGTCCAGGGTTATTTCTCATCTGTGACTGGATTACTTGCTCTGAGCAATTGCTGACCTTCCCAGAGCTGGGAAATATTTGGCAACTGTTGAGATTCTCACAAGAGTCTGACTGAGACATGACACGAGATGTCCCCTATGTCAGGCAGGTGTGCATGAGTGTGTTTCAATGTAGTAACATCATGCCAACAAAACCTTCAAGCTGCTAACAATTATTTTTAATATGACATGGAAGATGAGAGAGGTCTAAAGAAGACAAATTCACTATGAAGGAGGAGATAGGAATTATAGAAAAGACTACTTGAGGAACAACCAATTCTTATGTCTCTAGGAAAAAAAAATAAATAAAAGAGAGAGATTAAATGAACAGACAAAATGGTTTGGTTTTGTCAATAACTTATGGCAGACAAATGTAATGTCCTGTTTTTAGCACATTAACTAGCCTCGTGGGCTAAGAGGAAGCTATATACATAGCTTGCAATCATCTCACATTACATTCTCATAAACAAGCTTTAGAAACACAGTCTATCTGTGCCATAGGTATGGGCACTAGGAGTTGAAAAACTACTTTTAGCACAGTGGTTTATTGATAAACCACCATCAGATGGGAAAAAGAGACTGTCAAGAGCAAACCTGGTGCTGTCTATCTTTTGATTGATATTCCCATTAAACACTGTATGATGGGGGTAGGTACACAGAGTGGATGGCATTGGATTGTAAGCTGTACATGCCTAGGGTTAAAATTAAAAGCGATCTACAGTAGCTTGAAGGGAAGGTATGAAATTGTTATGAAGAAATTCAATAAAGTCCAGTGCCACACTGCAGAACAAGAAAAAAAATATGCATAAAACAGGGAGCAGAGTCCCAGGCTCTTTCTTTGCACTTCACTTTCCCAATATCATTCCTAACATTTAAATTGTTTCTTTTTTCACGTGGTGAGGAAAAACACACTTCCACCTGATTAAGGGTTTCTAGCCTCATTATTGTCCTTCATCAGGCTTCCCAATGGCCTTCCTTTGCTCTTGTCACCCTCTGCCCAGTGAGTCCAGGTCACCTTTCACCATGCTCTAGCATCTCTACTTCTAGGTCACTCATCACCTCTCATGTTTCCATGCCCCACTTCCTAGCACATAGAAAAGCAGTCAGCCAGTCTGCAGCAAGAGCCAGGTGAGGCAAAGCATCAGTCTCAAAGCTTGACGGTTTCAGCTGAATAAAAAAGTGGGCAAAAGCAGGGTCATGGCTCCAACTTCATAAATACCTGCATGTTTCAAAGTTGTGCAAAGTGGATTTTTGCTGGTGCTGTGACAGCCTGCAAACCATGCTGTTGTTTGCAGTCCACAGCTCCAAACACCTTCCTTCCAGGATCCACACAGGCTGTTTATGGGGCATGCTCTCAACCTCTAGAGCCAATGTCTCTGTGCCATCACAACACTTCCTGTAGTGTGGTTCTGTTGGTGCCATCTGCACCAGGGCAGAGGTGCAGGCTCAGTAGGAGGCACAATGGCACATAGGAGTCAATTTTCCTTAATACATGCAGGTGTTTTCTTTTTGCCAGCTCATACTTGGAGAAATTCAAAGGGTTTCCCCAATTCCAGGGCTACTTGATCTCAGAGCCAGGGCAGAAATGAAGAGGTATTCACACGTTTATCACTACAAGGCACCTTTACACAATGTTCCTCGTACCTAGTGCATGTATCAGTGGTTTTTTAAAATACGTTGTTCATGCAGTTGAGCAGGATAATGGCATTCAAGGCAGGAGGGAAACAATTCGTTATTCTCTACAGAAGTCCTGACCCACCATCTCCCCAGCAAATGTATGCAATGCTTTCCAGGGCTCTTACACTGATACGTTTGTGAGCTATCAATTATTTACGTACTTGGTCAATAATTTAAATGTCCTGGAATGTGCTGTTACAAAATAACTGCCTTTGTTCTTTGAGTTTGCAAGGATGCCCTGCTGGCACTAGCCCACTTAATGGCTTAATAAAACCTTAACAGGAAAATTGAAAAGCTAGATTTTACTGCTTTGATGGCAGCTAAGCTATCTTTCCCACTTTGAAAGAGTTATCCTTGAAAGACTACTTCAGGCGTATGCAGGATTTTTAGTAAATTGGGAGCAATATACCCAAGGGCTTAAGTGAATCTCTTACATCAAAACAAAAAGAAATATCACTTTCTTTCAGATAAGTTATACCAGACAGTGAGAAAACACTTTTAGTGGGACTCCTGCTTATTTTTTAATGGGCCCCCTCTGCCCCTCCTTTTCTCCTCTCAGTGCCACAGTTGGAAAGATGAAGTTTTCCTGTGATATAGATAATTCACACCAAGCCACTGCCTTTAAAAATGTGTCCAAGCAACCCTGCTGTCATCTTAACAGAGCACAATGGGTGGCTTGTGTTTGCTCACAGGGTCTCTAACTGCACTAAGTCTGTTGAAACATTTTGCAAATCAGAGCTTCAATCTAATCTTAAAGACCTACACTTCTTCCTGAAAAACAAACCAAATCAGTTGGTCTTCATAAGGGTGTTTGGGACTGCAGCTCACGCAATCTGGACATCCTCTTTTTGTCTTTTTCGAGGAAGAAAATGGGACATAAAGAGAGTATAACAGGTTTGTAACACTGCAGAACAACATTTCTTCTGAGCTCTTGCAGATGGCAGATTACCTTTTGACCAGTGAAACAACCCCTCAACTTCTTCCACCAAAAGAGTTCTTGGTAGAGCAGGAAGCAAAATCTGCTGCCATCAGTGTGGGCTGGGACTGAAGCCTCCGTGTCACCAAAAGCATTTCAAGATTGAGTCCAAGAGCCAAAATATTTACAGGCAAACCGAGTTACACACTTCCAGGAAACTTTATCAAGAACAAGTTTGTCTTAACAGAAAAAGAATCAAAGCAGGCTTATTTTCAGGTTCTGCTAATGATATAAACAACAGTACAAACAAGCAAACTGTTCTGTTGTAAGAATCACAATGGTGGGGAATAAGTAAAATGAGAGGCAGCAGTTCATGAGCCGCATGGAAACCTGATGCTCTGAGGTTTGTATCCTGAATGTAAGCATCAGTGTGGACATTGATGACTAACAAGGGTTGGCCACATGCTGCAGTTTCTGTCAAACCTGGTGTGCTTCCTCACAGCACCTATTCTGACAAAGTCAGGAGGAGCTTAGTATCCCATATCTCTGCCTGATACGGGTGGGACTAGCCAATATGTTCAAATATTATCTGGGGCAAGGGGAGAAAAGGAATGATTAGAGTCAATTTCCTGATTTCAAATGTCTCTGTAAAACTAGTTTTACTACAAAAACAAATTTACCTTAGGCTGCAGAGATTCTATTTCACCAGTGTGCTATTACTAGGAAGAAAACATAAAACCATCCTGGAAAACAAGGCTGTAAGTTCTTTTCCTGATTGCCTGATCTAGGTGGGAAAGCACAGGAAATGCCATAGAGACAAGAGCCACGTAGGATGCTGTCTCTGCCTCACCACCTGGGGTGGCAACAGGAAATCTGGCCATGTTGGTGGCCTGCTCTATGGTGTTCCACATGGGTGACACGTTCAGGCATCTAACCAGCTGATTTTGTTTACTGTATGTAGCCACACATCTGATCAGCTTACAGAAACAGAGCAGTACTGGTAAAGTGAATGCCAGCAACAAAGGGGAAAGTTTGTAATTAAGATTCCTTGTGAAGGAGAAATTAGCTTATGAGAGCCACAGTTCTTCCTAAGAAACTTCCCCAAGCTTGAAAGGCACAAATGATGAAGCCCAAAGAATTCTCAGTTATCAGACCACTGTAGCAGTCCAGTTCTAAATATGGCCTCTAGCTGTGGGGCTGTTGAAATGCAGCGCCAGATGGGTAAAGCAGTTTTGAACAGGTTTCTCTGCTCCTGCAGGCAGGACAGTGCTAATGTCCACTCCAGGAACGCAGGGAGAGAGCTCAGAAGAAACCACCACACCCTGGAGAAGAGATTTCATGAAGCATCCCTGCCTCCCCCTAAGGATGGAAAGTTACTCACCAGAGTCAAGTCAGCGAGTTTCCCTCTCTGCCCATTTTCTGGATGATTTCACCTCTAGATACGTTCACTTACCACCAGGGCTGTGTGGCAATAACAGCAGTTCCCATCTGCTGATCCCAGGAGCTACAGGCCACAGAGCACCCTGAGGGCTTCTCAGTGCTCACCTCCTGCAAGCCCAGCTGTTCACGTCACGCACTTCTTGGTGGGAAGCCAGCCGCAACACGAGGGTATTTCCTAAGTTCTTCTCATGCCTGTCCATTGCGCAGCTCCTAAAACAAAGTTCAGCCCTTTGCCCCATTCCCTTCCTCTGGCACTTTCCCAGCCCTCGCAATGGAGACTCTCCCCTGGGGCAAGGAGTCCCCCTGTCTTGAACCTCACCAGTCATTAAACAAGCTGGGCACTTCCACTAACCTAATGAAGAGATTCCTTTTATAAGTCTGTGCTTAAGTCTCATTAAGAAAATATGAGCAGATTTCAAGCACAGGCAGTACGGTACTTCTGGAGACTCATTATCACTCTGTGGCATTATCTCAATATTCTGTTTACGTCTTCTAATAAGACAACTTTATTTGATTACAGCTGTTTTCTAACTTGGTTTTAGAATGTTTTCTCATCTTTTTATTGGAAGTCATTGTTCAAAAGTTCCTTGCTAAGTTTCAATTTGCAAAAAAGCCAGATGGTTTAGTTAAATCAGGGGCTGCTAAGATGTCTTTTATTTGACCTATTACTGAAGAGGAAAATGAGTAATTAAATCAAAACAAAATAAAAACATTTAAAAAAAAATCTAATCCTGTAAATTGCACCCACGTATCAAAGAGTTTCTCAAGGAGTTCTACAAATCAAACTATGTCAATTTCCCAAATCATATTGAGTATTTGAGAAATTCTAAAGGTTGGGAAGAGGCCTAACATTGTGCAAAGACTTTTTAAAGGAAATAAGCATCACATCATCACTGAGGCAACAGTCCTAGTCAATATAATAGAGTAGGCAAGAGGAAAGACGATTGTAGGAATTATGTAGTAGATGAGATTACTAGTGCCAGTTAACACGGATTTACAGAAAATCAATTCTGCCCAATAAGTAAAATCATATTTTCACAGAATCATTAAGATTGGAAAACACCTTTAAGATCACCTAGTCCAGTCATCAACCCATCCCCACTAAATATGTTCCTTGGTGCCACATCTACACATTTTTTTAACACCTCCAAGGATGGTGACATCTCCCTGGGAATCCCATTCCAGTACCTCAAGTTCTAATGTCGTTATCATGACATTACAAGTTTGACTGTTAGGAAACAGCCCTGATATAATAAAGTACATAATACATATATAAAGAATTTGACATGATTAAAAAAAAAAATGTAAAGAAGTATCAACACCAGATTCAAAAATACAAGCCTAGACTGTATGAAAAAGAAATCATTATAGAACAGAAAGGTTTCTAATAGGTTCTTGCAGGTATTCATTTTGCAACATTTAATGAATGAAACAGATATAAAATTATACTGATTCAAGCATGCAACTAATGAACAGAGAATGTGAACAACTGTATGCAGAGGCTCCCAGGGCTCAACACTTGAGATATTTGTGATATTGAACATAAAGAAGAAAGAACACGCAGTTAGGCATCTGGAAACATAGACTGCAGGCTGGACCCATGGGCCAAGAGCTTCTCTTCCAGGAAGGAGCCGCTTTGATGAGAAAATGGGCATAACCTTGGACAACCAGCTAGACTGGATCTCCAGTGCAATCATCCAAAAGAGATCCTGTACTGAGAAATGGGGGAGTTCAGGGAAGCATCAGAGATGTTCTTTTGCCTCTGCATTTTAAGGGATAAGTGTTATTAGAGAACCCAGACTAATTCTAGTGGCCACAATTGTGGGAAAAAGTTAAGAGAGGCTAACAGGCAAGACAGTGTTTAGAGGAGAGCCCTAAGAACTGACAAAGGAAAATATGTCACAAATTCTGTACCTCAATCAAATCCCAGTTGGTTACATGTTTATGCAATGTATATTTACCTATAAATACCAGCCATACGGACAAAGTTATAGATACAGAGGTATTCAGTGTAACAGGGAGCAGCAGATCACAGGTAGACAAATACAGAATAAAAACAAAAAGGTGCAAAGTTTTAATTGTGAGATATCAGAAGAGGCTCTCAGGCTTTCTGGTAGCTTCTCTATCACTCAATACTGTCTAAAAAAATAGAGATATTCCTGGGCTCCACCAGAAGAGAGGTGGCCAGCAGGGACAGGGAGCTGATTGTACCCCTCTACTCTGCTCTTGTGAGGCCCCATCTGGAGTACTGTGTCCAGGTCTGGAGCCCCCAGTACAAG
>JAOWBP010001760.1:55598508-55609626 GCA_028571105.1 Tragopan temminckii | reverse complement strand
TCATATAATAAATAATATATAGATTTAATATAAATTTAATCCTCAGCTATAGAGGTATGATTTACAGATACATAACACTAAATGTTTTGAGAGAAACCTTGACCAGCCTACGGAAAGTAGTAAAACTACCCGTACTTCAACAAGACAGGGATTTCTTGTGTTCACTATAAAGTGCTAGCTGCCAGCAGGACTCACTAGGAGGCCACATGGAAAAGGCAACACACAATAAGGCATCAAGACTACAAAGCACCCTAGACTACAATATATACACACATATATATGTATGTATATACGAGGACAATGCTGATTTTTGTTTGTTTGTTTGTTTTTTGATGCAAGACAGAAGGAGACAATCAAAATGCATCTGAAGTATACTTAATGATGCATGAGGAAAATGAGAAAGATGTCTCCAGATGAGCTGCACGACTAGCCACTAAGCCACAAAGGAAGCCATGAGGATATAGCACAGCATTCAAGAATATGGGATTTTGTCAAATACCTTCACGGTTTTGGAGCCTATCGTGACTCCTGTTTGCAACATGCCATCAGCCACTCCAAGTTTGTCCATGTTGATCAAGAAAGGCGTCACTAAGGTAACGTATGTTGCTCCCGACCATTTCTTCAGGAGATCAAGTGCCCACTTCTCAGTGGATCCACCGACATTATCTAGGATGAAATCAAATCTGGAGACATGTAAAGAACAGGCTCAAAGTCACGATACAGGGAAAATAATCATAAATGAAATAATATATGAAACGGGTTGTAGTTCACATTTCTACCTGTCACTGCAGTAAATTAAAATAATCTGCCTGCAAGACAGCAGCAAGCAAACCCTATGACTTCAACTAAATCCCAGCTTTACCATAGGAAGGAAGTTAAAGTTACAGGTTATTGTCCATTCACTGCATAGCAGATAGAGGCTGTTTCAATAATTAAATAGCCCCTAACTCCAAAAAGCAGACTCTCAGATGCACAATAACATTCTCTATTTGTTTGAAGCCTTCTAGAGCTTTCTCTCTTCATCCCTCCGACCTTGAGGTCTGGTCCTACCATTCAACAGAATGCTATGTATGCCTGAACTCTGGTCTGGACTCCTGCCCCGACTAGGAACATCTTCTGTCCATGCTGTATTCACATGGAAGCCAGTTCCAGTGGCCAAAGTTACATAAACAAATTGCTGACATTTTATCTCTGCTGACAGAGATCTCTGCATCTCCCTACTTGAAGTAGAACTTCACAAAGCAAAGGGTCTAAAATCATTTTTTCACGTTATGATTATATGCAACCACTGGCAACAAGCCACACTTTCAGCATTTATTCTTATTATCCCAGCATATGAACACGTAACAACTGAACGTGGCAACTGGGAGCTACTGTACCTATTCTGTTAGATACACAGCTCATTCTCATTCTCTGCTGTAAATTTTCAGCAATCTTCAGATAGGAACAGTTGCACTATAGATTATATAAATAGATAATAGATTACATAAATGCATATACCTCATCTAGCAAATCCACAGATAAAAGAAAAAATACGTAAATAAATAGAAAATTTCTTATCTCTAGAAAGAGTTTTCCTGACTGTCTTCCAAGGGTGCGATTTCATGCTATAGTTGAGTTCATCTAAAAGCTGTCAACAAAACAGGAATTAACACAGTGAAAACTAATGGTCCAGAAAAGAACAGCTCACTATGGAGTCCGAAGAGTCAGTACAATTGAAAAGAGGAGGGCTATAGGATCCTTCCTCTCAGTATACATGACTGATGGGCTTAGCTACATCACAAAACTGTACTCGTATAAAGGTTCACAGCTCCTAAAAATGGCTGCTTGCTGCTTGCTAGAATGGATGTTTAGCATTTAAGATCTTGAAGAGCAGAATTTAGCAAATACAGCACTGCTTGCAAGCTGTTAATTTTTGTATATTCTGCTCAAAGAGACAGCACCAACACCCTCACCATTGATTTCAGGCCTATTAGCAATCACACCCCAATAAAACGGTACACACCTCTGTAGAGCAGTCAATAGTAAGATTATTTATCGATTGAATGGTTTCTATTTTTCCACCCAGATTAATTCAATCTAGCTAAAACCAGCAGCGTAATTACCATCTTCAAATAAAAGTCACAGAAGACCAAGTTTAAACAGAAGGAAAGACTGCAAAAGCCAAAAAGAAAAAAGAAAAAAAAACCCTTCAGTTTTAGAGAAACCCTCAAGCTACTTAAAACATATCAGCTGTGACCAGATAAATGTGATTATTCAGCGGATGCAGCTGTACCCGATGTTACAGGAATTCACTGCCAGCTATGTTGCACAGTGGCTACAGGACTGGAGGCAAGTCACTAAACTGCTTCCTGACATAATTCTTCCCTGTAGAAGATAGGTTTTTCTATTTAGGAACCTCACAGAGGATTCCTGAGACTTGTTTTGATTTATTCATGGCTTTTTAAGCACTCCCAGATCCTACAATGGAAGCTGACAAAGCTGATCAAATCATGGTCATTAGAAGCAGGTGAAAGTGTGAGCTTGTCTCCACAAGCCCAATTAACTGGCTTAGTCTTACAATGAAATCTGTGCTTGCAAAACTCACTTGGCAAATTACGTTCAAAAAAAGGACAGGGATGAATTTGCTTTAGGAAATAAAGCTTTAGAAGTGGGAAGAAAAAGAAAAAGGAAAAAAGGAAAAGGAAAAGACAGTCCTGACAGACTGCAGCCCAGAATCAAAAGGCAGAAGGACTGATAGCCAACTCCTTCATCTAAGTATTAAGCAACGCGAACACGTACGAGGGTAAGGTTTTAAGCTGCTGTTCCAAATTTCCAGATTTGTAATCAATCACATCATCTGCTCCAAGCTTTTTCATCAGTGTGCTAGCATCGTGGGAACAAACTGCTGTCACATGAGCACCCCAGGCCTTCACTAGCTAGAAACAGAAAAAAGAAAAAAAAAAAAGGAGGCAAAGGTTTAAAATTTAGTGAGGAATACTTAAAAAGAAAAAAGTATCATTATTATATTACACAAGGTAACGTATCACATGTCAAACAATGGTTAGAACTTACTGATATTTAAGGCAAATGGTAGAGGACTGAGTTGGGCTGGCTGAGGAGGGATTTTTCATGCAATTTGCAAATACCAGCTCTCAGGATAAATAAGACTTCAAATAAAATACTCAGTTCATCTTCTGAATCTGGTAATTCAGACTACTCATTTTTAAAGCTAACAATCTATAAAACTGTCAGCAGATCAGGGATTTAATTTTATCTGCCTACCTGCTCATTAAGTATTTCATACCTCTACCTCGCTGTAAATAAATTACTAATAACGAGGAAAAGTAATCTCTGATTTACCTCAAGGAGCATGCCAGGTTAGCTCTTCTGCTTCAGAATTTAAAGCAAAGAAAAGGATTTTTGCTAGTTATTCATCTCTTCTGTGAATCTCATTCAAAAGATTCACACTAATGTTTTTTTTTAATTGACTCTGGATTAATTAATAATTAATCATAGGATTAATTAGGTAAAAATCACAACTAGTCAATGGTTGGACAGCCTTTCCCACTGATCTAACTTATCCACCTGTTTTATCATGGATCAGGCAAATAGTGTACCACTAAAAACCTCCTGAGAGCTTCTTAAAACCACTACGTTTATGGTCTAGTAGCACAGAACATAATGATGCAATCACTCAAGACAATTTTTTTATTAATATTCTGAAGAGAAAGCTATTTCGACACAAGGTTATACCAATTAGAATAAAAATCCCTGAATTAAATGAAAGCATATAAGGAGGATGCTCCACAATTAAAGATATTCAGCAGAAGACTGGTCAATAAAGGACTGTTGACTCTCCTAAGGTTAGGGCAACTGGAAAGAAGGAGTGCAAGAAGGCAACGAGGCAAAGACAATGATGGAATGTTAATGTAAGCCACTACACTTTCCCTAGACTGCTCATGAAAGCCTCATGCCTCCAGTATCACTGTCCACCCACAACAGCTATAATTGCTACCATTTTACAGGCAATCACAACTGCAATCATCTACATACTCCATCATTTTTCTACTCATATGCCAAGTTCTTTTCATATTTATGGAGCAGAGATGACTGAAAGTAAATGAAAACAAGTGACAAATTTCAAGTTTTGCAAATTAAGAGATTTCTTCAAATTAAGAGATTTGGAATGCCCCCTCCCTGGAAGGGCCAGGCTGGATGGGGCTTTGAGCAACCTGGTCTAGAGGGAGGTGTCCCTGCCTATAGCAGGGGGATAGAACTAGATGATCTTAAAGGTCCCTTCCAACCCAAACCATTCTATGATTCCTGCACTTAAACTGTGAAATGTGTTCTTTTAGTAACCACATTCCCTATCCCATTATTTTAAAGCCCCCTTCTTCCTACTAATACAATGTAACAAACGGAATGGAGCAAGTCCCAAAACTCCTGGAGCTCTGACAGCTCAATGGGTGGCTTCCTATTTCAGTCCCTCAACTCCCTTCCTTTCTTTGTACTGAACAGTCTGAAGATGCACCCTGCACATGCTTTGTTATCTTACCTGTACAGCAAATGTGCCAACTCCTCCAGAAGCTCCTAATATTAACACTCTGTAAGAGAAAATGAACGTTTATTGAATAGTTCTTCAAACAAACAGTACAGCAACTATTTATTCTTACACATCTCCAACATCAAACCACTATAAGCAAAACACTCATTTGTCATTCAGTATTATTTTATGGTTAACTCTTCAGATATCCAATAATGGGATTTAACACAGCTCTCATCCTGCTTCCTGTGCCAAGAGCATTATCTCATTGCAGCCATACTGACTTCCTCATATGTGCTTTCCACTAATTCCAGGCAGTGGAGCTGTCAACATTTATCACGAGAAAAAGATAATCCTGTCTCTGTCCACACTTTCCCAAATTTAATTGCTTAGTTTGGAACAAAGTCAGTAAGAATCTTTCTGTCTCCCAGACTCTGTTGTCACTTTTCCTAATGCAAAAATTAGATTTTGCTAACATTTTACACAAATTGCTGCTATCTAGCAGAAGTAGTTCAGTGTCACATTACTTAGAGAGACCAAGGACTTCAGAATATATGGAACATAATTTTCCAGTATCACTGAACATTTATCTAAAAAACAAACAACAGTGTCGCAGCCTCACTACACAAGTTCTATTAAACTATCTGAAGAAAATGGCAGCAGAATTGTAGTAGTTCAGTGCATCTCAGCAACACCCTGTAAAATGCCCACTTCTTGAAATTAGTAAACCAATAAGAAAACAAAAATGCGTATCACCAAATTATTATCAAATGAGAGTTCATTTTAACTGAACACGTTGTTCTAAATCTTATACAAATGAACGCAATCTCAAAGGTGTGAAAACCTTAATGCTACAGCAGCCTAATCACTGTTCAAAAATTACACCTAACTATTTTTATTAATTAGCTAAACTTCAAATAGGGAATCAGCAAGAAAGCCTTGCAAGCGAAGCTACAAATGGTGTTTCAACTTTGGACTCATTTACTAATTCCAGAACAAAAGGTACATCCAAGATGAAGTCTTGGCATAGGGCTGTGGAGAATCGTGTTTCTCAGAACTTCTGTCTGCCAGAAAAATTTCACTATTTTCAAAAACTGGTGATGTTCCTGTTTTACGTCTCACCATGCTGGGTGCTGAGGGAAATGGCTTTTACAATGCAAAATTGCACTAGACAATCTAGAGTATCAGCTGACAAAAATTCTTTGAAGTAACCTAAGAGACCTGGTTTTGGTCACAGTATCCATTCTAAAATGGATACTCCTTTGAAACTCATCAGATTCTATTCCCTATTTCACTCATCTAAACTTGTAGAGTTCAGATGAAGAATTTGAAACCACAATGCCTGCTGCTTTGAAACCTGCCAAAATGTACTTATGCTCAGAACCATGCTTCTAACAACAGATGTCTGAAGCAACATTTATATTCAGATCTGATTATCCTTGAAAAGACTCAGGGATACCATGATCAAGATACTGGGTTAAGCTCATCTTTATTGTTACAAGAGACGGTTACCGTTAACTCCTTCCAAGAAACCCCTCCCCAAAACAGAAAACACCCTGTCAAACTGTCTTTCCAATTTTACTCCTTGCCTAAAGGGCATTTCCTTCATTGCAGAATTTGAAGAAAGCTGTAACTTCAAAACGTACATTTTGCTTGAGGACTGATGCAACATGTTCAGCTGTGGGGAGCTGCTTGGCTAGGGCTTCAATAAATATGCTCACTATTCCCAAAGTAGAAGTAAGAGCCAGATTTATTTTGTTTCTATTTACCTGGCTATTTTCTATCAAAACTTCTAGTTATTAGAACTTCGTACACACTGATCTTAAGAAAGCTCTTTCACAGAATCACAGAATGGCCAGGGTTGGAAGGGACCTCAAGGATCATGAATCTCCAACCCCCTGCCACATGCAGGGCCATCAACCTTTCTATCTAATTCTAGGCCAGGCTGCCCAGAGCCTCATCCAATCTGGTCTTGAACATCTCTTTGCTTTACAAACTATGCCTATGCTCTAAGGGCATCTCAGCTTAACTGAGTAATGTGCCACCCTCCAGGCCAAGTGACAAGTGACTCACACCACAAAGCAGGTCACCACCCTCACACACACTACACAGCACTTGCCCTGGGCTGTGTGCATGCTGCTGTGGCTGTCACACACCTGCATGCATGCTTTCAACACAGAAGTCCTTGTATATTCAGGACATACGTGTGCCAGAGCTCAGCAGCTCAGTGTTTTGTACAGTGCTGGAGACAGAGCACACTGCTTGGTGTAACTTAAGGATGTGGGAAAGCGTTTGACAGTGTAAGAGCTGTTAAAAAATAAAATCAAATTTCATTTGATTATGCCAACAAAATGTCCTTAAACATTTATTCTTGCATCAAGAAGCGTGTACCCTATCAAGAATTATTGCAACCTATACTCACTCAGATCTCATATACTCACTCAGATCTCATCAGATAAAATGATGAAATAACACACTCTGAAAAAAAATTCTGGGTTACTGTATCATTCCAATTTTCACTGCAAACATGTAAACTAGGAGTGTAATTTTAACAACTCCCGTAGCATAATCCCAATGTACCTCTTCCCAGTAAACTCCAACATACAAGATGTTTACCCTGAATTTATATGAAGACCCTCATTCCTTATCAACATAAAAGCTTTCAAGGTCTTCTCAAATGGTCATGTTTTAACACGCTTTTTGTGAATACAGAAAGGAAGGTTTACCAGCTTTTGTTGAACAACCATACTCCCTTTCTACTGAAGCAGGACCCTCGCCCACAGGGAGTTCATCAGGTTATTATCCAGAGAGAACTCGAAAACCACAGAGTCGTTCTCGATGGATAAACTGTGTCTGTGGACAACGAGCACATCCACTTTTACCTTGTGCAAGAACACTGATGTAAATTACAATGATTTAGGATTAAATTACAATGATTAAAAGCTGTGGCAAAATGACTAGAGCTGCAGTGAAGCAGGAGACACCACAAACAATGTGGGCACACTTCAGGTAACTTGTAAAAACAAAGCTGGGGAAAGTGCAGCAGACTGTCCTGTCAGATCAGGGTACAGGGCACACACTGTGGGACTGACAGCAAGTACCTGTGGTTAGCCCACCCTTCCACCTTAGAGAGGCAAAAAAAACAGTACACATCAGTAGAAACACTCGTTTCTAAGATGTCTTAATACTGCAATAAAGTACCAGTGAAGGAGTTTTCCTCAAAGAATACAGGTACTCTTTCAGAATAAGACACTTTTCTACACCCTTCTACATAGCTATTTACACACAACTACAGGAGACAGAAAGACCAACATGAAATTACTCATGCAGGCAACTTCTTACTAACACGTTCAATTATTATGAGAAATTAAGAAATGTGAGGTAAATTGTTGCCTCACAAGAATACTACTTTGAATTTTTATTTTTTCAGTGACAGAACAATTACACACTTGTTAGGAACCCAAAAGTAAATGTTACATGTGAAGACCTGGTGTAACTGCAGTTTGCATTTCACTTTTAACAATCTAAACGCTTACCTGAAGATTGGTAAGACACTTTAAATAAGGTTAGCCGTCAACAGATTTCTAGGTTAATTCTATTTACATGTGAAAGTTAAGATAACAAACAATAATCTAAATACTTAAGAAAAAAAAGAAAAAAAAAGAAGATGGTACATTTGGTATGTTATCACTAGCTGGAAGTTAATTTCAAAGATGTCTCTGAAATTATTTCAGATTTTGCAATTTGTTTTCCCAGAACATTATATTTAGACAAACAACTAATTTGTATTTTTGTGATGAAATTTACCATGACACACGAAAAACCGATCTCTCAATTACTTTCTAAAGAGGTGGGTGAAGAATTTCAGTAAATCTGGTATCCTTTGCTATGTGTTGCATTACAACAGTTCACACCCCAGACAGGAGGAGGTCAGGTACTTATATTCCTATTGCCCAATTATTCCCTTATGACAGACTTTTGAGATAGCATCGTAGTTTTAGTGATTATTTTGCATTATTTTTATTTTTTGCATTATTTTCCTATTTACACATCTCCATTATGAGGCAAAAAATCTGCTCCAGTCTTTCAAAGTATTTATCCTCTCCTGGCCTTCACCTACCATTGTCAGACTAACAAGCTGACAAAGCCAATTTTTTTCTGTTTGGCTGCTAGTCTTGCCTGTTTTCCCCTCCTCTTCTACCTTCCTGGCCTTATTAAATGAGTTCTGTCCTACTGATCAAATGAGACCCAGTCACTTTTTTCCAAAAAGCTGGCAAGCCAGTCTGCCCCAAATTGTTCCTGCATACAGGAGTGAATCTCAGTGAAACACACCTCTGTGACTGAGAAGACCTTTTGTGAACTGATGAGATGTTTAAGAGAGAGAGTATTATATTTGGGCAGCTGTCTTGCAAGCAGAAAGGCAGACCCAATAAATTTCTAGAGATACCATTCTTAAATTATCTATATAGTCACACAGAGTACGTACACATTAGACTGTTTCTATATAGTTACTATTTAAAGAAAGAGAGGCAGTGCCAGCAAGTGGCCTTAAAACATCAGTTAGACTGAATCTCACTCTGAAATAGCCTCTTCCTTAGCAGCTGCACAGATTGAACCTGGCATCTTCACACCAACTGATCTTTGTGAATGCCATGGCATAACAGCCTTCAGCACTGCTAGACATGTCTTACAAGCTGCTGATCAGGATAAAAAAGGAACGCTATATTTTAGCACCAGCACTAGTGCTAACGTAGTTACTTACCTTTTCCCGCTGCAATTACTTTGGTTCAGTCCTCCAACTTTGTTAATTGCAGACCACGCTGTGAGACCTACATACGGTAAGGAGGCAGCTTCTACGTGACTGAGACATTTTGGCTTAAAAGATACCTGAAATAAAATCAGTCTTATCTAAATCACACAGTGGATCCTATGTGCTACTGAAATATTTAAATCAGCTTTACTGAATTGCGAATTGTCTATTGCACATTTTCAATTATGTCTAACAGGAGTGCAGATCAAGTCAAATATCAAGAAACGGGCAGCTATTCAGGCATCAAAGGGAAGAGGAGGACATCAGTATTTACAATTTTGTTTTTCATCAGTTATCTACATTTTTGCAGGTTTACCTCATTTGCACTAGCTACCACAAACTCTGAGAGAGTGCCTTGTTTCCATGGAGGAATTGCTCCCCATACCTAAAAACAAACAGAAAACAACTACCAATTCCTGTGCACAAAATCATACCCGTGTGGAAAAGTTACATTCAGTAAAGAAATCCTATTTCAATTTGCCAAAAATTCAAAACGAAAAGAGAAATCAACTTGCAGACACAAGTTAGGGAAAGGTGTTTGTCAGAGAAAAAATGTAGTGAAGACAGTGTTCTAAAAACATACTGCAAGACAGTCCAGATTCAGAGTGCAACAACGTAAGAATTTCCTTACTAGGGAAGGGCAATGAATAGCTCATGGTATATTTTAACTATGCGCTTTTAGGAAAAAGAAAATAGGATTAGTGGTATCACCTCATCTCCAGGTTTGAAATAAGACACACTTAGTCCACATTCCATGATAACACCTGAGACATCTCGACCGAGTGTTAGTGGGAATTCAGTGTCCATGCTCTTGATTTTCAGGGGATCCCGCTTCATATTTAATGCGGTTGCACCGTAACCACCTAGAAAACATGAAATTAGCCATTAGGTACCTTGGTGGGATTTAATCCATTAACTGGGCAATTCCATTCAGAAAGAATTGTCCGAATACAATGCCCCATTTTCAGCACGTTCCGCATTTTTGTTACAATTTAAATATGCACAAAAGCTGCAGTACTTGGAGATTTTACAAGTAATAAGGAAATGTGAATTACGGTTTTCTCACCCACGCCCAACAAAGAACATGCAGGAGACATAAGAATACAAATCACCATATAACAACTTAACGGATTGTCGCTGTGATTTAATTAAACTACACAAAACGGCTCTTTATTGTAAAAAGTTTATTACGCAGCAACACTGACAGAAATCCTAAGAGTTCTGCTGTACGTGCTCCATTGCCAACACCACACAAGTAGGAATCCAAAGGAACAAGTAAACGCGTGCGATTACGGGATATCACACATCTAATAACTCTGCTTGGCCTGAAAAAAAATCCCTGTGCTTGGGCACACATATCCTTCCCCACAGCTCGTCCCCACAGCTGTTAGTCGCTGAGAAATCTACACGTGCCTTGAACGCCCCCAGGGACGGTGACTCCACCACCTCCCAGCGCAGCCTGCGCCGATGCCTCACCTCTCTTTCCGAGACGAAATCGCTCCTAATCTCTAACCCGACCCCCCCGACCCCTGCAGCTGCAGGCCCGGCGGCAGCCCGCCACCTCACAGCCCCGCCTCTCAGAAGCGCGGTTAGGGCCGCTCGTGCCCCGCCACTTACTTCTCATGCTAAGGTCTATGGGGTTCAGGCTGGCGGCGTGCACCTTAACAATGACCTCGTTGGGGTACTGTATGACAGGGAACATCATCTCCCGGGTGAAGCGCAGCACCTCGTTGCGGCCGTACCGGTCGATGACCCACGAGGGCATGGTGGACCGCGCTCGCGG
>JAOWBP010001760.1:55587506-55598408 GCA_028571105.1 Tragopan temminckii | reverse complement strand
AAGGTCCAGTTATTTTCAGAGCCTGAATTCAAGGGTAACTGTCAAGTACTTGAAAAAAACACAAGATGTATTGATTCATTTACTGTGAAGTCTTCAAAAGTTTTAGGTGGCAGGTAAGTTATATCAAACAAATACTGAAAAATCACTGAAATGGTAAAAGTTTAAAAAAATCAAACGGCTTTCTAACATCTGAAATGGTTTTACCTATGGGAACTTACAAAGAACAATGATTTGTGGTATACACACATACGCACTGATATTTTGCTTATCAGGACAAAATATTGTATGTGATGTTTCTGCGAGTACCTCTTACTAAAGACTCGGAAACACTATCATCATTTCACTTCCACAGTTTTCCTAAAAGACCGTTTCTTCTGCTTCTTCCTGCAGCTGCATAGTTTTTGACCAGGAAGAATTCTCTGGTAACCAGTATGTGTTAGAAGAGGGAATCTATCCAGATCTGATGGCAATGGGGTGTTTGTCCCAAGCAGCTCTAAAATCTTTACGGATAATAAATATAGTAAGTAAAGCAGATAAGTACACTGATGTCTCCCCTCCTCTTTTTTTTTTTTTTTTTTCCTTTTTTCCCTTTTGTGACAATAAAAATGTTAGGGATATGTAAACAGTAGAGCAACACTCTTCTTTTTCCTGTGCAACAGCAGGGAAACATCCTATCTGCAGTCAGTTTTTGTACCTCTATGCCATTTTTTGCAGAAGAGAGGACTTAACAGGAACAGCTGTCTTGGCATTTCTGTTCTCAATAACAGCTTAAAAAGGGCTTCCATAAAGATAGTTAAGGATGTGTCAGACTCTTTTATTTCCCAGTAGAAGAGATCACTTAGAATAAGTTGGCAAATGGCAGCAGGACAGCGTGAAGTAATACTTGTACTCTGATCATTGTTTTTTACTCATGTTAGAGGAGCAAACTTCAGCTAAGGAACTTTGCATGAAATACATGTAATTATAAAACATTATTTGTATCATCAGGGAAATGCAATTTGTGTTCATTGTGAAATAATGTACCCCTCTAGATAAAGTAAAGCAACACCCCATGCCATTTGGCAAAATCAGACACTGTTGTTTTGTGCGTTGGATACAAACCTAAACAACATTTACATATTTTGTAACTCCTCAGTGGTCAGGAACAAGTTTGTTCAAGCCTGTAACCAATCATTATGATGGATCACTTATAGAAACTGCAAGTATCTCTTAAGATCAAAGTAATTACTAGCAAAATGTAGTCAAGAATCCAGGAACTTAATGCAACTTTACAAAAGAGGTGGTGCTCATTCTAAAAATGGAGAAGTACCTTATTGACTCTCCTCTTTGAATCTGGCAACTGTATTGCAGTCCACTATAATTTTGGTAACTTGTTAGTGATGTAGCAGTTGACAAAGGAGAACTGAAATGCGTCATCCTCTTTCATGTCTCTGCAGCATTGTCTCTGGAACAATGTAAACAAACATTTGCAGTAAGTATGTCTGCCTTGTGGACTCTTTGACTATCCTGTAGACAAATGGCATTAAAAACAACAGAAGTTGTTCTAGCCAAACTTGGTGGGTGGTCACCACAGATTAAAATAGGCTCTTCTGTACATATCAGTATCAAGCTCTTGGGTCTTAAATGCTTATTTCACACTGGTAGGATTTTTCTCCTGAAAAATTTGTTCTTTGTGACAGAGATTCTTGTGTTAAAACAGCCAAATGATAGTTCTTGAAGTTCTTAAAGCTTCTGAAAATTGTTCTTGCCCTACAATTTATCACACTTCAAACAGTGGTAACAAGCTGTGTCTGTCTGCAGGTTATGTACTGGTGCTTTCTTCTTCAGAGGCTTCTTATCTGAGGAGAAGAGAAAAATGGCTTGCTTTACTCAGTTGTTTATTAGCAAATGATAATACAGAGAGTAAGAAGTTAGATGAAAATGATTATATTATACTGTTCATTTTTCATAATTTTATGGAAGCTTGAATTTATTCTTGGTTCCAGTTTCATCTGTCACATTTATTTTGTGGCTGGTTTTTGGCAGTGACATTCTCTATTCCTCCTCACCATTTGCTGAGCCTACAACTTTTCCTGTGATTCTTCTGTCTGTTTCTATCCAAGAAGCACCTTTTTTTGCTTTAATATGCAAAGCTGCTGTAACTACCTAGCTTAGCTCCATTTTGCAGAGATCCATTTCTAAGGGACCATTAAAAGAACAACATAAGGGATATTTTATAAACTTGGAAGTGAAAGTTAAAAGGGTCTTAGTATCTTTGCTTGATTGTCCTTACTTTGCATGTTCCAAGCAGTTGTTACAAATGGAAAAGAGTGTTTTTCCTTCTTGAATTTGCTGTGTGTTCCTTTCCCTGAACATAATATAAATGCAACCATGGATGTGGTTTATACTTGAATAGTCATGCTGAAAATACTTGTTTTTAATGAGCAACTCTATGAAATAGCTATATGTAGATATATTTGAAGTCTGCTATGTACAGAGTAATGCATGGGAAGAACTGCAAGATAGATAACTCTAAGATGACCTTGCACTTCTTGCTGTGGGGAATGTTTTGTATAACAGTGTTGCTGCTGAATCTTAAAAAAATAAAAATAAAAATGCCCAGAGTGAAAGGTGTGGTTGAAAATTGGAGGATTTCCTTTTTTCTCTGTGCTTTCTTTGTAAGTAAATTGTTTCTGAACCATTTCATGTGGCTCAAGGGTTGCTGTCTGACCTGTTTTATATCACTGAAGGCAGGTGCAGGTCTGTAAAAGGGCTGAGGATTCAGAGATACTGGGAAATAATTGTGGTCCATGCTGGGCTCTTTACCCATGTTTATGCTCTATAGTCTAACTTGTGTTACCCTTTAATAGTGGGATTAATCTACTCTGAATTTGGAGTAAGCTGGAAGACCTCTCTGGTGTTTTCTGCGAACTAGTGTCATGCATGCAAACAGGAATATAAACATAGCTCAGCTGCTTTGTGATAATCTGGACTACTGCTGAGATGATGGTGATGCTGATGTAGTGTTATCATCTGGACCTTTAAACATCAAAAGGAAGGTTAAAGAAGAATTTCAGCACTGTCAAGAAATTGGTTGACGTTAGATTTTTCCTCGCAAAAGCACAGGGAAGCATAGATATTCACTGCTGTGTGCATGTGGAGCCATCTCAGTCTTGGCACAGCCTGTTTTCATGACTGAGATCATTGTGAGTCTCTTAAGACTTTGCTCCGTGTTGATATGTTTTGAGTATGCAGACACATTTCAGCAGTAAGGAACTCTTCTGTCTGCGGCATTGGGTTTACTCAGTTGTGATGAAGACCGGTGAGAAAAAAAATGACCTTGCCTCTTCCTGTCCGTGACTATTAGTTGTGACACCAGGATACTCAGATTTAATTAACTTTACTCTGAGGGATTTCAAACCCCTACCTCCCAGTTTCCAGGGAGGGGCCATAATTTCCAATCCACTGCAGGTACCTGATGCCCAGAAAAGAATGCAAGGTTCGTTATCCAGAAAGCATTTAAAACAGATTCAGTGGTGCAGGGAATTCTGTGTGGGTAGGAACCCTTTAAACCAGAAACATTTTAACACAGGGAATGAAGAATCATGTCCCCAGAGTCATTTGGAAAATTCAGATGTTAGTTTTTGTCTGAGTCATCAATTTTACCTGAGAAGTATGAATCTTGACACTTCTGCCTAGTGATACTATGATAATCTACTACAGAAGCTAAAAAAATGAAAGCTGTGAGGAATAAGCAATGCTGACAAAGACTATCATAGTTTGAAGCTGTGGAAACCAGTATTATCTGCGTGTTGAGATCTGAAAATGAAAATTCCTACAGTGAATGGGGGTTACTGCAGTGGAAGAGAGGATATGGCATTAATTAGAATGTGTTTTAAAATATATTTAAGATATGCAAGAATTGTCCACAGATTTTTGTGTGCCTTATGATAAGCAAGTGTGATGTTGTATGCAAGAAGACCCCCCTGTGTGCTGTCTATAAGGGCTTTTAATGACATTTTTATTTGTTTCTTTTAAGTATCCTGTTGCAAAGCAAAAACCTTTTTCAGGGTCTTTGAGTTGTAACAATCCGAAAACGGTGATATAAAAGGGTAGCATGAAGTAATGATGTTCACAGTCATCGTTTTGGCTTTTAAATTCCTATAAAAATGTTCATCTTATTTGTGCAGGAGCTGTCTGAGCCATGCATAGCTCTTTTTGAAAAAGTGGGTTTCCAAGGAAAAAAAATAGAATTCACTGCAGAAGTCTTAAATCTCCAATTCCTGGGATATAATTCTCGAATAGCTTCAGTTCAAGTCCTTGGTGGCACGTGAGTTTAAATTCACTTCTTGCATCTTTAGAATTATGTATTTATTCAACAGAGGGGAAAAAAAACGCACAGAAAACCACAGGTGGTAGAAACTAAGGAGAATAAAGTTGGAATACCGTAATGTGCGCAGTGCATTAATGCACATTGTACTTACAGAAACCTACTTTCATTCTGATTCCACAACACTGTCACTGACTCACAAGGAGGTGCACTGTGATTTTCTAAGAAGCTGAAATGAGTTTGAACAAAGCTCACTAGGAAGTGGGTCCCAACTCTCGTGCTAATGTTATAAAAAGCTAGCTTGCCTAGCAATGTTAAATCTAACTTCTGTGCTTTTGCTTTAAGTCCTGATCATAACAAATCCTACAGTTTGTGATCTGGGTCCTGTATCCTAAGTTCAAAATATTTTAATAAACTTTGTTCTTTTACTTTGGTTTATGGACACTGATATAATGAGATTGTGATACAGCCCTTTCTGGTAGCATAGTACTTGTAATAATCTCTTTGACTTCAGGAATTGAGTCAGACTCGTTATAAATCTATCGGTTAAATTCATTAACTAGTTTTCAGCAGTTGTATTCCCTATTCTCAAGAAGATTATATTAAAAAAAAAAAAAAAAAAAAGTAGTCCGTGATGTTTAAAAACTTTCTATATCTCAACATATCTGTTAAATTCCTCTTCTTGTGTTTTTCCTGGAGCTAATTTTTACCACCAAGATGTTTGCCTCAAGGTTTTCTACCTTGAAGAATCACACTTCTTTTTTTACTGTTCCTTTGTATTCAAATATGCTCTTTTGAAGAGGTAAATTCCCAAGCATGTGCAAAAGATGCTGTTGGATAGCTCAATATTGCCCTCAAGTGGATAATTAATACCTGGTCTTAAGTACAAACCATTTTCCCCATCTGGAAGAACAGGTTAAGGGATTTCCTTAGCTCACTGAACTGAACTTTATTCAACTTGCAGTTTTTAAATGGCTCCAAAATGTGAAATCCAATTCTGTTGACCAAATAATAACGTGATTTTATTATTTTTAAGACCCATTAGGAAGAATCCCTGTGCTCAGTCGTTGGCTTAAATATTTAACACTACTGTTCTCTGGGATGTATTTCTGTTAAATGTTTGTTTGGTTTTTTATTATTGTTATCATTATTTACTGTTGTTATTATTATTCTAAAGCAGAATTTGGCAGCAAAAGCATTATTATTATTATTATTATTATTATTTTTCATTTTTCCCCCCACAGATGGATAATTTATGAGCATAGTAATTACAGGGGACGTCAGATGTTGCTGTCACCAAATGAAATTCCAGATTGGCACAAACTGAGTGGCTGCTGTCAGATAGGTTCTCTGAGACCTTTACTGCAGGTGAGTAGCTGATGTGAGGTTGTGAAGTACTGATTTATTTAGTTGTGGGATGAGGCAGTATTATACAACTGAAAGCAACGTTAAAATCTGCTGCACATCACAAGCTTCAGTGATGACAATTGTGTGAAGAAATTGCTCTACGGTTTCACTGTAATAAATGCTATTTGATTATGCTACGTGGTTTTGTGTTACTGCTGCTTAAACTGTTCATTTGGATACTTTAAATGAAAATATTGAAGACAATACATAAGGATTAGTGAGCAATTCTAACTAATGGTTATAAATACCATATATAAATAAGTCTTATCACTAGCTCCTGAACTGCTCACGATACAGTCAGTAGTATTTACGTTATTTTTGGAGCAGCAACAACAAAAAAAAATTGGTCCACAAAATTGGATCATTTCAAATAGGAGTGATACTGTGCTGACTGAGGGGATGAAAAATCATTTCTTGCTTACTACATACATAGAAAAATAATTTGGAAATCTAATGTAAAACTTCCCGTATTGTCGTTTTTGTTTTGTTCTCAAATATAGACCTTGTAATTTGGTCCAAGTGCTGCAGCAATCCCCTGAGCCTTTGAAGTTCTTGCTGAGCTGTATTTTATTAAGGAAGCAACTTTTTGTAACTCACAGATCACTTGTACTGGTAACAAATGCTTACTGTCATGGAGCTGTCTTTGTATAGCCTTGAGCAGAGCTAGGATTAATGCATTTTGACTGCCCTGGCCAAGAGCTTGTCTAAACAGAAGTGAATGTGAAACAAGCCACAGCATGAATGTGAAGTGTAACACTTAATGCCAGTGAAATAAGCAGCACTGCGCAAGTGCACCTTTTGTGAAGACTAGGAGCATCTACACAGAAATTTGCTGCTGTTCTGAATTCAGCATTTTAGCATCCCACTGTGTGCCGATCCCAGTGCACAGGCAGACCTAATACTAGGTCTCCATGAAGAATGGCAGGTTCTCAAAGCTTGAATCATCTTACGCAGGTAGGGACTTTGTAATTCAATCCTAAAACAGAAAAGCAAGATTTCTGAAAGAAAGAGATGCACCAGGTTGAGCATTGAGTAGTGAACTGCTCTGAAGTTTGCCAGAGAAGGGTATGCTGTGCACTAGAGAGACTGTGGTTAGAGTTCTGTTGTTGTTGGCATTTTTTATTTTATTGTATTTTTTTTCTACAGAAACGTGTGTACTTCAGGCTTCGGAACAAGGAAACAGGAAAGTTCATGTCAACTGATGGAAACTTGGACAATTTGAATCTTCTCAGAATACAGGCTGCAGAAGATGTAGACTCAGATGATCAAATCTGGGTTTATCAGGATGGATTCATAAGATGCCAGGTAGGATTCAAGTTCAGTGTGAATTATTTCTTTCCCTCTTCAATTACAGGGTTCACTGATGGAGTAGAAACTGAATTCATCTTAGTTCATTGTCTAAGTTTATTCAATTTCAGCTGTATTACAGTGTCTGTGGAGCTTTTGGTTGGTGTGTGTTTGGTGGCTGTTTGTTGCACTGAATTCTGGATTTTTTTTAGGTGTCATAGTTATATGATCCTTTCTTCCTGATGTCACTGAAAATCTGAGATTCAGTATATACTTTTACCCTAAAGAATAGTAGGCTTATAAATCATAGAATCATAGAACTGCCTGGGTTGGAAGGGACCATAAACACCACCCATTTCCAACCCTGTGCCATTGTCAGAGCTGCCACCCCCAAGCTTAGCTGCCCAGGACCCCATCCGACCTGGCCTTCAGTGCCTCCAGGGATGGGATGAACGAAACACAAACAGCATTGGAAGACCATCATCATGCTTTTACTTTCTTTTACTTTCTTGTCCTCTTTTTCCACAGCAAAAACATTACAGAAGTATCAGGTTATATCCTCTTCTGCGTTCAGACAAGCTTAAGGATGAAATCCTACTTTCCTTCCTTCCCCCCTCCCCCCCCCACTGGTTATTCCATGTTTGTCAAGTTCCATTTTTTTTCCATGCCTCCATACAATTTCCCAAATGAGGTCCTACTTTTCTCACAGTTCATAAAACCAATTGTGTAAATTGTCATTGAGGTGAGCAGAGGTATTTGCAGTTCATAATGTTTAAGCATGAACAGTCTTAGGTAGGGATGCAGGCCAAAGAAAATTAAGTTACTTTAATACTGTTAAACAGCTTGACTGCAAAGAATCATGTGAACTTTTTCTATAGGATTGTATAACTTCAAAAGCAGATGTATATAACCGCGTCATCTATGCTGGAGGGAAGAATCTTGCTGTTAATAAGCTAAGGCATTGTTTGGACGTGTTTACAGGACAGATGCAGTGGTAAAAGGGATTTATGCAGGCAGTGAAATTATACCCAGTAAGCTAAAAGCTTGAATATCATATACAAAAGACTTCTCTCATGACTGTCTCCCTCAAACATTTCATTGCAAATTTTTATATCACGACAGCATGGTATTGTATGACTCTGGATAAATGCTCTTTCATTTTTCTTTCCTGTGTATGTATTTGATAGTGCAGTTTTGTTGTACATGGAAAATACACAGCTTGTTCTATGTAGCAGTCGGGTAACTCAGCATGGAGTGCAGGAGAGCAGCACTGATCTTCAGTAATGGAACTTTGCCATCTTTCTGTTGAATGGCAGCAAAGTCTTTGTATTTTGCACAAACAAATTGTTTTCACCACATTTTAGAAAATGAAGCTCATGGGTGGGTAGGTGCATGAACGTAGGCAGACAGTTCACTGGAAGAATTTCTGCCTTTGTAGCTCTAAGGTTAGGGCATCTTAGTGACTCTGGATCACTGCATCCTGAGATCTGCCTGAGGTTCCTGGATAGGTGGGATAACTCAGGGAGCAGGGTATTAATATCATTCCTCTCATTTGTCAGCAGAAATTGATAAGAATTTAGATTTCCTCACTCAAGATAAGTTTCTTAGAGATGCATGATGTAACAGGCTCATGAACCTATGTAGAAGCTTTGAGTCCTCCACATCCCAGTGGAGACAACTTTTAGATACAAATGAGAACTAAACTGACTGACTTTGTGGCTGTATTTCAATTCTAGGTTATGATAGTAGGAAGTATTCCTCTCTCAAAATGGCATATTTAATAATTTAGGGCCATATCAATAATGGCAGATGAATGTTTGAACTACCACTGAAGTAAATTCAGAATTACAAGAAATCTTGTGGTGACCTATTGATCACTGTTCCCGCAAAACAATTCACTATAATTCACCCCTAAGACAGCCTTAGCATTCTTTTCAAATCAGCTTTATTTTTGCCGGTAGTCTTCTTAGCCGTAAAGATATTTGCAGAGTTGTGACATCGCATAATCTGATAGATGACTACAAAAGGAGTATAGAACAAAGAGGAAGATACCTTTGTGACGTACTGTGACACTTGGTACAGTGTGAGGTTATGTCCTTTCTCAAGCTCAAAAGGTTACTGCAGAACTGGAAAAGACTAAAGAATAGCAACAACAAAAAAACAGCAGAGGTGATGCGTGGAAGAGACTAACTAGCCAGGACTACCTGTAGCGTGGACAAACCATCTTTAAAATAAGGCAGGGTGCAGGAAGGAGAACATCAAATAAAGTCAATTGTTGCATATCAAATAAATATTTTCTTTTGTTGTAGTAGTAGTAGTAGTAAAGATGTGGACTTGCTTGCTACAGAAGGATTATGATATGGAAAGGTGTGTGTTCAGAAGGGTTGCATTGGTATGAGCGAGTGGTAACAAATTTGCACACGGGACAGGAAGCATGTAGGTATTAGAGATACCAGCTCTGCATGGAGAAGTCTCTGGTCTAGAAAGTGCTATGAACTGAGAGAATGTACTAGGAACATTCAGCATACAGAGCAGAGTGAATGTAATCTTCCATAGCATCTGTTATCAACCATGGATAGAGGCAGGTGCTAATTTTGATGTGATACAACATGCCTGTTTTAATGTCCTTATCTAGTGGAGAGTGTCAGCAGAAACAGGAATGGATATAAAAATAAATAGCCTCGAGTTTAGGAGAAAAATGCATTCTTTAAGGGGAACGGAGTTCTTAGATTTTGTTTTCATCTGCTTTCATCCCTTCTGTCTGATTAAATAAATACTGGATATTAGAAGTAAGGCCTCTTGAATAATTGCTGTTGCCTTTCTGATTATATAGATGGCAGAGGATTGCTGCTTGACAATTGTTGGAAATCTTATAACTCCTGGCTCTAAACTTGGTCTGTCATTTGAGCGGAATGAAGACAAACAGTATTGGCATATTAGTCCCGATGGCAGGATTTACAGCAAGATGAAACCTAAGCTGGTTTTAGATATCAAAGGTAAGCAAATGTGTTATCTCATTACGTTGTGTCTTAATTACATGGTATTTACAGTGGGATAGGCATTAAACGTGCCTATAAATTAAAGATGGTGTTACAGTTACTTTAATCTAGAATCAGAAAAGACCCGATGAGCTAGTCTGACCTCCTGAATTATACAGGCCATAGGACTTTGTTGCAGTTTTCCTGCACAGAGTTTAGGAACCCACAGTACTGGCTTATCTTGTATTCCCAGTGTCCACTCAGTGTTGTAGATACCCTCAGTTAATTTTACTCAGCATTGGGTAATGTGAATATAATTATTTAAAAACGCTGAAGCGAAATTTTTCTTACCTAGCTTCTCATTAACTTAATTTGTATAGAGCAATTTTTCTTATATATTAGTTGTAGATGCAGTAACCAAAGGATGTTAGGAAAGCAAAGGCAGCACTGTAAACTGATGTGAATAGATGAAAAAAGTTTTTTCATTTGTTCATTAATGGCCATACCTACGTTGTGAACATGAAATTCTGTCACAGCAGCCTAATATCTACCTGCATTCAAGGCACGTCTTACTGTAGTTGTTGTCACAGCCAATTTGGTTCACAAAGTTACTGTTTCTTGAACAGTCTTTGCTTTCATAATTTCATAGATCTGATAAAGCAGCACAGTGATCATGATCAGGTGTTCCTACATAACTGCATTTTTTTGGAGGGAATAATCATTTTTATTGCTGTTGATTTCTTTTTAGCAGTTTTAAAATCAATTCTGGATTGATGTTGTGGCTTTAACTACAACAATCACACACACACAAAAAAATTATCAGTCACCAGTCAGCACTTTGGGACTAAAAAGGACAGGCAGAACTGTGAGACAAGGGCTATGTAATGTCTGACTGTGATACAGTGTTGACACAAATACTCA
>JAOWBP010001760.1:55543686-55563444 GCA_028571105.1 Tragopan temminckii | reverse complement strand
TGGCTTTAAAAAAGCTATGTGATTTATAAGTATTTGAAGCCTGGAACCAGTATAACAGGAGAAAAGAGTTTAGCATATCTGTCAAGAAATACAGCGGATATTAGCTCAGATTTTATTTCTTTAGGATGTATTAATTAGACAATATTTACTCTCCTTTTAGGTATTACGATATATCAGGCACACGCTATACTGTTCAAGAGAGCCAACTACCATCAGTAATCTGTCCACACTCTTACGTTCTTCCATCAATATCAATGTCTACCGCCTCGTTACCAGCAGCACTTAGAAAGGTAAGAGAAAACTGAGTATCTATGTTTACAAAAAACATCTATGTACATATAGATAAGTATATATAAATATATATATATCACAATGAGGACAACTAATCTGAAAACAGATTTTAATACAAGGTATAATTGTACATAATCTTCCTTTAAAAGAAGTGTATTTGAAGTACTGGAAATTTTTCAAATAAATGTCATATACGGAAATAAGGAAGGTACATAATTGCTATAAGCTGGCATGAACAGCCAACAAAGGAAATGGCTCGAGGAGATCTTCCACATGTTCTCACAAACCATATGGCTTTTTCATTTTGATTATAAAATATACATAAGCCAAAATAATAAATGAACAGCAGTTACAGTTCCATGGTTTCTCACTTAACCTCCATTGTTTTCTGCGAAAGTTTTATTTCAGAGAAGGAAAAAGGGCTATGCATTAATTTTCTAAAGTTCATTTATTTCATGTAGTGTTACTCATCTGCTTGGCAGCAGTATTGTTTCATGGAAGCAAGCTAGAGAAAATGCTAATTGTTTCTGCTTTAATGTGAGAACTTCATTTCAGATTGCAAACAATGTTGTGCAATATCATTCTTGTCTTTATTTTAATCTTTCTGTGGAGAGAGAAATAACAAAAGTGCAGTAATTACAAAAGCTGATTTTTTTGTTGCTTGTGGAACTAGTATTCATCCGAATATATTTGATGAGGACCTAAAGTATTCTGTCTTTAAAACAAATGTCTCGTCTAGTCTGGTCAAACCTGGAAATCTTACCGACTAATTTCTATATGAAGCCTCTGGAAAAGACTCATTGGTCTTAATTGAATAGACACTATAAACCCCAAACATCCCTTGTGGTCTCGTTCAGCATCTTGGTTCCACTGGTACTGTAAAAACACACCTACGAACAGAGTTCCGTTATGAAACTGCAAAATACTGAAGTATTTTAATGGGCCATGGAAGCCAGCTTAGGACTTAGGTTCTAACAGAGCGAACTGGTGTTCTTGTGGCTTTGTACATTAATTCCTTGCAAAGAGGTCTGATCATCTGATAGATACATTTAAGGAAAAAAAAGCAAGGACATTTATTTTTCATAGGAATTAGGGAGAGAGGGAGAGGAGAAGAGTCAAAGGAGAGGAGAGAGAATTCAGCAGTTTCTTTTATTTTAGGATAATCTGGTATAGTATATAATAATGTAGTCACCTGATGATGACAGATGGATTATGGGGATTGGGCTTTAATGAAGCACAGTCTTCCCTCAGCACTTCTTGGGAGAGCAGTAGAAAACTGCATGACACAGAACATCAACTGGTTGCACCAGACTCCTCTCTGTTGCTCTCCTCTCTATAGAAATCTGTTCATAAGCCTATTAAAGGTGAATGTACTGAATAGAGTCTCGTAGACTAATTTATAAAGCCTGGTTTGTATTATTCTCTCTCTTTTTTCTTTTTCTTTTTTGTCTAATTTAGGTTTTTCCTTTTGCATCAGATAATTAAGAGCTGACTCTAGCAATGACTAAAACAGACAAGCTCACCTGCATTCTTTTATTAATTAAATAGTCTTCTTGAGAAACCTTGCTTATCAGTCTCTGGAACTTGTTCACATTTAGTTTTGTTTTCTGGAAAAAAAAAGTGTATATGTATATACATTGCTGTTTTTTCTTTCAGTCATAGTCATCACTATATAACACAGTTCACTTACACCTAAATCCCCTTCCACTCTCAGCCAGTTCATGCCTACTAAGAGGATCTAAAATAGCCACTCCCTTAATAGTTTTCTTCACCTTCTGAAGAAAAAGCTGTCCCCAGCATATTCCAAGAACTTGTTGGACTGTCTCTGTCTTGTATTTCTTTTCCAACAGGAAAAAAGAAATAATTCCAAGAAGTAATTAAAGCCGTCAGGTTCTGTCCTTTTGGATGCTTCCCTTTCTTGATCAAAAACAGTCTTCCCTCCACCCAATTAACTAGTGTATAATAAACATCTATTATAGTATACCCTGGTTTTCTCCTTTCATCTTCTTCCAGAGTTGTTTAACAAATCTTCATCTTACCCATTCTAGTGCTTCAGAGCAGCTCTTCTTGATATACAGTGCAACTTGTTTCTCCTTTTCACTTGACTTTCATAAATAGTGCTAGTAAAGCAGAAGGAAATTTAAAAAATGTTAAAGTTCTCTTGTTTAGTAGTGTTATTCAGTGAATAAATGTTGTTTTGCCCAAATTACAAAGTTAAAATATTTTCTTTCATTACACTGTTTTTGAAAAAAATCTACATCATTCTATATCAGTATTATTCTCTCATCAAATGTCTTTTGTGCTGATTCAGATGTATTCCTAGTTCTGTTCAAAGATTTCCACTTTTCTCTTTGCAAATCTGTCTGGCATTTATTACTCTGTTTTATTATAGTTTTCTGTTTTGTACAGCTATATAAAAATCATTAAGTGTTTTTTCTAAATGTACTTAGCAAATATGTAAATTGCGTATGTTCACTGGGGCAAACAGATCTATGAGAAATTAATAAATGATGAAAAAATTAAAATATATTTAATTTTCTTCATTTTTCTAGCCTGTTTAATGTGCAAAACATTCATTCCTCTAAATATAAAATACCTTTTGGTATTTTTGCAAATACAATTTTGGTAACACTATTAAACATTGAAAAAAAAAACATTTCTAGATGTCAGTTCTACAAAGTATTCTATCATTAGATTCATAACACTCGATTCCTTTTCATTTCTCTACATGATACATTCTGTCCTTGGTTATGTTTGCACAGTCCAGTTATTCTCAGAGTAGCTATATAAGAGGAATTTGTGTCCATGAATTTGTTTGTAAATGAAGGAAAACAGCTTGATTAATTTCCTGTTTGTATTTAAAATGTCTGTGCAGATCTACCTTGAAGATGATTTGATCTGTCATATAGCCTATACCCCTTGAAGCAGACAGCATGGCCATAATTTTATGATCACTTTTAATATTTTTAAGACTGATTAAATTAGTATAGCTATGTGACCAGTGCTATTACTATAGATGAAGAAACAACTACCTGAGTGCTTGCTGCATTCAGCTCTCTTAAAAAAATAATAATTTGAGGATCAAGTAACAGATAAACCTGCATTTTGCAGTCATACAGTTTCAATAGAAATAAAATGGAGTTTAATACAAGTTGAGGAGTCTTACCTCCAACATGGAAAACTCGAATGACCTTAAATTACATAGTTACAGACAAATAGACTTTAATCTAATAGGTTTCAGTATAGTTAGGCTGAAAGATATTTGCTTCTGTGAAGACCAATTTTAAATTTAGATTGGCTTCTACTGATAGTAAAATGAGTGAATGAATAGAATGTTCTTAATCCGTCGTTACTTATACGTTGTCCTTCTTCACTAGGACAACGATTACAAAACATCTGGACTTTTTAAAATTCCATTTTTTTTCTAACAGTCAGATATCTGTGCTCTAATGCTCTTTCTGCTCTTACATCAAGGTGTTGATTAGTCAGTTTTTGAGACATATAACCAGATATCTGTCTAAAGGTTTCTCAGGATTCTCCATCTAGATAAGAGTTCTCACACCTACTTGCTACCTGAATACAGTCACTGCCTTTCACACAAAGATTCAGTCCTATGACATGAATATTTAACTAAGGAAACTGGGTGGAGTACTTCTAACATCCAGGTGTGGCTATGGAAGCCCATTTTGATTCTGTGTCAAATTGCTGGATTAAATGAGTTTATTCTATCACTGCTGTTGCCGTGCTCTTGAGACAGCAGATACACAAGTCTGAAAGTTCCCTTGCTGTTTAACTCATCTTCCAGGATGATAGCCAGTCCAATATCCAGGGTATTTTCAACTACCATTTTTCATCTGATTCTTCAGTTTCATTTCTGCTTTGCTCAGATTAATGCTAGCAAAACATCAAGCCTAGGTCCTTTAAGTGTTTCTCCTTACAGTGCTTTATTTTCTCAAGAAATATCAAAACCCTCAGTCTGTTTGGGATCTTGGAGAATTGCAAAATCACCTGCCAGGGTAATGTTTTAAACTGTGGATGCAAAGCATTTTGTACTGACACTTCATAATCTTCCAGTACTGAGGGTGAAAGCAGGTGAACCACTAAACAAAATTATTGGTTTGTGGATGGGTGAGAGGAGCCTGCCCTGAGGAGAACAAGTCTTTGCCTTAAGGTTCACCACAGTTTTTGATAGATATGGCCTTTCAGTGGTTAACCATTCTTCTCTCAAAACTTCAGACAGAAGGAAGAAAAGGAATCCTTCCTCAGCATAGAATCAAAAACCTAAACAAATCCCTGTAACCAAAGTCCTAGAAAGTGAGTCATGCAGGAGCTAGGAGTGTTTGCTGTTGTATTTTTTCTCAGGCGAAAGAAAATAAAAAGTGCAGGAAAGCACTAACCTGCTTTGTGCAAAGACTTAGGAAAAGGGAAGAGGAAATTATATGGCATTTTAGGATTTTTCCCTTGGAGTAGAAGGGTAAGCACAACAAAGCAGTTATTTAAGTGGAGATTGAGGGGTGGTGATGGGCATGTTCTTGATTTTGTTTTGCTCTCTTTCAAGCTGTTTGGATTAAGCTATACCTTTCTAGTTGAGTAAATGTTGCAGGACAAAATTATATTACCAGAAAACAAACAAACAAAAGCGAACAAGATAAAACAGGGAAAAACAGTCTTCTCAGTGTTGTACTGGACATCAGAATTCTTGTTGGAGTTTCTATCAGCTTAATTATGTTTATGCTCAACTGTTGTGTAAAGGAATGTACTTTTTTTTTTTCCCCTCCTTCTTCAAAGTAACTGTTGTGTTCTCTATCTGGTGAAATTCCTATTATTTGTAGTGTGGTCAGAAGAGATGGGCCTCTAAATTTGGGTTGTAGGACTTATTCAGTGCAGATTATTCACTACTGCTACATAATGCTTCGAGCCACTCTCCTCCCATGTGTGACTTGTTTCCCTGAAGTAATGGCACTTTGTACCTCCCAGCCTTAACAAATTGAATCATTTTCCTCTTTTTGTCTTTTTGTTCCACTAGGAACTACCCCTGTTACTTGGCAGATAGGTGCAAAATCCCTTGATAATCTCCGCATGACATTCTTCAACAAGAAGTTGGAATTTACTTGCTCTCTTTTCAATTAGTCATGCTTGTGGTCACTCCAGTAGGGCTACTTTTTAATGACATTGCTCTCCAGTATCATTCCTGCAGAGAAAAGCGTAGCCTCCCATATTTTAAAGTATAACTTTTATCCTCTGTTAACCTCTGTAGACAGATCTTCCCGTGACAGTCACTTGCCTTTAATCCACTCATTTACGGGAAACCTGGAGAAATTAATTTTTATGCTTAAAGTGAACCAAAAATAAAGAAATAGATTTTTATAGACTAGGATAGATAGAAAATTTTATTTACAGATATTTATATGCATATATAAATGTACGTTTAAATGTATATATGACTTTATTACAGTTTGCAGGATGTTATCCATGAGCAGTAGATTTGGGATCACTCTCCTAATGTATTTGTGTGAATTGAAGAGATCAGTATACAGAAAGAATGAAAAAATAGATCAAATATGGTAAAGCATGGATCACGTGAGAGTTCTTTAACAAAACTTAGAGAAGCTACATTAGTCATTGTCTGTGTGGCTTTTAATATGGATTTTAATAGGATGTTACTGTGCTGGCTGCTAAGCAGAGTAATTCTTTATTGTGGTCAAAAATGTCTAGGAAAACATGAGAAAGTTATAATAGTTTATCTAAGTTGGTTTTTTCTTTCATCCTATCTATGCAATTTGTACCTATTCCTAGGCTCCAACTATGGTGTGGTTTGGGCAAGAAAATGATGTTAATAGGAAAAGAGCACTGAAGTCTTTGCTTTGAAATTCATGGTTTAAAGAAAAAAAAAAAAAAAAGCAAATTGAGTTTCCAAACCGAACCAGTTGAGTAGGGTGGAGAGATGTGGGAAGGGAAAACGAGTGCCTCATTTTGTCCTGGCCCTGCCAGCATTTCTTATACGGTTGACAAAGGATTTATGCTGCACTTAGCAAATATTTAATTTACTCTGTCTGTACTTCAAACTTTTAAAGTTTTTATAGGATGCTTAGCTCTGAATCATGCTATATTTTGCAATAGTTTTAGATGATTAATACTGAAATATTCTTTCAGAATGACTTAGTTGATAAATATGCAATTCATAATTAAAAACCAACAACACACCAACCAATTGCAAGCAAAGTGTAAATAGTACTGAAGTCATCATGGGAGCCAGAAAGTGCATAACTGGGATTGAATTTAAAAGCTGACCACTTAAGTCACAGTGATGTCTCCCACAGACATTTGTGTTCTGAGAAGCCATTATATCTTACATTACTTGTCCTGACTATTTGGTGAGTAGTGTCATAAAGCAGTAACCTTAAATGATCTGGTAAAATGTGAAAACCCACGAAGGATTGCAGGGATTATAACTTGGAGATAGCTTCTGTCAGTAGGCTTCCCATTAAGAGGATGTCTAAGAGTGAAGTCTACAGAGATGTATTAGCAGTGTTGACTACAGCTGAGAGTATCTGATGGAAAGGGATGCTCAGTACTGTGTAGACAAGGCAAAACTGGCCCCAGCATGCCTCAACAGCCATGATGTAATACCACCTGCTGGCATGGGCCCACACCTTGGCCAGCTCTCCCTAAGGAACAGGACTAAGTATCAGTGGAGGACTGAACTACAATTTGGTTAACTCTTTCAGCTAGTACTCCTAGTACTGTCTGTTGCTGTAAATATTTCTTATCTTTTGACACTGAAACCTACAGAGACAGCAAAGCCCCTATACAAGCAATTTACTTTTCGTAGCACATGTGTACCAGAGTACCTGTAGGAATGCTGAAACAGGAGTGGACAGACATCTGTAGTTGTAAATGAACGCTGCTGATGATTTGCTGGCTGACAGAACTCAAGTATCGTGTCTACCTTAAAGAGAAGAAAAAGGTAAACACAGTGTGAATCTGTACATCAGGAACTTCTGCTTTTGAGCTGCGATGGCTGCATTTCCATTCCTTTATCGGTATCTGTGCTATGTCAAGGCCTAGATAAGAGAGGGAAAGGGGACAAGAGGGATACTAGTGGGAAGACACGGAAAAGATGAAACTAAAGACCAGTAACAAAGCAAAAACAAACATCTGTTTATAGATGAAATTCATAGCAGATAGGAAAGATATCAAAACAAAATATGTAAACAGGACAACAAAATGTCTTCTGAACACTCCTGTTTATGTATTTTGTTGCACTTCTCTAGGAATCTACCGGTGGGATCTTAATGTAACTCTGATTTATTTTATGTTTCTAGTTAGAACTGTTGTGATAATTGCATCAACACAAAATTAAGCCATGCATGCTAGAATTTTCTGTCTAGTATGACTGATGTGAGATATACAAAGAAGTCAAGAATTACTGTTCTAAGAGTATTTATAATGGTATGTGCTTTTGGTTAAAAATCATTCTGCCTAGATTTATCATGACACAGCAGGCATAGGTAACACTGCAGCAGAAATGCTCTGGATGCTACACTGTGGTTCCTTCATAGGAAAAAAATTGCAAGGTGCCCTCAGTTCTGCTGCATTTGTTGATAATGAAGGCAGAAGAATCAAGCAGCCAGTTACATGTGCACAGGCATGTGTACTGTGTAGGCAGAGATCAAAATTCTGAGAAGTCCCAAAATAAAAAAGCTTGGATACCAGATGTATTATAAAACTATCTGATTATTATTATTTGGCTTTGTCACACAGCTCACTGAAGACATGCTCCTCCTTTTATCTTTCAAAAACTCTTGAAATTTAGGGGTAATTAAAGCACAAGAGAGGTTCTCAGCTATCCATGACAGGAGTTCTCTGAGCATTGCTCAACAATTACTTCCCTGCCTAATAAAATACTGTTCTGCTGACTAGACTGATGGCATCGCTGCAATTTCCTTGTCATTCCACTTTTTTTCATATTCCCAGCTCATTATATCTCTTATCCCCATATGAACTACAAGTTCACTTCTGTATTAACTTTAAAAGGATTTGTTTGTAGTCTGGCTTAAGACACCAACTCTCTTATTTCCTAAAAATAATATCCAGTTCTTCTGGCTGATTGCAAGAAGCCTTGAAAACAACTTTGTCTCCTATTTCTATGGCTTTCTGGTGAAGACTTTTCTTTTGAGCTGTAGCACAAGAGTAAATAAGCTGTGACTGATTGCAGGCGTACAGAACTACAGCTGACAGCTAACGTGGACCTTAGAGAATTATAAAAGGCAGGAGGGATGACGGCATGGAGTTACTCAGTATTTTCATAGAACTAATATGACTTCTGGAGTATTGGTGTGAGAAAAATCTGTCTTGTATTCTAAGACTGTCATTCAAGATAGCGGTGGATGTACTGAGTCAAACAGGTTCCCCCCCTCCCTTTTTGGATATGAATAAATTTGAAGGCACAATAGAAATACCAGTTAATTCTCATTCTGATAGACATCTTTCAAGCACTCCAAGCTTATTGAGGACATTGTTGTACTTGTTGTTTTTGTTGGTTTGTTAGTTTTTTAGAGACATTTAAAAAACAAAAAACAAAAAGACAGTAACATGTATTAGACAATGTACTTTTCTTTTGTCTGGCAATTTGGTACGCTCTGCTTCCAAACACTTAAACATATCTTCTTTGAAGCAGGAGAATTATAGAAAAGCTGTGTCCAGTTTCACATCAGGCTTGTCTTTCTTTTGAGCTATGTTTGAAATTGAATTTCATCTTAGCTGTTACATGCCCTGTGTAATTCTGTGAAGAATTTAAGAAGATACAAGGAGCGAAAATAAGTTTCTGTTGGGATGTTTGGTGACTGCTGAAAAGAAAGTGACACAAGCATTTGTCTAGAATGTTTGATAGTGCTGAGCTCTTCAGAACTGAAGCACTGAATAATCTACAGTCTATCACCAGGCAATGACAACGTATGAGGTCTGTTAAACTGGCACGCTGCTATGCTGTGCAGGAGTGAGATAATACAGTGTTCCAACATTGCCCAGTCAAGGCAGTGTACCTTGCAAAGAGGTAAGGAGGTCAGTCGTCAGTGATCAAATGTGGACAAGCAAAATAAGTCTGGTACTGGTGATGTGGAGCATGTACCAGGTAGTCCACTGTTATCAGTGGCCATCCTTTATCTACCCACCTTGTGTATCATCCTGCTAAAAACCTAGCTAGCATTTTAACATCTCACTGTTATTGCTCATGCTCCTATGTAACTCTTAGGAAGGCACCAGGCACTTTTCCACCTTCTTCCCAAAGGGCATACTCCTCCCTTCTCTTTTCCTTGGTAAGTACAGTCCTGTTAAGCTGGTGTTTGAATCACCAGGACTCTGTTTCTGGCCCCCGTGCTAGGCTATTTTATAGTGATCTGCAGACTGCTTTGCATCATGCTCTCGTACCGCTTCCACACTTGCACAATATGCTGGAATGGTTTTCAGGACCTTGGCAGCCAGCTGAGCTCTCTCTTTGGGTGTAACTGTATTTCCATTTTGCTCTGCTATGTGACCAGGTGGCTCAGCATATTCGCAGAACACCTGTGCACCTTCAGATCTGAGGAGATTGCGACACAAAGCTTTTAGTATAGCTCACTCCTCCTGACCACGCTTTTGCCATTTGTACTCTACATAATGTATACGACAATTAGGAAAGTGTGTATATATACATATATATATAATTTATTGCTCTGTAGTTCCATCTGCAGCATAATAATGGGTTTGCAAAGGGTAGTCATGAAAAACTTCTTTCTGGATTTATTTTGAGAACTGAATTACAGTGAGCAAGCTGAGACGCTTCTTCATTTATTCCTTTAAAACAGACAGTCAGTCTGCCATAGCTTAAAGTCTGCAAGTGCAAAGAGCAATCCACTTTAATAAAGAATTGGCTAAACAGCTGTTTGACTAAGATTTAGAGATTTTAAAATATATCTACCATTCCTACAAACTAGCTTGGCTGAAATAATTTTCAAAGTCACAGTGGGTTGCAAATTCAAAACTTGTCTTCTTAAATGTAACAGCTGCAAACAGTATCTAAGGATTTAAATGGAATATAATGTTTTATTCTATGAACATTGCTTTTCACTCCAGAACGTGACAATATAATTCCCTCTAAATTGTACCTTTTGACATGCAAATAAAAATTGAACCTCTTGTCCATCTTCACAAACTCCCCTCCCATTTTCAACTGTCTAGGAATTAGTATTTAGATAAAAAGAATATTGAGATCTGCTTACTTTTTTGTATATCTTTTAGAGAAACTTGTGATTTTTAGAAGGCTTATCAGAGGTAATCTTCATGTTCCCCTCCCCTGTCCTCCAGAGGAGTTCACATTGTTTTGCTTCTGGGAACGCTAAGGGTATGTTTTTCTTGGGCAAGTAAAACTTATTTTTGTCAGATAAATTTCTGACTCTGGGAGCTGAAATTTAAAATAAATAAATAAAACAACAACAACAAACAATTTTCAAACATGAGAAAGGTATATGTACTTCTGCGTCCTTGTTTTCCTAAGCTGCTGCTTTGTGAAGCTGAAGCTCACGCTACGTGCTGCTGGCTGCTGTTCAGAGCAGTACGCACAGCTGAAGAACTGAAGAGACTTGTCAGGCTCATCGTGCAGCTGGCTGGGAAAGCCTGAGCTGCAGTAGAGACAAAAGATAGAGTCATTTGCAGACAGAAAGGTTGGGTAGCTAGAGGGAAACCATATGGCACAGCCAAGATTTTTCTTCCCACCCTCCCAACCTGCTGCCAAAAAGGCGTAGGAGGGAAGCAGTGGAGTGGTAACAGGAGAGAACACACAAGCTCCTTCCTTCTGTGTAGAGGAAGCACTTGCAGCCTGCCAGGTTTTCACTGGGCATTCCCAGGTGCCTCCCATGTCCTCAGAGGCTGAGGAACAGTGGACTGGGCTCATACAAAGTGCCCCCCAGAGTTGCTAAGGGAGCAAGTCGTTACCAGATTGTGTTTACAAAGGTTCTCAAACAGTTCAAGCCCAACACTGTAACTGTGGTAGTTAAAACTGTATTTGATTAATCCTGCTGCTTTTAAGGATTAATGCAAAAAAGTGCCTCTTCATCATGCCTCTTTGTTCTACGCCACAGGCACCAGTGCCTGTCCTAGTGTGCTGGACAGGCCTGTGCCCAAACTAATGCCGTACTCCAAGATTCAAGTCTGGAATCAGCAACCCAGTGTATTTCTTGATGTTTCTTGAAAACATTGGTATTTGTGAACTGTAGAGCTTAACCCATTTTGATCCACTTCCTTGTTCATCATTCTTTATCAACAAAATATATTGATTTTATGGGTAAAACCTGAATTTTTTTTTAAGAGTCAGTAAAAGTTTGAACATTTATCCAATGATCCACTGGTAATACTAACAAGATTTAAATGCTGCTGTAGTTATGTCACTTTAGCAGTTCACGTTTAGTAGGTGGTGTGCATAGTAGATTAATGCAGAATGTCTGTAGTAAGAGATCTGTAAAAGCATGAAAACACGCGTCTCTCATTTTCTTCAGAAGTAATAATGTATCTGTTTTCTGGATGAGCACATATTATTTATTTTAATGCTTTATATACTAATTACATCTGTTTGGAGCCTAAAACAAGCACACATAAGAACGTAAATGTATTTCATCAAAAAATTCTCTTAGAAGTTTCTGTTGCTTAATTGTGAATGTTATGCGATACTGATGTAATCGTGTGATTAAAAGTAGAGTTTTGAGGAGTATTCCACTCAATTTAATTTTTGCCCACTGCAGGGAACTAGTGGGTCCTGAGTCACTCCTATCTTCTCTATACTGGCTTTATAAAATTTACTGTAATCTATGGTAAGGCAATTCTCTTTAGCAATTATAATAATTAGTTAGAGGGAACTCTGGGAGCCTCAAGTAAGCACTATTGTTTAGAATAAACACTAAAGTATAAAATTGTAATTCAAATGTAAGTTGAGATGTCCAGCCATTTTTATAAAGTTAGGATAAGGTATTTTAGTAATAATAGTTTCTTCTATTTAATACTCTTCATGTGTACATGATGAAAACTCTGTACATCAAAGAAATTATCAAGGAGTATAAATGCTTCTTCCATTTTAGAAAAAGGCTCTTTGAAGTACGTAGGCTATCAAGCCCAAATTTTCCAAAGCAGCTGCTTTGTTGGGTGCCTTCATACTGGTGGGGTTAACTTGAGACGTGCTTCAGTTGAAAGGTTCTGTTTGTTTAAAGATACTAAATGGTACCCTGGGATAACCTATTTTAGAAGTTACACTGCACAATTTTGATTTATTTAATGTGAATGTGAAGAAGGGAGATTCTTTAATTTCATATTTAAATACGCTTGATTAAATATCATCATTTTTCATCCTATTAAATGGCTTTTAGAGTCAAACATACAGCAACTTTTTCCAGTTTAAGGACCATCACATCTACTTCCCAAAGCAAGCATGTCAAACATGCACTTCTCTTTGTTGTTAGGTTTATAAAATTTGGGTTTTGTCAGATTAGCACTCCACTTAGTTTTTATTCTTCAGCAATTTAGCAGACTTGCAGAAACAACGCAGTGCTTAGAATGATGTGCACCTATGGCTGCCTATTATCTACAGTACCAGAGCTGGAGAAAATCCTTGTGTTGCTAGCGAAAGGACTTTCAGTTCTACAGGTATTGTTTCAAATTATTTTACCCAGTGAAAGAAACCCCAGTTTTCCAAATTTCAAATGACATCGTAAGTTATCTTTAGGTATCCAGAGCTAGAGCCAGTAAAGGACTAAAAGACTTAGGTAGCTTAGTTAACTAACTCGGAGGCATGTTTTTTCCTAGACTGAATTAAAACTGCAGGTAAGGACTGAGAAAACCTAACTCCTTCATCTGTTGAGTACGTAGGGCTAGCTAACAAGAAAGATTGAGTTTGAGCACAGGAGTGCATTTAGGAAGGCAGCTACGTGCAGAATCATGTGGAGATGCCTAAGTTAGCCCAGGAGGAGCCAACTCAGTTAGCCAGCACAGGGTAGCCACATCAGTGCAGTGTTTGGCAAAAGCTAATAATGTGTGTGGCTCCTTAGGGTTATTTCGTCTTTGTCCAATAATCATCTAATGTAAAAATGTATAAACATCCTGAGTGTGCATAATTTCCCTTTTGGGAATACACATCAGTTTTACTCTATGTGCTTAGCAAAGAAGTCCAGATTGCTACTTAAAATGTTTTTCCTTAGATTAGCAAGATGTAGAATGGAAATCGTAATGAGTTGTCACTTGTGCACTTGCTAGGTCAAACCTAAATAGCAGGTTTATCTTACTGTAAGCTCAGTAGTACTAGTGAAAATTCTGCAGTTTTTTGTCTTTTTTGAAGAAACCAGTTTGGGATTGCCCATGAAAGTTACAGATATTTTATGAGATACTTGTACCTGCTCTGAAACATAGCAGAATTTGTTCAAATGTCATACGCTTTTCAGTACTGTGGAGCTTCTGTTGATCTAAATGATTCTACATGAAAAGAAGGAAAGGAGATCAAAAGGAGCATTTCACAGTGCTTGAGAAAGAACTGATTTCCAGACACTTCCTGTTTAATCTGTCACACAGACACAGACACATAGATGTGGAGCAAAAGAAACCTATTTCCTATCTCCAGTAATTATATACTAAAATAAATTGGAAAGTGTTATGGTGAGCTATATGTCTAAATTAGAAATCTCATGTTAAACCCACACACACAGATAAACTATTAGAGTTAGTGACAGGATACTGTACCTTCTCACAAAACAGAAGAAAGAGGCCTACAGACAGGTAAATACAAAAATATTTCTGTGTCAGATTCTTTATCATTCTGAACCACATTCAGAATTGAAAGTAAAAAAGGAAATGGTTTTATTTATTAGACCTAAGAAAATTCCAAGCCACTTCTTCCCCTACAGAATGTTTTTGCTTTTTAACCTTATTGCTTAAAAGAGCAAGTGCTTTCAAGTCCCTGTCTCTTAGAATTAAAAGAGAATGTATATTTATTTCCAATTTTTACCTCAAGAGAGGTGGTGTCTTACTGAGTAAATTATCTAATAACACTGCTCAGTGATACTGTCTGAGTAACAAAGCTAGAAATGCTGAGAGCAAAGATATGAACTTAACTAATACGAAGCTTTTTCTTTTCTTACACTGAAGCACACCTATTACTATTATTTATGCTAATGCTATTTTTTTGCATATAGTTTTATTTCTGGAAGTCTTCCAAGTTCAAGAGAGTTTAAATATTCTCTCAGTTCTTTAATGTTGAATGATCCCTGCTTGTACTTTAACGCTGCCTGTTTTCTGCTTTTTCAAATTCCATCTTAGTATCATTTTTCCTTGAGACCCTAGAAAAGTGCAGATTTACTATACCTGCTTAGGAAAGTGAAGAACCAAGCATACCTGTATAAGTCAGTCACTTGCAGAATAAAGGCACAACTGATGTTTTCTTCTTTAGCCACCTTAAACGTGGATCAGAAAACTTTAATCAAGTTTGTGAGAGACAACGTGTGTGGTATGTTTTTCCTACTGTTGCATATCTACGTCCCAGTATTGCATGTTAATGAATGCATGTAAGCTTTTTGCCCAACACCAACTTCATCGCTCCTCGCAGCAGGTTCTCCACTTCTGTTGCGGTGCTTACTGAGGGATTTGCTGCCACCCTTTGCAGCTAGCTCTTCTCTTGTTCTCTGACTGAGTCCCTTTCATAGCTATAATTTGTCTGCCTAATGACTTTATCAGTTGGAAAGGCTCATTTCAGATACTACTTCCTTTTTTGTTTGTTTTTAACTGAGTGCTGCCAGAAGAAAGAAGGGGTTAAAGTGTGGGAGGATTGCTGAGAAAAAGGGTTTGGTTAATGACAGCAGGACTGCACCTCACACACACCGTAGTTTGTTTATTCTTCTGTAAACAGCAAAAAGAATTATCATCATCATGGTAAGGCAAATGGTACTCTTCTTTTTTTCTTTAAACCCCAGCAGAAATCTTTGGGTTCCCGCACAACTGATTTTTTAATTGTGAAATCAATTTGATTACCATTGGTTTTATAGAGTTAAATAACAGATGCTGACAGAAGGGGAGGGGGTAAAGATTTTAGTGTATGGAAATAACTAGCTCTGGGGAAGAGGAGATGGGAGCAGGCATGTTTTTTCTGACATGCCCGTTCTTTTTTATCAGCCTTGTTTCCTAAATACTGATTTAATTATCTGTTCAAATTGTACTTGTGCTTTTTTACTTTTGCTGAGTTTTCTGTAAGTAATTCTATGTATTTGATTGAGCACAATTTGCTGCTTTCAGGATTGCTCATTTATATATATATATATGCACACATATATATATTCAATATAAAAATATCTTATTTTGGCATCTAAGAAATAATACAGAATTTATACTTACATCTGTGCTTCATGAGCTGAATATTTCCTTTCAAAAAAAAAAAAAAAAGTCAGTTAAACATGTAGACTCAATATTAGTGTTATTCTAGATGCTGTTGCAAAATGGTCAATTTTCAGTATACATTTGAACTACAGATTTAGTTTAACAGTGAACAAATAAATTGGAAACAGACAGGTCCTGTTCTCTTGAACATCTGTAGCGGAAAATAGGATACCTAAGTAGTTCATGGAAAAAGACAACTGTCAGTAAAAACTTCATTTCACTGCATTCTGCTCAGTAGTCGTGTATTTATAGTTCCCTGGTTACTCAGATAAGTTCCCCGGTCTCTGTAACTACATTCCCTGTATAAACAGCTCAGGTAAAAGTGAAATTGTTAGAAACAGCAATAGATGGATGTTACTCTTATGTAAGCGTACTGGTCAAAGAGCTGCAAGACAGAGGGAGTGAATTCCATGCTTGGCTGAACATGTTACATTTACAGCGTATTTCTTTCTCTGTGTCTGAAGAGAAAACTGTCAACCTGGAATCTGATGGATTTAAAAGAAATGCTAAAAACGTTTAGTGTGTGGGTGCCAAACCTTTGTTACTTGGAGGAAGGCAGCGTGTGGGATAGAGTATGTATAATAGTAAGCCCTCTTTTGTGGCTTTGTGAAAGGTCAGCATAAACAAGGAAAAGTTATTTTAGTGAACTGAAATAATTCAAATCCGGTTTACTGATGATAAGCTATCAGGCAAAAGTAGAAATCACTTAGGTTAACGTGAAATATAATTGCTTTTTTTCTCCCTCATGATCACAAAATTCCCCAAACTGTTTCAGGTCAAATGTTTTGTTATTTTTTTTTCCCATACTTTTTAAATAAGAGCACAAGCAAAATCAGCAGGCTTTCATTTCTGTTTACAACTCTCTCTTTCCCTCTGCCAGTAGTTAGGGCACTCACCTGAAAAGTGGGAGAGTGGGGTGATCTTCCCTCAGTAGCACTGGAAGTAGGATATTGAGTGGCTCTTACGCTGCTCAGGTTTTTCTCTTAGCTTTTACTTGTACAGTCTTCTTTCTAGTCCTTCTACTACTTTTACAGCACATTTTGACAACAATACTCCAGCAAAGTTTTCAGTCTGACAAAGCCTAGCACTGCAAATGTTGAATATTTGAGTCAATGACTGTGAAGAACAGGACAGCCTGAAGAGTAGTAGTTCATTTAAATGTTCTTGGCTAATGCACTTCTTGGGATACCATATGACTGATAGAACTCTGAGGTTTTCTGTTTCTTGTGGTTGTAAGAACTATGATACTATGGATTTAAAGAGATCCAAAATTCCTGGCATTCCAGTATTAACTTAGAAGGCTGGTACCTGTAGTATCAGAAATGTTCAAAGTAGAGGGGTATCAAAAGTTTGCATGTTACTTGAAATCTATGCTCTTCTAGTGAATGACAAAGCCAAATTTACACTTCACTAAATATTTGTTTGTGGTTTTTTTCCCCTCTGAATGCTAACGTGCGCTATCAAATAACATGTTTAAATTGCAGGAGAACTATCCACATTAGATATTTCACTTATTAGTTACCACAGACTTGCTAATGACTAGTAAAAATACTACTTTTTTCTATAATGTATGCCCTAAGAAGTGTTCTTGGTCATGTTCAACTGACTCAGATGAAGTAATCTAGCAAAATAACACCCCATTGATCCCTCAAGACTGAGCCTGAAGCTCTGATTCAACAAATCACAGTTGCTTATGCATAGTCTCCGCTGGAGACCAGCAAAGCACATGTTTAATTACTTGGTTAAATTAGGGGTTTGGCTGTGGCATCTTACATTAATTAATGAGACAAAAAAAAAAAAAACACACAGCCAAAAACAGAGGAAATATTTTGATGCTAACACAAAGACGTATGAATATAAACACAAACAAGATTTACATTTCTTGATTAAGAAGAAAGCATCTTGCTTTCAGATTAGAACACAACTTGAAAGACTCCTGCAGTATACTTGAAACAGTTTCCTGCATTCTGTTCAAGGACACACAAGCTCACCTTTTTTTTTTTTTTTTTTTCTTTCTTAAAAGTTGACACTGCCATAGCCTTTGATCAGGAATTTCTGAAATGGCTAATTTCTCAATGTTGAGAATGCTTAAGCTGAAACACATTGAAGAAGCCTGCTCATCAGAGAGAGGATACTTCTTGCTCTCTGAAAATCAAATACTTATTTGTTGTGCTCTGCCAAGTTAGGCCCTGTGTATTTGTATCCTGAGAACCTTGGTCTCTGTGCCCTCTTGCACTGGCAATACTGGCTCATCTACATTTATCTGAGTTAAAATACAAGCTCTTCAGGGCAAGTGCCTGGCCTTTTATGTGTTTTGAAAGAGCTGTATGTAATTAAAGTACTTTGTATGAAGAAATTACTTCAAAACAGTTTACATAGGGCAGCTATTTCAAGATCAAGCAAAAATATCCAGCCTTGTTCCCCGAGGAAACAAGGCTTATGTGACTGGACTGGCTGGCTGTCCCTACTCCTTTCCTTCCAACACCTTTTGAACTCGTTGGACAGTTTAAACTACATTTGAAAGGGGGAGACGTCTCAAAGATAATTAAGTTCCCATGGACTTTATGAAAATCAACCGCTGGGAAGTGAGAAATCCAGATCCACAGTTCAAATAACTAATTTTTTCCGAGTGTAATCTTGCAAACCCAAAGCTTGACTGCAAGTGTAATAATGGCTGTCAGGTTGATAATGTAATCCCAAGTTATTTAGAGGACCGACAATTATTTTTTAGCTGAATAGTAATATGCAGATTGAAACCATAATCAGGTTAAATTTCCCGTGTTTTGGTCTTCTGGCAGTTTTTAACATGACTAACACAGTGCATCCTCCTCACACTTGCAATTACTATGAATTTTCAGAGACATTATTACTCATTGCTTATTGGCTTGCTTTAATTGGTTGTGCAAATTTCTCATTTTTACTTTTTTTTAGATAACAAACAATGTTCAGTCCTTATACCTTCCTTACAATTAATTAGTACTGGCAATGCATTTGTAGAAAAATAATAACAATAATAATAATAATAATAAACAGATAGTAATTGGGCTACGCTACTCAAGGTTATTTTATGTGATAGGGAAATTAACAGCTGGTTTTGTTATCGCAAAAGCACCTAAACCATCTGAGCTGTATGAACTTTATGCAGCCTTCAATGTTCCATTTAATCGAGTGTTTTGGTTTGGCTGGTTGAAAGCAGTCACTGAAGGGAAGGAAACAACAGACATCAAGTTTTCCCATTTGCAGATTATGGCACTCTCTCTACAAATACATAAAAGAAAATGTAGAAAACAAACCACCAAAACTTGAAGTCCTGATCGTGATCGCTAATTTGCCCATTTGAGAGCTGCTGGTGAGGTCACTATATGCACAGAGATGGGACTTCAGTGGTGGTACAGTTGCTTACCAGTTGTATAGTCAACATACTGAAGAAAAGCAGGCAAGGACAGGGGGTCTCACGGATTTTTGTTTGGTTGGGGTATGATGTGCCAACTGCACAAATGAATTTCCTCATTTTAGGTCTTTTTAAGTTTTCGGGTGCTTGGGCAAACTCGCTGCATGCTGTTTCACCAGCAACAGATAGGCTCAGCGGAGCCATCCAGGAGCGTTTTATAACTCCTCACACTTGGAGGAGTTTGAGAACAGAGGCCAGCAGCTGTTCTGCTGATGACGCAAAAATAAGTCACCTACTGCGCAAAAAAAAACGCCCAATCTCTTAAATTGCCCCGGAGGGTGAGTCGCTGTGGGCCGGGCCGCAGGGGTTGACCCGGTGTCTCTCCGCCTCCGCGCTGAGCCCGAGCAGGGCTTTGCGTGGTGGTCCTTCCTGACGAAGCTGTTCCACCTCATTTAAGTCATTAAGCGTTAATTAGAAGAGGACTAGTTTAGCATTCATTAAACATTAAATACTAATTGAGCGCCCGGGGAGAGCGCCGGCACCATTAGGCAGCGGAGTCATTCTCACGCCGGCCCTGCCGGGGACGGGGCAGGCAGGCGGGCAGGCAGGCAGGGGGGAGCCGCCCGGGCGTGGGG
>JAOWBP010001760.1:55453166-55467297 GCA_028571105.1 Tragopan temminckii | reverse complement strand
CTTTCACTAACTTACTTAGTCCGAAGACATCAGAATTTCTTGACTGAAAGGGCAGAACAGCAACAGAAGTTCATATGAACGCATACCAACTCATTTCTCAAATCCAAACATTCCCACTTGACACAATTAAGTTTCACTCGCAACCTATAACACATGAATTCCAGAAAAGAAAGCATAGCATAACTTGATTCTCTGTCATGATTTCAGAAGCAGTTGGCATTGGCTTGAAGAGCGTAGTTTCAAGTGTACTAATAACATTAAACAAAGAACTTTTTCATCTTAGCTGACAGAAGAAGTAGGACCATCTGTAGCGTATAATTAAGCTGTTGAGTTTCCGTTGTTTTGAATTTGACCTACCTTTTTTCCTCTTTACTCAGCTATGGCTAAAGCTAATCTCTGCTCATCAAAATCCTTCTGTTTTGAATCAACGTATCTCTATGCAAATCTGAGAGAAATGCTCACGACTCTGTTTGTATTCCTGAGACTGAAGTATTCCTTTGGAACATCTCTGTCACCTTCACCTTTGCTATTTGAAAATTTACATCAGCCACATTTCCTCCAAATTTAGCAACAAAACATTTTCATCAGCAGTTAATGAGCAAGAACCTTTCAAAGCGACAACTTACAGAAAAAAAAACAACCTTTGATTAAAAGGTAGCATTGTCAAGGGGTTAAAATGTTCCACATCGGCAGCTTCCTGCACTCTGTTCCGTTGATTTTCTTTAAATCAGCCTTTCTTTCTTCTTACAAAGTGAAAATGTATTGGTGCTTCTTTTAGTTCTGATTCATAACAACTGAAGATTTCAAAAACACAGTGCAGCAAATAGGATTCTGCTGATCTTATGGAAGGAAAAAGACCAGCCAGAGGAAATCTCATTCATTCACTGCTGCAAGCAAGTGCCTGCTTCTGCACCACGTTCTCCTCAGGACAGAAGGAGCAGCTTTGCTTCACTGATAAGACTACTTAAGAGTTTTGATTGAAAAAGGGCCTCTCCTCAGTGTCTGTGCTGTGACTTTTAGGCTACAAGACATAAAACAACCTCTGAATCCAGCATCTGTTCAGCTCTGCCTGTATAAGCGGGGAGACATTTTCCTGCTCTGAAACTGCAATTTGCAATGTCATTTAAAAGGATGACAAAATCCTCAGCTTTTGTTTGCAAAATGATCTGCAAATACACTCTAAAGCCAAGAAGACACAGTTGTCACGTCTTAAGCAAGTTGGTCAAATACAGTTTGCTAATTAAAAGAACAAACAAACAACACTGTGAGAACTCCTCTGCAGCAACATAGTGCATTTCACCTTCTGGACCACTGTGTAAAACAAGCAAATCACTCACTTAATACCACACTTCTATACCTAGGTATTTGTGGGTTCCCATTTCCCATAAGCATGGGATAATGGTGAGACAGTCAAATTTCACTCTGCCACAATAACAGAAACCAGAAGTCAAAAAGAGTGCAGCACAGAGAGGTGTACTGCAATCAATACTTCTGAGGTTGGCATATCTGAGGTCAACCTCTGAGGCTGGCATAACTAATCAATCATTTTCTCACATTGTATGTCTACATTTAAATTTAAAATGCTAACATCCCATTATTTCCATGAGGGGGCAGATCCTGAGAGTTAGAGAGGATTAGATTAAAGCTAAATAACATTTTCAAAGCTTCAGAGAATGCTGCAACCTCAGAGTGGTTCCAGGAAACACAAGAGCTGGGGATGGTTTCTGCTGGGATTAGGCACTCAGGTAAAGCCTTTGCAGAGCACATTGATCAAAGGGCGTAAACCAATGCTGTTTCCAGTGGCAGAAATGATCCTCACCAGTCTGGACGCACCCAACTAAACCCAACAGATTATAAAGTAACAGCAATCCGAATTCGTTTTCAAGAGGTGTCATTGCAGAATGGATTAATACCTTCCCTGGAAATTTGCATTTTTCCCTCAGCTGCTTCTGTGGAAATAAAAAAAAAACATCAAAATGAAACTTGGAAACCAACCCAGATGTGTATGTCAGCATATCCCATGCCCTGGGTGGCAGGAGAGGGAAGCAGTGCTGTCTTTTTGTCAGACAGCGATACCCTAGAGCATATTAAAAGCAATTATTTCCATATGCTATGAAGGCCCAAAACCTGAAAATTGTTCTGCTAGTAAAAATCTAATACACCAGTGAGCAAGATGAAGCTATCTGCTGCTTTCCTTCATGACTGGTAACAATGTTCTGCTGATACCTGTGCAGTCCACCATTCCCCTACATCTGGAAGGGTGGATGCAAACACCGGTCTCCAGGCTATTTGGTATTTTAAGCAAATTGTGAAAGAGAATTGGAAGACACAAAATGCTGTCCCTCTGCAGAAATTACTTTTTCCTTTCAGTCTGCATTTAATAAGTATTAGGCTAGTCATTTTTCCCCCTTCTTTTGAGGAAAAGCCACTATCAGCCCAAATAAGGACTTGCAGGGAAATAACTGCATTGACATTACAAGGTTCCTCTTGCAAACAGCCCTCACATATAACATAAAGTAATTTCAGGATACATGTGTGGGGCTTCAGCGGGTACAAACAGAAATGTCAGTTCTGCAGCTGCTGTAGTTTAGCCCATAAAACCTCCAGATATTCAGATGGTCAGTGACAACTTGTTGTCAGTCACTGCAGGTGGGAGCAGAGGTATGAGCTCCACAGATATCTCCCATTCCTCTATCTCCGACTTTCAGCCATCCTCCCTTCCGCGAGGAGCATAGTATGAGCTGGGAAAGAGATGGGAGAGAATGGCTGCCCAGGGAGGTGGTGGAGTCACCGACCCTGGAGGTGTTCAAGGAATGTTCTAATGTTGTGTTGAGGGACATGGTTTAGTGAGAACTATTGGTGATAGGTGGATGGTTGGACTGGATGATCTTGTAGGTCTTTTCCAACCTTGGTGTTTCTGTGATTCTGTGAGAGCATAATTTCAGCAGCTATTTAAGCTCTATTCGTTTAAACAAGGACTAGCCCAATATCTTGATGCTCACTTTACGCAAAATTCCCCAGGAAAAACAAAGCTTTATTATGTGAAGGCACAGTTTAAACTTGAACACTGTGACAAATTTCTTCTTGAATACGGGACTACGCAAACCAATCTCTGTCTTCCACATCTTGGTGAACAGGAATGAATACTGCACCTTCTTCAAAGGACAAGGATAGCTAAGCTAATTTCCTGCCTTTATAAACAGTCAGCAAGCAAGTGTGCTAACAGGGGAAATAGGTGACCTTTCTCCAAATGACATGGAAGTCTGGTACCCAGCTCTCTACACACGGGCATGGGATGCACCCAAATTGTCAGTCATACAAGCTACACTGCATGACCAACCAACTCCCAGCATTTGAGACTTAGTCTGATGTACACAAGATGACTTCGGTCTGATATCAAACAAAGAGTCAGTTGCTGGCTTAGCAGGACTAGCAGAATTTTAAATAAAAGATGACATCATACACTCTTATAAACAAACAAACAAACAGTTTTAGGAGTAAATGCGTAAACACATGAAGAAAAGCTCTCATGTTTGCCAGAAAAGAGAATCTTAGCTGATGAAAAATCTGCAGTTGCTAAACTTGTCACAGTATTCACCATACATTTCTCAATAAATGAAAAGTGGATTGGCTAGAAGCAGACAGGGTAGGCAGTCACTGTCCCATTGTTAGAATAATTGGGCTGTCTCAAGATTCTCAATTAAGATAATAAAGTAACAATTGTGGTCTCATCTTGTTGAAATATTTTGGGTATTATCTGTTTCCGACGGTCCAAGGAATTCTGTTATTTCGCTTGACAAAAGAGGTGAAAACAGAAGGTCTGCCTGATGAATCCTCACATATCCACTCTCTTTGAGTCAGTTCATAGAGGAGCTCTGTCTCAGGCTGTGGTGTTCATCCTTCCCTTCTTATTTATCGGGAGCTGTGTTTGCCAGAAGCAATGCCTTCCAGAACGGAGAGTCAGATCCAGAATCTAGAACGCTAAGAATGCCACCTCCCCCTTGCTCTAATGTTCCAACCTTGTTAAAATAAATAGTCAGAAAAATTGGAGGTTTCTGCATCTCACTGGTTCAAATTAAATAAGCCAGCTAAGAGATTTTTAAAATTTTATTTATGAGATGTGAAAAAGTTGCCTTCAAGTCTCCAAACCATAGTGCTAAATACCAAAAGCCCTGTGAAAGGGGCGCCTCTATTATTCAAAAAATATTTGTGTGTTTTTGGTAGAGTAATTGCATTTAGCATTTTGGTTAAACACACAAACAAGCACAGCTTTTTGTTGTTGCTTCAAATGAAGCCAGAAACAGAACAAAAGGCATTCAACTGAACCAATTTGAGTTTATAAACGTATTAATTTTAAGAGCGCTATGTGTACCCTTAAAATGAATTTAAAGCAGTCAACCTTTGCAGCGTGATGCCCAGCTCCCCTGTATCCACATAATCCATAAATCCAGATGCAAGTTGTCACAGACACTTCTTTGGAGAGCTTGCGAAGTTAAAAGTCCATGTTTCCTATTAATTAATAATTGTTTTCAGCTGTTTTGGCAAATGATTAAAACAAAGCGTCTGCCTTTAATGTTACCATATTAAAGTTTTCTTCTTTAGAAGCCTAAGCACCAAGCGGGAATTACCTCATTTGCAGGAAGGTGTCACACTTGAGCACTTGGAACGTTTGTAGGCAAGTAAGAAGAGCAGCAACTGTACCTGCTGCTGCAAAGATCTCCACGCAGCGCCCATCAAAGCTGCCCATCGAGCACTGTCAGAGAAACGTCAGCTGAGATTATTAAAACAGTACTTTAAATGTTAATGGAAGAACACACAATGAAAGAGTAATTCCATAAACAAACTGCCTTGTTCAGCAGACTGTGCCACTTTGTGAACTTAACATCAAATGCCCTTTGCACGACAGCATTTCAAGCTTTAAGCTGCAAAGCACTGCAGCACCTATTTCTCTGAAGGCCCAACCGTGGCTCAACCAAGACATCACTGACACACTGGACACACCAGGGGTTGGTCCAATATGACTAAGAGGAGTCACCATCTCTGGACGTTTTCAAGTAAAGGGTTGATGTCACATTGAGTGACATGGTCTGGAACAGCCACTGGCATGGGTTGATGGTTAGACTAGATGATCTTATTGGTCACTCCGTCCTCAATGATTCTTCGATTCTATGATTCTATATCTGCAATTCACTGTCTGAAACACAGCAGGATTCTGCAATGGTTTTGCTTTCTTTCCAATGTTTTTTTGCCTCTTAGGTCATCACTATCCCCACTATTCTTTCCAGAAACTTCACAGAAGCTTTAGGGGGGAACACTGTGTGATGTCAGAGCATGCCTCACACATAACCATCTTCCATCACTGTCAGCACGCAGTACACAAGCAAAACTGTGCAGCTCTAACAGCAGGCCAGGACAGGGGATGTACCTGCCTGAATCCCCTGTTGCTCAACCCATAAGCAGATGGATCCATGCTCAAGTCCCTCCAGATCAGGAAAAAAAGACCAGTTTATAGATTTCATTCAAGTTCTGTAAGAAAATATTAGAAATAAGACTGAAATTTCACCTATGTACTATCAGATTTATCAGGCTTCTCTTGGACAACTGTCTCCAAAAACTGAGCTGGGGACAAAGCAGGCTCCTTTTAGTGACACCACCTCTTTCTTCCAGGAAACAAAACTAAACAAAGAACCTTTCATTAGTAGCATCAGCCCATCTTTGGAAGATGCAGCACATTTTTCATGCTTCGAGAAGGACCTTATGCTGTGAGTAGTGTTTCAGTATCATCTTTTATTCCCAAACTTCTACCAGTTTATTCCCCCCATAAACTGGGATCACAGCTCTCCTGGAAGCTGACTTCCCTCATCCCTGCAGAGGAAGGACTGTAGATTTCACAAGCTGAGAAACTCTTCTTGCAAAGTGGCAGGTACTACTTTACAGCCACTTATGTCAGTATCCTCCCAAATACTGGACAACTCATTGAGCAATCTGCCTCTTCCGCTGCAAGAAGGTTGTGAAAGTGACTGAAAGTGCGGGGCTTGAGCTTCCCTCTTTCCCTCTTTCATCATGGGAGTTACTGTTAGCTCCTTCTAGCTCTGGCCTTAAGAACTCTTAAGATGTTATCCTATTGTTGAGATAGAACTGTTACTACTATTATTATTTTGACTAAGTGGTACACATTGTATCTCTCCCTGCAAAGCAATGGCAATGATGAAGCTGCAGGATGAGCTGGGCAAGCACCAGCATAGCTGTATTCAAGAGGCTAAAAAGGCTGGGGAGTGCATTAGAGTCAGAACTCAGAGGAAACAGAATCAGGACTTGGTCAGCTCTCAGTATGGGGAAGGAGATCTTTGCACCGGTACAACAGCCTTCCACGTGATCCAAATAGCAGAGGGATGCTTCAGCACTCCAGGCAAACAGCGAGCACCAAAACACTAAGCAAAAGGACATAAGCTATCACACCCTCTTCTTTCTGAGATCCTATTTGCCATTGCAAAATAAACTTGAATTTTTCTCAGGAAATATGCAGCCACACAATTTATGCTTAATTGTATCTTGTTGCACATTGAAATTAAATAAAAATCCCAGTCACTGTCTTGCTTCACATAATTAGCACCAATGCCAGAGTCAAGGAAAAGATCCCTTGGTGTAAATAACTCAGAAGAAATACTGAAAGCAAAGGTGAACTCAAGTCATTACTATAGGGCTGCAGAGCATCCAACAAGTGCCGTGTTCTCCCTCCCTAGGCAGTGCCAGGAAAAGCAGCCTGCTCCCACTGAGCCACATTGATTCCTTGGCCCAGGCACAGCCAGCAGTAAAAGTGAGCTGTCTGGGGGCAGCTCTGCAGGGCTGCTGCCCTCCTTTATGATGTGGCAATTGCGGCACATGCCCACGCATTCGGATGTTAAGGATCTCCTCCTCTGCTGATGGTATCCACCATCCAGTTCAGTGTAACACCTCACAACACATCATGATCAAAGCAGAACACCTAAATAAGTTACACTGCATTCTAATGCAATATTATAATAAAGATTAAGAACGCGTTTTTATCCTATGCAGACAGTACCTTGCAGCAAAGATTTACTTGCTGATGTTGCAAACGGTGTTGCAGATGTCTTTGATTATTTCAGCATCTTCCAGAGATGAATAAACACCCTTTACAAAACATATTTTTGCTTGCATTCTCAAGCCTCCTGATACCATCAAATGGTGTTTTGGAATAGCAGCCGCGCGTGGTTTTGAAGCACTGTTAATTGCCTGCAGTGACACATGCGAGGGCTGAATGGGGTGCGGGCTGGGGAGCTGCGTAACACCATCACCGGCCCTTTCCATATGCCAGCACAGCAGCGCAATGAGGCTTTCTTCTCGAAAGTTTACAGAAAGGTGATTACACAAAGACAGCAAAACAAGTGTGAACGGAGCCCTCGTGAATGCTTCCATTTACTTTAATGCCATTTTTTAAAGAGAATTTAATTTACACCTTGCGTTATCTTGCTGGAAGCTTGTGTGGTTACCCAGACCGAGCGTCTGTTAGAGGTGTGGCTCAAAAACTTGAAAGATCTCAATTTCAGAAAACACTGAAAGGAACACTCAAGAATTAATCTTCATGCCCAGCAGCTACAGCTCATCTGCTTCACTGTTCAAAGCAAGAAAAAAAAGACTGTACTGTGAAGAATGTGGCATCTCGTTTGCAGAGGGGACAAGAGTACATGCAGGTAGACTCCAGTAAAGCAAAATGTTTTTCCTCACACATCAAATCTGAAAGACACCGAACCCAACATAATTTATAGAGGCCAGGGAGGATGAGTCCTGATCACAGCAGAACCACTGGATGCATTCAAGCTTCAGTAGGGGATGAAATTAAGATTAGTTCCTTTTATTGGCATATTAAGAAACACACAATATATTTCAAGGAAATTGCAAGCTGACCCATTATGATCTTGCCCCTCTTACCACAGAAATAATTGAATACATGACCAGAAGTGGGGCATGACTAATTTCACTAAAAACTATTTCCCAGTGAAGGACATTGGAGCAATAAATTAAGTTGAGATTTTAATTGCCATTATGGCCCTTGTTCCACAGTGATTTCCTCAACCACTGTCAGATGTGAATTTACATACAGTAAAACAAAACTGGCGAGATTCCAAAAGGGAACGGATCCCTATGATTGGCAGAGAAGCTGCTGAGAAAATGCCCTGGTGGTTCAGCAAGAAACACGTAGAAAGGCAGAAAGGTACAAAGCTTTGCTCGCTCTCCTGCTCAAAGGTATCAAAATGGTGAGAGCAGGACAGCTAAACATTAAAACCAGCATGTCCTCTTTCTGCTGCCTATGGATCCTGGTTAGGAATATTTACATCATTCTCTACAACTAAACCTGATGTAACAGAACCATAAAGGTTGAAAAGATCAACAGGGTTATCTAGTTCAACTGCCAGCCCATGCCTGTGACCACTGTAGACCACATTTTTCAGTGCTACGTCTTCCTTTTCTTGAATACCTTCAGGAATAGTGATTCAACCACCTCTCTGAGCAGCCTGTGCCAGTGCCTCGCCACTCTGTCTGAGACGCGGCTTTTCCTAATATCCAACCTGAACCTCTCCTGCTGCAATTTAAGACCATTACCTCTTATCATAACACTGTTACCCGGGAGAAGAGGCCGCAACCTTCCTGAGCAGCAGACCCAAGCAAGGAGGTTAATGTCCCTTCCCAGCTGGACTGCACACTCCAGGAACAAGGCCGTGCCAGATGGTGACACTCCAGGTGCCAGACACTGCACTTAGCACGTGAAAGCCAGCACCCAAAGGAGGGGGAGGCAGGCATGTGGTGGGAGCTGTAGGGTTATGAGTGAGTGAGAAACCTGGGTGAGATACAGAATTCAGCCCTGTCATTTCTCTCCCCACTGATTATTTTTCTCTCAAGCTCCACCTTCACTGTTCTTTAATTCTTCTTGCTTCCCTCTCTCCTCCTCCACAGGTTTCTTTCGCTGCTTTCCTGCAGGGCTACTCAGTTTGTGGTAACCACCAGCGAAACCAAGCCATGCCTCAGACACAGGAGCAGCCCTACGCGAGGGTCACAGAGTGCTCTGGGGATCGGGGTTTTAGTCACACTCACTTTTACAGTTACTGATAACAAACCTCCAACGGAGAGAAGAAAACTAGAGAGCAAGGGGCAGCCGCGAGCTGATCTCTGTTCAGATGAGGTCATGGATTAACTGAAAAGCAGAGAAGTTGCAGATTAAAAGGAAAAAAAAAAAAAAAGTGTTAGCAAGCAAGTGACAAAACTCGTACAATAAAATTGTTCAGAGTGGAAATGATGAACAGCCCGTGTACAACTTCCTGGGTCACAGCAGCACTCCGGGGCGCAGGGCCACTCCCACGTCTGATCTCTGCTCTCACCAGCCCCGCGCAGGCTTGGATAGGTGTTAAGATGAAGGAACACCAGCTTATTTCGCTCAGTCTGAAGTGTGGAAAAAAATCCAGGGCAGGGGTGTGCACATGCAACTGATGGAAATCAAACCTCTGTAGTGCAGATTATTTTAATTAAAGCTAGAAGAACGCGTACGATGCAACTTTCAGCCAGGCACTTTCCATCCTGATCTTTAATTCTGTAGTGATGAAAACAAATATGAGTGACTCTGCTTAACTCTCACACGGGCAGAATTACAAACTGTCTCTTCTTTTTGAATGGCAATCGGGACACTACCAACTCTAAGCAACAAAATCTTAATTATACGCAAAAAGAACACAATGCAAAATAGCACTTGGCTTCTATACGTTGTTTTTCATTTGCAAAGCCCTCAAGTGATGCCCCAAAGAATCTCCACTCCAAAAAAAGTGAACAGCAGCCTCACAGCTAAGAATCCAGCTCACATCCATGCTCCCGCCCCAGGCCCCAATCACTGAGCCACGTTAGACCCCAAACGTTCTATGGCACAGATCTATTGCATGCAAGAACCAAGACAGAAGCAGCTTGGCATTAGGAGCACGACCACTAATTGTCTGTGGGCTTTGTGAGCGTAAGACACCCAGTGAAGTCTCCACAAGGCAAAGCAGGTGAAGCTTTTGTCAGCGGACAGGGAAAAAAAAATATCTTACTGCTTGTTTTGTGTTTTTATCACAAATTACAGACTGAATGAAAAAGCAGTTTCTCTCTTAAATTTACTTCATACTTATGTCAGGCACAATGAAACAGAGGGGTGGTGAATGGAGGGATGGGGCTACCAAGCAATGCTATTAATTTTTTATTTTCTTTTAAGGAGAACCCACCTTTTGGTAGCTGTTATGTAAACTTGCAAAACACAAAGTCTTGCAAGCAAACCTGCAAAGTCTGGTAGATGCATAACATACCATGTAGTGGTTTTACCCTCTCCCCTCTACAATACTCACAATTACCATGAGTATTAAGAATATAATGTGCACTAGTAACTAGCAACACATCTGTTCCCACAACACATTCATTTTATTACATCTTTTGACCTATATTAGCAAAATGATGCAAGGATTAAGGCTTTAAACATCTTCAATGGAAAGTGTTATTTTAAAATCTGATGCATTTTGCCATTTTCAAGTGCAGCGAAGTTGAGTTACACCAACTTCCAACTTTAACACGGCCACCTCTCTTCTACCCGGAGTGTTTCTTATCCAATATAAATATTATTTAAACCATGTGGGAAACCATACCTTCAAATCTCACGACTGCTGTCTTATATATATGAAAACCTGAGCTACACAAAACTTATCTTCATGTATCTGTTTGCGTACCTGTATTTGAAAGAGGCTTTGTATTCTTGCATTCTTTAATCTTTCATTTAGAAAGACTGATGTTTCATTTCACAGTTAAGAGAACTTCAGTTACGTGAATCCTGGAGACATGAAAGGTGAGGGGGGAAGGAAAACATCCATCTCACTTCAAACTCTTCTTCCACGAGCGAATTCAATAGTATGACTTAGAAATCTGAAATCTACTTCTGAGCATTTGAAACTTCACATCCTTTTACCTCTCTAAAGAGATATTAGTCAGGGCTAGTGCGATATTTTGAAATGTCACTATCCCAGTCTCAAAACCAGAATTTTTAACACACAACAGATACCTCCTACCTCCTGTAATTCAGAAATACTGCATGTGATGAGTCAGACGTTCTGTACGTGATACGATATTCTAAAAGCCTCTGCTCAAATCACCCGAAGAATCTCTTTCCTGTCTAAGTGAGCCAGAAATGCTAAAATCAACGGCTGCAGTCACTTCCCAAAAGCCTCGCTACATCAATACAGGCACAAATTCTGAAATAAAAATATCTCGGGGGTTGAGGTGGGAAACACTGTCTCCTAAGATATTTTCTGATACCCTGACAACATAACATTATTTTTCCATAAAGACCTTACAGAGTAATTCTGTTTATGCTGAAAGGTCAGATTTGGAAAACACAGTAGCATGCACTGAAGAGCCGTTCCAACTGCACACCTGGTCCAAGTGCAGCACCAGAACAACTGTGCTCGTGGGATCCCACACAGCCACCCACACGGTGCTCCTTCCAGCATTTGATAATCATCAGCGTTATGCTGGTGCAGATGTCGGAACGGATCGCATATTTGCACAGAATACCACACGAGTAAATACATTCTCTGTGCTACTGCTAAATTTGCAGGTAAACTTCTATATTGCTGGAAGAGTTTAAACATAAACTAAACATAATAATAATTTGGGAAGAGGGATCTGTCTGTTCCTTTCTCGTCAAGCCTCTTGATTTGCTAACTTACCACTGGCAAGCTGTGACGTTTGCTTAGAATGCTCCCAAAAGTGCAGTCACTTTTTAGCCCTAGAAGTCCTCAAAGAACAGCTCATACAGCTGAGACACAGATTTTCCTGAAGATCAAAATAGAACAAAAAGTCTACCAGAAGTTACCATCAGTACCATAAACACGGGTTTTCACTCAGATGTCATTCACCATATAAGGAAATTAAAAACGCCATAATTATGCAGCACATAAACAATACTGGAAGTGATGATTAAGAGTCTTCATCATCCGATAGATATCTGGCTGTCAGAACACAGAACTAAAAGGACTTTCCCGGTCACCGAATCTCTTACCATTTTTGTAACTTAACCCCACGTTGGTTTGTTCCACAGCTCCTAAAACCCTTAGTGGAGATGGATCTGGATGTAGCTCAACAGTTTTCCTTCCATACGGTTATTAATGGTTTGTTCCCACTGCATGTTCCTGCGCCTGATCTGTCCTTAAGATCTATTATTTCTTCACATTCTGGCAAGATTTCCGAATCGTACCAATACGGATTCCCAGCAGTATTCGCATTGCTGCCACTAAAGCAGCACAGTCCACTGCAGACTGAATCTCCTTGCTTTGCACGCAGGAGATCAGAACATCGCATTTGAGAACTATTGCCCCTGCAGACACATAACTTTCCTCCCTTTTCTGTACTTAATGTGAAGCCAGAATTACACGTGCTTCAGCAGCATAACAACCACTGCATGATTATCTAGGTCCTTCTACTCCTTTTGCAGCAGAAATCCTTCTGACTGGTGTCTATGCACACCTCGTATATTCAATTCTGCACCTTCTCTAATTCTTCAGTTTTCATGGTTACCAGTCCTTCGGACATCCATTTCACATTCTTCCCAGTGATCTTAATGTCCTTTTTTTTTTTTCGTCCCCCAACCGAACATATTTTCTACTCTCTTACTTTTTTTTTTTTTTTCCTGAAAGAATTCACAAAAAATAATTTAAAAATCAAAACAACCAATTTCTAGCTTTTAATGAAAAGGCATCGCCTTGTGTGCTAATCGACAGCGTGCTGAGTGACAGTCAGCGGTATCAAAGATCAAAGAAAGCACTGGAAAATTCTCTCTTTCTTCAGCAAACATTCAAAGACCAAGGTAGACATTGCCAAACGTGAAATACAGTGAACAACAAGCTCTGTGTCTCACTCTTTACTAAATCGTGCTTTAACTTTTGCACTGGGTGCAAATTCTAAATCTAGAGAAACATGTTTGTGTACCTTTCACTTTTCATTAGCGCTAAAATAAGTTTAGGGAGCACTATTTTAAATTCTGACCAATTTAGACTGACTCTTGGTTTTGTTCTGAAGTTTTACAGCATTTCAAAGTGAAGAAAAGCAATTAAGCCACAGCACTCCTCCTGTTCCTATTGTTACTCACACGCTAAGCAGTACGAACTATAAAAATGTGATCAGAATCAGGGAAAGCAAAGACTCCATTTTTGTGATGCAGTCCTCTTGCCTAGGTGCATCACCTGACCGGCTCTTTAAGCAGCTCTTGCTTCTCACACATTAATGAATCATTTTTGTTATCCCGTGACAAAAATCCTTATTTAGCTGGAAATGAAGACAGACCCAAGCTTTTTTTTATTTTTTAATGAAATTTAAATAGTTTAATAGGAAAGAGTATGTTTTAAAGCCAAGCTATTTGTTTCATGCTAGGCCTTAAAAATTGGATTTACTAGCAAATAACAGAAATAACCTCTATAGGTTTTTTTAATGTACGGCCTTTTATAACACTACCCTGATTAATGAAAAAATTATCCCTACAAAATACTTTTTTAAATATGAAAACTATAAAATATTTGCTTTATCCACTGGCAGGACTTTGAAATTCTCCAGAATATTTAAATGTGTCCGGCTAAGAAAGTTTACAAATGCCAATCCAACTCTGCAACAAAAATTCCAAACAGAACTGGAAATAAGAATAATTCAACCACATCACCCCACTGTAAGAATATTATATTTCAGTTCTGCATAAACACAGACCCGCGTGTTTTGTCGTGCTTTAGAGGTTTGTCACGTCCCACAGAATACAGCATATGTTTATTTCCCTATTACTTTTTTCCTTCCATTTCCTTAATACCATTTCCTTATTTACATTTAAAACACTATCTGATCTGTTCCGTTGACATTTTTCTGCCCTTTGGGCTTTTCTAGTCTCAGTTCTATCCTCATCCCAGGAGATCCCTCCCCCCTGCTCCTAAAAGAGTTTTTTGTTTGTTTGATTGATTTCCATTTTGTTCTTTCTCAGCTACAGGTAAATATTCTACCAAAAAAAAACAGGAACAAGCAGAATGGGAACAGCAGTGGGAGTTATCAGGACATTCGCAAGCCA
>JAOWBP010001760.1:55436939-55453066 GCA_028571105.1 Tragopan temminckii | reverse complement strand
TTATCAGGAAATTCGCAATCCATAACTGAGTAGTAACTTCAACAGCTACGCTCTTTTTGATAGAAAAATGTCATGCTTTTTTTTTTTTTTTAAATATATACTTGATAGTATTTGACATACTTGCTAATATGTCTACTATAAACACAGCGTTGTGCCACACACAACCAGACTGCAGACAAAGCAATATGGCACACACTTTGACGAATTCAACGTAACACAAAAAGTGTCCAGATCCTAGCAGCAGTTGTAACGGTAAGAACATTCAGAAACAAAGCACCCCGATAGCCTAAGAACAGTTTTGCCAAAATAAGGAAAGTTCTGTGCAATGAGATTATAATCTTTCAAATTTCAGACTGATTGCCCAAGGATCACAGTAAGAAACTAACCTCAGAAGCAAGGAAGTATTAGGTTGGAAAAGCCTCAGCTTTCTAAAAATTAAAAATTATTAAAAAGCAATAAATCTGCTGATCATCCTACAATTTAACTGTTTTCTTGTCTAAGGGAATAAACAGCAGGATACAACAGTTGGCAACATTCGTTTACTTTTTTTTTTCCAAACTTTTTGAACTAATTAAAGAAAATATTCTCAGAGAAAAAAAAATTAAACGAACACAAAGAAACGTCATGACAAATCCTGAGACAAATTATCCTACAACATTGCTAGTCTATGAAAACTGGTTGGAATAATACACATACCGGAGTACTCAGTGACAGCATACAAATCAAAAGTATTTGGAAATTATTAAGTTGTGCATGTTTTTAAACGACAAAACATGCTGATGGGCTTGCTTTTAAAATCTCTGGCTGTTTGTTATCAAAGTTAAAAGATCATTTGCATACCAATACACATACTGTAAACATGACATTCTCATTAAGGAAAGATGGGTTTACAGTAATTCGATCTTTTACAAAAAAGCTGTTGGTAACTAAATCTGTCGGTGCCTAACTTTTCTAGAAAACTAAACCAATGTTTCCACTCTCAAAGTTGAAACGTTACTGCTTTAGGAAATAGCCCTGCCTATTTGGTAATCAGAAATATAATCGAGTGGCGTATTTCCATTTGCTCTTCAGCTGACAGTTTCAGCTTCATTACATTTTACAAGAAAACAGCAGACTTGCAGAGGTCCTGTAAATTCTTTCATAACGCAACTGAAGTTTAATTACAGCGGTGAAGAAAAGCAGCAGTGATGCAAAATAAGATCAGCCCAATTGCCCTTATCTGATGATAGGATCTCTCTTCCTGTTTGGCTTGCAGCAGTGAGGACTTCTTGTTTTGTTTCATTTTTTGTTTTTTTTTTTTTTTTTTCTGGTCAGGCTGCCTGTCTCAAGACTGATACAAGCAAGTAGTTAACATCCCCCTAGAATTCCACCTTGAGAATGATCCTCATACCAATATAGCCAAGTTTCAATCAGTAGGTCGGGGAATGATACTAATGTGAAGAAAATTATCTGGATAGCTCATATGTTCGCTTAGCCACTGTAGTGGTGTTTCCAGCATTGGCTCAATTCCATGAATCATCACTTGAGTCGTCTTCTCTCCATCTAATTCAAAGAAAAAGAGAAACCACTAAGTACATCATTCAAAGTTCACAGAAAGATTAAACATTTACTTATACTTAATTTACAGTAGATTTAATTGGTGTTACAGAGTTCAGCCTTTAACAGAATGAAAAGCAGGAAGTACTGACGTGAAGAAAGCTGAGACTGGTATCATCTAAGAAAGAAACTAAGGTAAAATAATTCCAATTAAAAATTGGTTTAAAATGAAACTTCATCCAAGTACCATTCTTCTCCGTTAGTTGCTAGTTTTATTTTTTTTTATTTTTTCCCTACAGAAATCACACCTTGGTGTCAATACGTTTAAGGTATATCTATCCCTCCCAGATACAAGCCATATGAATATTTTTTGTGAGTATGTTTAAGATATTAGGCTTCCTAAAAATTACTGATGACATGTTTTTAATACTTAATATGTTTTCTGCTGAAAGAGTATGTGCAAAAAGAAACAAAAAACCAAACAACTCATATGTAATGTTCCTGCAGTAATTTTGTTTTGCTAAGAATAATTTACTTGAGAATCTAGCAATATTACTGAAAGTTACTCAGAAGACTGAGTTGGCACCAGCTTTTTCTCACTTAGTTTCATCTCTTGGAAAAGCTATGTTTGTAAATGATTCCCAGTACGACAAGAATATATTCTAAGAATATTTCAATTCTTTTTATTTATACTTGTCCCGGAGGATGCAAGTACTTTGATCCTTTGATTCAAATGATGGGAACCAGCTAAAGCAACTGACATAACTGTCACAAAATGAACTAAAAAAAACCTGAAAATGAAAATTTATTTCAGAGTCATGATATGAGAAGTGCATTTAAAATATGCTCCAAATAATGGTTAGGGGGGGGGAAAAAAAAGTAAGCGGTGACCTTCTGCTGCTTGTATACTATACTCTGGCTTTCTCACATGGACCTACCACAGTGAAATCCAAATTCAGTGTGCAGAAATATCACTGCCTTTTCTAACTGGCATTTTATCCCCCTACCATCTACAGAACAGACCAAACCACTGTGTTGCCCAAGAGCTGCATGAGAGAAAGCAGAATATAGGATGTCAGAAGTACCATTATTGGCTCCTTCATTCAGCTCCCCCAGTTACAGCATAACTCCTACTTTATAAGACAGATAAAATCTTATTTGTGTTCAGTAGCCTAAACGCTTTGAAAAATGCCTGAAAAAGTTTGTATTTTAACTTGATATCTATTCCAGCACAGGCAACATTATTTTAGGAACAATCACTCTTGAATACACTGTTAACTTTATACTACAAACAATTCCTACTCCAGAAGCTGACAATTATGTTTGTCTAAAATAAAGCATCATATATTAGTTATACTAAATACATATGGTATTGTATTCTGTAAAGATTATTGATGAAAAATAGAAAGCTTGATTCCACAGATGGCATAGTATACATGTTATCATACTTGATTAAGTATGAACAATTGCTGGTTTCTGGTTTCATTGCAGACAGGTCAGAAAACAGCAGATCATGTAAAATAAATGTCTGGTATTTCCAACCAAAACAGGTATTTACAGGGTTGAAACACTACTCATCAAGTACTACTCCTAAAGAAAAAATTCCCAGTAATCAAGTTTTCATGGTGAGAAGCTGAGAATATCCCATATTTTCAAAATCAAGTAAAATACATGTTCAACACTTTCAAAGTAAAGTCAACCTATGGTATTCCATAAATCTGCCGTAACATTGATGACAGATGTCTATGTTTCATAATATTAGTTAACTGTCAGAGAGATCTCATTTGCATGCAGAGATGGCAGAAAATACAGTACTAGTTTGCAGACTTATTTTACAGCAATTTTGTCAGTGCTTCAAAGCTCAGGAAAAAAATTCAACAAGAGTTAAACTGTAAACACAGATCACAAAATTTCTTGTTATGTGACAATAATAAGAGATGCGTTACTGCAAAGTTTGATCACAACATACAATAAAACTCACACAATAATTCAAATGTATTATCATGCATATTCTTTCCTTAAAAAAAACCCTACTATATATTTTCCACTTCTTCCCGATTCTAACCCTATCCTTAAATATAACTTGTAGTCATTCGTACATCTCTTTCATCTGTAAATTTACCAAGAATGCTCTTATTAATGGGCTGAGTGATAGAAATATTAAGAGTCTGGTCAGGACTTCTTCAATTCTTGTCAGGACAGTCTTCAGTTCTTTCTTCCTTTTTCATCAGCGAATCATTCACAGTCACTCTCCACCTGGACATTATCTGGTCATTTTAGTACCTCTAAAGTTTCACCAAAAAAGCCACTGGCTTCCTTACAGCTTTCAAGAATGCACTGTAATCTAATGCCAGAAATTTTACATGTTAAAGAAAAGAATAAGAGAAAACAAAAGATTAATCTGAAACCACTCTGCTCGTGGCAAACACACACTGGCTATTACACACATCATTTTTTTTGAACAGTTTAGCCTAGGTCCAGATTGTGCTAGCTCCCTGTGCGCAGCTGTTTTTAGCAAAATCCTGCACTAAAATGGATTAGGAATTTCAGAATTTGAGCATCGCCTTCTAATGACTGTAGGAAAAGCTTATAAACACTTTCCTTGACTTCTTTTCTAAATAACAATATTTTTGGATGCGCGTGTGTGTGTACTAACTTGATGCCTTTGCTTAAAAATGAAATGCAATTTATCTGCGTGTCCCCATTTCCTCTTCCCTACCCACCTTTGTCCCTTTCTCATACAAATCTTTTATTCTGTTTCTCAGCAAATTGAGAAAGTCTCAGGGGTCAATGAAGAATTTATGCTGTAATTAGAGTCTACATTTCTGCACTAGTGCTGTTTGTGCCTTAGTATTATCTCTAACAAAGCATCACTTCTCCTTGCTCCATCACTTCTCCCCTCCAGGGAGTCTTGCTCCCCTGGAGGCTTGACTAAAGAGATCTTATCTACTAAATCCGTATTTACTGTAGCCTTCTTCCACAAAATCCTTTGTTTTTACTTCAGCATTTTCCCTTCCTTTCATTACTATAGAACATAAACTCTCACTTAAGTTGCATTTACCCAAACTTTCTTCAACTTTCATGTTTTGAGTAACTTCCCCATTTTGATCACATACAGAGTCTCTCTCATAGATAGTTCCTCTACTTTATGTAACAAAAGCTGAAAACGGCAGATATATTAAAAACTTTGCTGAAAAATACTCATTTTCTCAAGAGCTGCCTGTCTAATTAGCACCCACATTACCACTCTGATCTGGGTTCTTGAAGATTTGCTATCTTCTTCTGAAAGCTTCATCTAACTGGTTTATATCTGTAACAGATTTGCATAACGCTCTTCTTTCCAATACTGTTTATAAACTTTTAGGAACTGTAGATCTGACACACCAAGTATTGTTTTCTGCTTCCCCACTCCATATTCTGTTGCACAAAGTATAAAGAGACTGTTGGAATGCCTCTGTAAAAGAGTACAAATTGCTAAATGCAATGTATATTTAAATGAGTGACATAAGATTTAAACTGCTTAATTAAGTAGAAGATTAATGCCATGTCATTGGACTATGTCTATAAAAATTAGAGCTAATAACTTTGCTCATCTGTGCTGCATGAGGTCCAGACCTGGAAAGATCATAACTGTCAGCACCCATTTTACAATGCAGAGTGTAATGTTGTAAAAACCCCAGAATTTTCTCAAAAGCAATGTTAAAATTTTCTAGTCACCCCACTGACTTCTCCTTTTAAGTCAAGAAAAAGTTGGGCTACATGCTAGGTATCATATGACATACAGATGGTTTCTTTTACTTTGTTGCAAATTAAGGAAGAAGAAGAAGTGAAAATATCAGAAAAATGAAAGCAAGGCAATAAACATTTCATAGAAAATTTTATAATGTGTGTACACAGTAACTATTTACATCAGAGCATTTACAGTATTATTGAATTGATGTTCAAGTGATAAATACTGTTTTAGCATTTACAAAAAAGCCCAAGACAAAAAAAAAAAAATAATAATAATAATAAAAAAATCAAGCCACCTGCTACCAGAATGGCTATGAAAGAATTAAATGATTTTTCCTTTGGTTTCCCTGTGAAAATTCCTGAATTCAAAAACCACTATAAGCCCTTGAAAGTTGGCAAATAAGCAGAGATTATAAAGTTTTACCAATAAACTTCACCAAGTTCCATCTGTAGAAGGCACACAACTAAGACTACCTGTTGCATACCAACACATTTTGGGGATATTTCAGATTACTTTAACACTCTAACTCAAAGGCTGCAACGCAGAGTATGCACCTGAAGGCATACCATGTCTAGTCAGAAGTTTTCCAACACTATACAAAATGTACAGAGAGAAATAGTCAGCTCAGATTGAAAGGAAAGAAACAGATTTCTATCTCAGTGCTCCCAATCAGGAACCCACCTTGATCCAGCCAAAGAAAGCATTGGTGTAGGACTCTCTTGCAGTTAGGCATCTGATGGAAGGAAATGAGATGGTGGTGATTGCTGCATCTCAAAAGAGCTCTTGAGAGACTGTCTCAAAGCGCTCCTCATCCTCAGGCAGCTCCAGTCCACTCCACTATCTCTCTCTGAGGAGAATGCCCAACTACACTGTTTGCTCTTGCTAAGCTTCCTCTAAAACCCTCAATATTCAGTAATTAATGAGAGAGAAAGAGAGAGAACAAAGAATAGAAAATACATAATCTTCAGGGAAGCTAGGAAGATGTGCAATGTCATGGTAACTCGCGATTAGTTTTTCTATTTCATTTAGCCATATAAATTACTGCTTGCTAATTTAGACACTCAAAATCAGAACAAGAGAATTAGCTTATTCAGCATCAATTCAGATACATACTCCTGATGTAATCTAAATACTACTGGATGATCTCTATTTAGAGAAGAATTAAAGCAGGTGAAGAAAACCAATTGCTTTTCAGATGAATTCAAGTGTCTACAAGCAGAATGATGAGGAATTATTCCTGGCAAAGCGGCATATTTCAGCCACTTTTCACCCATACTAGCACCACAATGCTCAGAAATGCTACAGCTAGAAACTCCCTTTTACCCACCCAAGACCAGCATCTCTAGCCAACCTACATCACTGTGATGCACCATTTAAAACCCCTCATGGCTTGAAATGCCTCCATTCAGACTTGTTGCCTCTTATCACTCACAGATCAGGGCAATGTAGCTGGCTTAAATCCTTTCACTGTCAGATATTGCAAGACATTTCGGATTTAGCAAGAATTTCCCTAGTGTACTTAGAATCCTCTGTATGCAAATCCTCTGCATAGTAAGTCCCAGAACTGACCAGAAACCATTAAAATGGACAATATAGAACCCTTTCTTATTCAGAGACTCACCACTTACTAAACTGCCTTTAAAACCCCAAAAAGGGAAAACAGTACCTTGTGTTCCAAACTAGGAAATCAAATAATGTGCTTCTAGCGTGATAAATGGTTACAGGAATATACGAGACAGCGATACTAAAAATTGTAGGAACTAAGAATAAACAAGGAAAATGTCACGCACTATCAACCTTATGAACAATGTAACAGAAGTAGTTCCCAGCATTTTCAGATGTGAAATGGGCCACAAAAACTTGCTTGCTTATCTTCAAAACACATCACAGGTTCTGGATTAGATATCACTAATGGTACTCCTGACAACAGGTTATACCACACAGTATAACGGGGAGCAGAGATTTCCCTCTTTTGTGACTCTTCTGTAGCTGCTTTCCTTTCCATCCCTCCTGCACTTTGCATCACCAGGCAGCAGAACAGCTCTTTAAGCGCAGGTACTTCAAAGCAGCCAAAACACCAAAACACTCCTCGACCATGTGTGCACACAGATGGACATCTCAAAATCTGAAAAGACACCCTGACATCTTTATGAGGCAGACTTTAATCTGTCTCCTTAGGATCCTTAGGAAATTATTTACAGACAGGTAACCTTCAGTGCTGTGCTTCACATGTAGCTGCAACTACCAAATTCATCACTGACAGATATTGCTGACTGTTTTTAAAACAAGTCTCTGGCAAGCAAAAGTTAAAATTTCCCTGAAAACTAATAGTTTTTTTTTGTTTGTTTTTGGTTAAGAGCAATGAATTGCATGCAAGTCTTTTACAGAAGACTACACAGAATAGAAAGCAAATAAATTCAAAGCTTCTATGTTCTAACCTGTAACCACAAGTGGTAAGAAAGAACTGGATAGTGGTTGGAGTTACCCTCCCATTTGCAGGCAGGCCAGGCTGGTTACTTTGCAATATGCAGAGAAAAGACAGTCTCAGACAAGTCTTGTGGTCCAATGACTTGTGCACCAGTTGTAGGATATAAACAAACACAGGCACCCGATGAATGTAACTTTCTGCACTTGTAAGTAGGTCTGTACTTGTAAGTCTTTAAAAAAACAAGAACAAAACCCCAAAACTGCAACATTGTCAGTAATAGTTCAATTTGGTACAGTAATCTTTCAACTGCTAGCACCGAAACTGATAAACAGCATTTAGCTCTTCAAGAACAACCTGTTTAAAACAGAAAATAACCCCAACGTCTACAGCTTAAATTGATAATGAATAGACACTATTTACAGCAAAGCAATTACTTTTATTGCATGTGCCACAAAGTTGCACCTGCTCATAGAATACTTGTAAACTTCAAAATAAATAAATAAATAAATAAACAAACACCTAAGGGATATTTATTAACATTTTAACACTACTTCTGTAATATTTAGTTTAGTCAGACACCACATCTTTTTTCATTTATGGCAAAATATTTCTTTGCTTTGTCAGCAAACTTAGCTATGGAATGAAATCAACCTATAAATCAAATATTTATGCTTTTCATTTTTTAGAGTATTTTTTAAAAAGATACGTTAAAACATCTCAGTTTTACCATTTATGACCTCAAATGATTCTGGAACATTTCTGCAACCCATTTCTGACAGGTGCATGTGCAATAGAAATGAAGTACAGATATGTAGTGAGAAATTCAGATTTCACACCAGCACTGACCTCAATATAAAGGTCTCAAATACAAAACCATTTTGAGCAAATCTTACCTACCTACTAGTTGAGTACTACCAGGTACTCAATACCTGCACAGTTTTATGATAAGAGAAGACAAAAAAATGTTGAGCTTGGTCTCATCTCAAGACCAACTGATTGCATGCTCTTCCTAATCAGTTTAGCACGTGCACTTGAGAGAGTGGACGTTAAGAGTCTCTTTACTGATACAAAGTTCTTAAGCAACTATTACTTCAAAGTCTAAAGGAATTACACATCCTATATCGAGTAGAATTTTTTTACTTTAAAAACTGTTTAAATAGGAATGAAATCTTAGTGCAAGTTCTCAGAAGTTTCACAATAGTCTATTTCAACCAAAGGTCAAAGGCTTTCCTTACTTGTCTGTGAATTCAACTTCACTGCAAAAACAACCACCCTTGCTATTCACAGTAGTCTCACCATTGCCAGAAGTTACTCATTCCCTCAGCAATTTTAACATATTTTCCACCTTCCTTTAATCACACATAAGCTAACAAAATTACTATTCCCTTCCACTCCCCTATTTTGGAGTAATTAGCAGTTTAAAGAGAAACACAGATGATGATATACTGGATCGCAACTGGCAAGATATGCTGTTCACTATACTCTGAGCAAGAATGAGAAAATAAAAAATCTGAGAAGCTGACTCTAAAATAGCCTAGCCACAACAAAAGGTTCTGTCTGACCTCAAAGCTTTAGAGGCTGATGTGTGACACGATGGCACAGCAATGACTTGTCATTCCTTCCTGCAAATCCTGCCAGCACTGGGGAAAGCCACTGATGCTGATTCAGGTGAAGAATTCATACACAGAAATGTATGCTGGATACACTAGTCAGAACCAGGTTTTTTTCCCTCAAAATTACTCTGCATCTGGAACAAACATTGTTCCAAATAAAAGAGCAATTTGGGGAAGAATTTCTGTTCAGATTTAATTGCCCAACATAACTTAATCATCAGGTAGAAATTTTTAACAGACAGCAATACATCTCTCATTTTAATCACTGGAAGTACCATAAATTCAATTGCTCAAATTGAAGGTCATAGCTTTCCAAAATATGTTCAAGGCTCTGAATATTTTTGATATCTACATAAATATCACACGCTACTTTTAACCACGGCACACTCCTTGCCCCAAACACAATCAAAGGTAAATTAAATCCAACACTTTATAAATATACAAATACTTAAAAAACTATTTTTTTAAAGGAATATTGAATTTTATTCAGTTTGTTAAACAACCCCATGCAGACAATTTTTTTTTTCTTTTCAAAAAATATTATTATACTCCCAAATGAACAGTTCAAAATACCAATCTCTCTTCACCCTGGATTATATTGTTATTCACATCATCTAGCTCAATTTTACTCTTAGTGCCTTGACGTCATTCTACCAGAGCCCCTCCTGAGAACTGCTGCTTCTTAGTCCAAAAGTCTATGGTAGAACTGGACCTGTTTCACCCTTAGTGAATTCTGTTCTTGCAAAGTACCCAACTATAAAAGCAAAACTGTACAAAATATCTAAATTATTCCTCCATTGTGATACTGCTGTGAAGTCCACATTCACTGATTTGGAGCTATGCTTGAATTAATGCTGTATTTCTCTATGCACTTTTGATCCAGGCCACTTGGTTTATCTCCTCAAGATCTTGTGGCTGAGATATTTATTACTTTAAAGGAGAGGAAACGGTTATCTTGCCACCATTCTTAGTATGATTAGATTCTCTGGATGATATTCCAGTAGTCCTAGACTTCTCTATCTACAAAACGAAAGTAGGTGAATATACAACATTATCATCTATATTAAGCATCATTAAACACCGTGGAAAAAAATAAAGCATTTGGCATTTTTCCTATTCATTATTTTCTTCATGCAATTTTTACTCTCAATTTCCTGACATCCTCTACCACAAGTCAATCTTCACATTAGATTGCTGCATTTCTGAAAAACAATTTGGCCAACCACCTCTTACAGAAGTTTAATTAGCTTCAGAACAGCTTATGAGAATTAAGGATGTGCTTCAAATCTCACAACAGCTAGGCAGTATGTAAACAAACTAGAAAACATTTTTCTAGCTCACTGAAAAAGTTCTTAGCATTTAGCTTCAAACACCAGTAGATCCAGGCTGCATGAAAAGCTTTTTTTTTTTTTTTAATTATTCTTGTATATTTAATATAAGCTCTTAACAAAGTTGTTGTAGGTAATCCCAAGATAATTTATGACAAACCAAAAGTGCTTTTCTTCCACCATGAAAATTTTCGCATTTAAAAAGTTTTAGATTAGTCCAAGATACTTCTCAAACATCTAAGCCCCAAGAAAAAAAAAAGTTATAAACAACCTACCAGCAAATATTCTGATATTCTTTCTTCCTAAGAACAAATCCCTTCCTCGTGTCCATACCTTAACCTAAGCCCTGAACTAGTAATGAATCTGTGCCGCTTTATAATATACTTAAATTCACAATTGAAACTTTTTTTTTTTGCAAAGCATTTAAATTTGGCTATGCATATGTGAACAAAAAGTGAAGTTCTATGCATATTGAGCTATTGTCCACATAACAAGCAAGCACACAAGATATCTATATGTAAAAAGGAATATGAAAGGTTGTGTTAGGAGTTGTGTAACTTTTCAAATAGCAGAATATTGACTTACGAGTTAACCCTTACATGTACCATGCATTTAAGGGCATTTGAGGTTTCCCTTCTCTCTAAACTTCCTACAGGTGACCTTCAGAAATTAAGGCTTAGTTGTCTATAGACAGGAAGCTAAATGTAACCAAAATGGTTCTTGAAAAGTTGAAACATTTGATAAAGATTAGTATAAACCAAGTTAATTTGCTGTAAGAATTCTTGTTGCTAACTGTTCATAAAGACTTTTAAAATGTCATTGTTTTCAACAGTATGGTTCTTCAAAACATCTAGCAAATTCTCTATACAATCTTATACTTCCTATGCATATGCACATGTATGCACTTTTAAAGGTTTTTAATGGCATTCTTGAACTTTCAACCTCTATTTTACTTCATTTTCATGTTATTATAATTCACATAATGCCTGCAAATATTATTCGATTGTAGCCATCGCCCACTTATTATAATCAACTTTTCAGCTACTCAATTGATGAACTACTCCTAGCAAGACAAAGCAAAGGACTGCTGCTGGTGCAACACTCAGTTGAGAAAGCATCAGCAACTTTACTTGTTTTCATAAAGTCATGACAATATTTTTTAGTTTATCTGCTCGGTTAAAAAAATCAAATTCACATGTGGACTTTCTGACATAATTATAATTTAAAAACATTTGCCTGAAAAGTGATAGGAGATATATACAGATCAAAGATCTAATGGTTGCTATTTTATGTTTTGCACCTTCCTCCACTTAATGGGAGGAAGATAAACCAGTTTTGCCTTTTTTAAATGCTACTTGCAACAATATTATTATGAAAGTTAACAAAGTAAACTTCACAAGCAACACAAACATGAAAATGTGGATGAGATCAATTAACCTGTAAGAACAGACAATTTTGTTCCATGTCTGACAAATTCTCCAACCTCTGCTAAGCTGATCAGTAAAAACCCAGCTAATTGAATCCATTGATGTGAAAAACCACAGGCTCAAATCTGTACTGCATACATCAAGCTGAAGTATTTCTCCTTCAGCCATGGCGCTAATAGTCAGTGGGGTCAGGTCAAAGAGGGTTAAAGTGAGTCAGGATATAGCCAAAGGAATACATCAAACACTGATTTTAAAAGGGCAATTAATCTTAGACAGAAATGCGTCCTGGGGAATGAGATCTCAATCTTAAGAGCACACTACATGATGTAGCAGTAAAAATGTACATATACAAGCTTAGAGAGCTTTCATCCTGTGATCACAAACAGAAGGGGAGTGCTGTTTATCAGAGAAATACAAACTCTTGCTAAAATACTTACATTACCTTCTTCCAGACCCTTACTCGTTGAAAAATAAGTTCTTTAATGAGTAGGCAATATAGTTTGCACACATAACATTTCTTTTTCTGTACCCATACCGTAAGTTCTTTTAAGCAGCTAGTAGATTAAAGCATTTAGAGATCTCTACCACAACACAATTATTTACTCTTGAAAAAAACAGGAAAGAGTAGATAAAGGAGCAATGGAATACCTGAAGGGCTATTTAAACAGAACAGTAACTTTTTTAATGAAGTCACAAAATAGCTTTTTTTTCAAAGGTAAGATGACATACTAATTTTCCTCAGAAATTCGTTTTAATTTTTCCATATCAAAATACCTGAAGAATTTGCTTCATCAACTCATACATTATCACATTATCTTTTTAGACAAATTTTGACTTCCTTAGAGTCCAGGAAGTATTTTTTCACTTTAAAGCAAAACAGTGGATCCATGAAATTTTTAACATGTGCATGCAATATCTGTAAACAAGAATTTGCTAAATTATGTATCATTAAGACATGTGGATAAAACAATGTAGGAACACAGTTCAGAAATGAGTTACAGCTTATTTTGTTGTACTAGTCTGCGCATTTAAAGAGCTGGCTCTGCAACCAACCTTCCATTGGAGGGTACTGATTCTTAATACCAGGAGTAGCGGAATGAGATCTATCTGGTACACATGTGGCTTCTTTGCTTTAATTCATAGAATAACATGGCATGGATAGAATAGATAGAATAGAATGGCATGGATGATCTTTACAGTACCTTTCAATCTCCCTGCCACAGACAGGGTTGCTAACCACTACATCAGGCTGCCCAGGGTCCCATCCAACCTCGCCTTGAACCCCAGGGGTGCCCCAGGGATGGGACATCCACAGCTCCTCTGGACAGCCTGTGTCAGTACCTCATCTCCCTCTGAGTAAAAAACTTCCAACTAACATCTAACCTAAATCTCTGCTCTTTTAGTTTAAAGCTATTCTTCCTTGTCCTATGACTATCAGAACACGTAAAAATTGGATTTCCCCCCTGTTTACAAGCTCTACTCAAATACTGGAAGTCCACAGTAAGGTTTCCTTGAAACTTCCTCTTCACCAAGGTAAACTCCTTCAACCTTTCTTCATAAGAGAGGTGTTTCAGCCCTCTTTGCAGTCCTCCCTACACATGCTCCAAAAGCTCCACATCTTTCTTGTGCTGGGGACTGCAAGCCTGGAGAGAGTACTTCAGAAGGGGCAGAGTAGAGCAGGGACAATTACCTCCCTTGCCCTGCTGGCCACCCCTATTCTGATGCAGCCCACAATACAGACCTCCTGGACTACAAGTGCACACTGCTAGTTTATCTCCATTTTTTTGTCTATGTGGACCCCTAAGTCTTTCTCCACTGCGCTGCTCTCAGTGAGTTCTTCTCCCAGTCAGTATACTTATCTCGAATTACCCCAATCCAAGTGCAATACCTTGTGCTCTGCCTTGTTGAACCTCATTAGGTTCATATGGGTGGGTTTAAAGCCTGTCCAGGTCCATCCGAATAGCATCTCTTCCTTCTATTGTATCAACTACATCACTCAGCTTGGTCTCGATCTAGGTTGTTGACAAAGATATTGAAGAGCACCTGTCCAAAGACAGACCCCTGAGGGAAACCACTAATCACCAAGCTCCTCGTGGACACAGAGCCATTAGTCACAACCCTCTGACTGCAACCATCCAATCAATTATTTATCCACCAAATAGTCCAGCCTTTAGTTCCTTCTCTCTTCAATTTAGAGACAAGGATGTGGTGCAGGATCATACCAAAGGCTTTGCACAAGTCCAAACAGGCAATATAAATTGTCCTTCCTTTGTCCACCAACGCCTCACTCATAGAAGGCCACCAGATTGGTTATGCATGATCTGCCCTTGACAAAGTCACACTGGCTGTCTTGGATCACCTCTTTGTCTCATGTGTGCCTAAACATAGGCACATAGGAGAATCTGCTCCATGATCTTCCCAGGCATAAACAAGAGGCTCACCTGCCTGTAGTTCCCTGGGTCTTCCTTTCTTAAAAATGGGAATGATGTTTCCCTTTTTCCAGACTCTGGGGACTTCACCTGACAGTCAATTTCAAATACGATAGAGAGTGGCTTAGCAATCACATCAGCCAGTTCCTTCAGGCCCTGTACACATGGACACATTCAGCCTCGTAAGGTCATCTCTAACTCGCTCTGCTCTTTCAGTGGGAGCAATTTTGATCCCCTGACCAAAGCCTAGAGGTTCAGGGACATGAGAGGAGTGGGAAGCCTGACAGCCAGTGAAGACCAAGGCAAAGTACTTGCTGAATACCTCAGGCTTTTCCATGTATACGGAAGCAAGTTATCCCTTCTCATTTATCAGAGGGAGTACATCCTATTTTTCACATCTCTCACCAAGATCAATTTCATTTGCACCTCAGCTTTTCTGATCCCATCTCTTCATGTCTGGACAGCATCCCTGTATTCTTCCCAGGACACATGTCCCTGCTTCCGCTCTCTATGCATTTCCTTGCTTTCCCTTGGTTTTATCAGCAGGTCAGTCATGCCAGTTTCCTCTCTTCTTGGTTTGATTTCTTGTGCTGGGGCAATGGAGAATTCTTGTGCTCTAGCTCCTTAACCAGATGGAATTTTGCTCACTTGAAATTCAGGGCTCTGATTCTGCTTTATGCCAGAACCATATTCCTAAAGACTGTAAATTCAACCAGGGCATGGTCAGCCCAGACTGCCTCCAATCTTAACCTCTTCAGTGATCTCAGCATTAGTAAACAGCAGGTCCAGCAAAACTTCACCTCTGTTTGGTCTGTCCAACACCTGGTCTAGGAGTTTCTTTAATTCCTTGCAGCCTACTGTGTTGCTTTCCCAGCAGATATCTGTGTGACTGAAATTCTGCATCAGCATGAGAACCTGTGAGTGCAACGCCTCTTGTAGCTGAAGCACAAAGGCCTCATCAGCAGGCTGCTCTCAAACAGGCAGCCTGTAGCAGACCTCAACTACCAGAAGTCCCTTATTGGTCTGGTCCTTAATTTTAACCCACAAGCCCTCAATCTGATCATGGGTGTTTCTCAGAGGCAGCCCTTTGCAGTCTATTTACCTCTTCCCAAAGAGAGCAAATTGCCAGTGAATAGCTGTTTGCATTAAGATACGGGATATAGCGAAGCTTCTTACCATATTTTGCCATGGTAAGTGTGGTGACAATACCCAACAAGGAAAAAGGGCTAGGGGCGCAAGAGACATTCATATCTTCAATGACTACAGCATCTCTGTATGTGCCAAGCCACTATATAAGACTTCAGCTCTGATATAAGAACAAATTTCACCTTTTTTGCAAATATTCTCCCAAACAAAAATACAATTTACCCAGGAAATGTGAAGATTCCAGCATCTTTGACTAAGATGAGCCATACAAGAAGAGAGTAACTACAATTAACAAGCATTGCTGAATCCTTATAGAATGGAGTAAATACAATACAGTGTTTATGAGTGGTTTATTTCATCTTACATTACTGGTAAGGCTACTACTTTTTAAATCCAGCCTGGTCTTGAATGCCTCCAGGGATGGGGCATCCGCAATCTCCTTGGGCAACCTGTTCTAGTGTGTCACCACTCTCTGTGCAAAAAACTT
>JAOWBP010001760.1:55412879-55426252 GCA_028571105.1 Tragopan temminckii | reverse complement strand
AAAAACCCAAACAACCTCTTTTATAGGGACTGATAACAGACAACAGTAAGAACAAGATGGAAAATATTTCACATTAGATAATTTTGATGTCACTTTGCAGAATACATAACTTTCCCATTTACCCCATCTAAAAGTAAATCAGAGTTCCAACAGTTGTAATCTCTGGGCTAATACAGAATCCAAAAGTGTTTATCTTTATAAGTGCTAATTAACAAATGCTATTGCATGAAATTATATGATGCTACACAATATAACTGGTATCCAGTCACACAAGAATTGTTAGTAACCATGCATAAATCTCTTATTTTCTGGTGTGCTTTTAAAGGTCAGATTTCAACATGAAAAAAGCCTTAAATTATAATCCATTTTGGAGTTTGATATGTGAAAATGTAATACAAAATTAAACAAACTTAAAACTTCTGTTGATTTTACTTTAAGAATATTTGTTAAAATTGCAGAAGACAAAATATGAATGCTTTTATTAAGAGCAGCATGATGGCAAAGGCATAGGTGAGATTTAAATTAAAATTTCCTGGGATAAATATTTCAGGAGTGGCAAAGAACTCAATTTTATCCTCTCCAAACACTGCAGGTGATATATAGTGGGCACTCTAATTGGCCAAGGAAGAGTGAAATCTTCAACTCTGATACTGAAACAGAATTCTGCCTGCAAAAAAAACCCTCATTAAAATAATTTATTTTTTATTTTGCTTATTATTTTCATATAGTACATAAATACATAATGATACATAATTTTATTGGATAAAAGTTATTTTTACAGTACCTTCAGGGGTGATAGCACTAGGACACACATCTTTTAGAAGATCTCCCAGAGTGTGCAATTGTCCTCCAGAAGCAATTGGTCGAAACAGCTTTTGTATAAAAGGTCTCTCTGTTGTTGCCTGTTTTAATAACAAAATTAGCAAAAAAAACAATTTAAAGACCATGCAAATATATGCTGACACTATCTGAGACAGGGATAAGACAGAATTGAATAAGAGGCTGCAGAAGAAGCAATGCCTGGCTTTTTTTCTTCTTCTATTTCATTCACGATGAAGTGCAGGGGAATTAGTTTGTTAGCAATTTTAAGCACATTGACACTCAAAACTGTGAAAATCATTTATACACAGTATCATGGAAATGTAAAAGCGTTTTTTTTTTTTTTTTTAATTCATCATTTCTGTTATGGGAGTAGGATCTGCTTGAGCACAGAAGTAATCTTCATTTAAGTAAATAAGCAGCGAGCACAAACTTAAAGAGATCAGCATATTTGCCAAATTAAATCAATACTGCAATAAATATCCAGTACCTTCCTGCAATTTCCTTTTAGAAATACATTAAGCACTTTGAATGGCAAACAAGTACCCTTACAGCTCAAGATAAGTGATTTTTTTATACCACATTTGTTCAAAAATTCTAGCTATTTCAGCCCCAAGAAACAGAACAGATGTAGCCAGCGTCCCGGGTGACTGGGCTGCAGTAAGCTGTACTTCCATCACATACCATCAGGAAGGGAAAGAACAATGCAAACTAGTGTCTCCTTCCAAATTTATTTTCCTATCACTCAAAAAAGTTGTTCCTGTCCAAAAATGATTACTTATATATAAACAAATCACAAACTCAACATTAAAAAAAAATACTTTTTTTAAAAAATACCATGAGATAAAAGATACCAAATGAGATCAAAGATACTTCCTGCTTCTTGCTAACCGTCTCCATAAATGGAGAAATGCTTTTTTCCCAGTTTTCCTTATCGAGACTGATCAAATGGAGAGTCAATTCTCTGTCCTCCGGGTAGCAAAGCACAGATATAAACAGCACTAATGAAATGTCTGAACATTTGAAAAATGATGGCGGGCACACAGCCAACAGGATTCACCTCAGACAGATACACGCTCAAGAAATGAACTCTCACATAGCATGTTCACAGCATCACAGGATGGCTGAGACTGGTGGGACCTCTGGGTCCATCTGGCACAAAGCTCCAGCATGGACACTCAGTGCAGGGTGCCTGGGCCCACATCCAGAAACACTGAAGTGTACCTCCAAAAAATTAGAAAAAACAACAACAACAAAACACTAAGACATTATTGCCAAAAATATTTTCTATCATTTTTCAATTAAAAAAATATATTTACAGAAGTCTAATCACAACTCCCAAGTGCTTACCATCTGAAGTAACAGAGGTGGAAATAAGCACAAGAAGGCAGCACCAAGTAAAGCGGTTACAATCTGTAGACTTTTGAGCTAAGAGCTTCCCAGGTGCTTATTCCTTTTTCTTATTCTTTAACATCTTTTCCCTAGTTACAATAATCTAATGCTGTATTACAACATGAGGGAAAAGTCCAACAGGTATTTTCCAACAGGTCTCGCACATAGTTGCTGATTGCTGCAAAGCAATGCCCGCAGCAGTTATCATAAAACATTACAGAAAATGAATTCAATTTCATATTTTAAGCACTGACCAATACAGATGTGGTAATGTAAATAAAAACCACTGGTCTTCATCAATATTAAAATGATAGAAGTAACAGCACGTTAATTGTTTAAACAAAGACTACAGCTCACACATAATTCTACAGGAAGAATATTTCCCTATCATGCTTATATTTCTTCCCTGCAACACAGCAGATGCTTTGTGTGTTCAAAGAGTCAAAAGAAAAGTCCCATCCTACAATCTAGAGTGTTTATAGGATAAATTTTCAAAGTACCTTAGTCATATAACAGCATAAGTCATCTTAGAAATAAAAATCTGTCACCTCCTCTGAAGTGTAGTAGCTAGTAATATAAACCCAACACGTCTACAGCTTTCTACTACTCCCATATTTACTGCAACAACATATGAAAAAATAGTCAACATGAGCAAGTTCTTACATAAGGTAACGTTTTGTCCAATATCTGTTTAATCCATCATGCAAAACAGTGCTATCTGTAATCTAACCCACAGACATCACTGGATAACTGTCAACAATTTGAACTTATTTACATCAGGTCTAAAGCATGTATTTGTACACTACTCATATTTTTTCCTACTATGACTTTTATAGCTTCTACAGAATACAGCACTTACTGTATTTCACAGCATAGCACCAATATATCAGTGAGCTTTTCAAAAGGTGCTGGATGCATTTGCAGGTTACTACAGATGAGTAGATCAGTAATTGCTAATGATCTAGAAGGGAAATGCCCTCAAGTATACAAGTATGTTAAGACAAATTACCTGCCCCAAAATTTTGGGTGTATTTTACACTGATCACGTCCATAATTCAGTAACAAATTTTTTTGTTTTTTGTTTGTTTTATTAAAGCAAATATTCAATTTTGATAACACACCTTCTAGGAAGCTGGAATTACTGCAACTGAGAATCTTCTACACTGCCTACACAGCACCACATACCTTGTGCTTTACACACAGAACAGTGTTTTTTGTTGTTGCTCTAAGGAAAGTGATAGAGAAAAGAAATGACGCTACATTGAGAAGATACAGATTAAAATTACTTGTTTGGGTACACTGGCACTGAGAAGAGTTATTGGAGAGGTAAAGTTTTAAGACAACCTTTAAGGCAGCTTAAAGCATCAGAAGATCAGAGGCAAGCTATATAGTTACATACTGTGTTAGCAATTACAACTTTCTTCATCATCTTCCTGCCAAAAAGAGTATTCAGCGTGCCTGGTCCCTTTCAGAACTGACAGAACATCAAACACTGCATGAAATCCACAATTTAATTAGACATTTTATGCATGATGCATCTTAAAATGAAAAACTTAACTCATGAACTGCTGGGGTCTAATCTGGAAAAATCACTGTTACCATTATTTCCAATCAAAGGAAGGGATTTTGATTTTCTGAGTGAATATTCTGCTGCTACTCTAACTGTATTCAAACAAATAAAAGCTGCCACACTTGCTGGATGCACACAATGAAAGATTTCCTCTTAATTCCCATATCTGCATAAACTGACAGCCTAAAATCATAAGCTTTGACATTCCAACATGCTCCGCAGTTTCAGAAAGTTGCCAAGTTCATAGTCTACATTGCTTTGTAATGAACCACTTTCCACTAAAAAAAAAAAAACCACCAAGATTACAGAATCACAGAATGGCCAGGGTTGGAAGGGACCTCAAGGATCATGAATCTCCAACCCCCCTAGATTAGATAGCCTATCACTTTATTTAAGCCAGTTTAAACTCAACCAAGAAAGTTTAAAAGTATTAGTAAGAGTTTGTACAGTGATTCAAGTTACTTAATGCATATGGAAAATACAGGAACATTTACTACTCCCTGAAAACAAAACAGTGTTATATATTTTATATTTAACATTGATTTTTGACTGAAAAATATGTTCTAAGATGTCTTCTGCTTTGTATAAATGTTTTCAATTACAAATCTTAGTAGTGAAAAAGTGACTAATTGAAAAAATGGTAAATTACTGCAGTCACAGAGCTGTGCCTGTCTAGAAGCACAATACGGCCAAGACATATATCACAAAAACTATTCTTTCGCTGCTGCTGACACTGTTTTTCTGCAGTATTTTGGCGTTCTTAGCTTCTTTTTGCCTCCCATTAGACCAGAATGACTGATTCCTTCACTGTGGAAAAGGCACAAGGAATTTTTATTTATTTAAAATAAGTAAACAACCACTCCACTCGCTAGACAGGCATAATATCAGACTAAAAGATTAAATGGAAATGACAGCTAAGATGGCAAATCACCAATAACCTCAGGTAAGAACTTGTGTCAGAAAGAAATATTTGCATGTGTAAAGAAGCAAGTTCAGAATTTTAATAATGTTATTGCTTCAACTGCTTTGCATTTTTTATTCTTATTCAGAAACAAGTTACATATTAAGAGAGATTACCTAACTTTTAAGTTCATTTCATATATCCTGTTACCTGCAGAATATGGCCAATAAAAATAGTTGACTGGCTCCTGGAAATGAGTAATAAAATAAGTACCAGAAATACTATAATGGAGCACTTTTTACACATGTAAACATCTAATATTCCATAGCCAGAACAAGCCAGAAAGTCAGTCTGTGCAACAAACAGCATTTGAGGTAGGAAGGAGTACATGTGAACTGCAGGGTAAACATTGTCTACCATCCACAAAATGCAAACAGGTGAGTACACAGAAAACAAGTCTCAGAGCAGATTTAGTCCAACTCGTGATTATTATTCTGCATTACTGGGATGCCTGCAGGCCACAAAAGCTAGTGATTACAGCAGAAGACAACAACGCTTTATAAACAAAATTACTTGTGCACCTAGGCCTCTAATTCTTAACCCCTCTATTCAGTATTGCTATTCTATTTTCAATCTCCAGTTATGCTCCTTCCTAATAAATAAAAGGAAATCCAAGAAACAACCATTTGGTTTTGCAACGACCAGTGTAACTCAAATAAATTTAATCATTCTTGTAATTCAAATGCTGCTAAATATTTCTGCAGAACTTGTCAATAACTATAGCAGTCTCTTTTTGTACTTTCCTACGTATTTCTTGTTGACATTTTAACATTTTGAAGCATTAATTTATACTCTATCATTAAAGACAATTAGTGCGATACTCATTCAGATTTCCACAAATACCTCTGTTAAAGCAACCCAAAGCAATCCATCAGCTACAAGCAGAAAACAAGACTGTTTAAATGAAAACTGATACAATCTGATCTCTAACACAGTGAGAGGGAGACTTTCCAGTGAATCAAAGATTTATCACAAAGATTTCCAAAGGAGGAAATTTTAGACACTATAAATGCAATCCTCTGTTACAAACCAGTTCAACTGACTTCTGTTCCTTCCTGATTCTGTATGAGTTCCTAATCTGCCCACACACAAATTGTTCCAAGCAAAGCTGTTCTATCACATTCGTCCACAGCTTTATGATGAAACAATACTAGTGTGAAAAACAACAGACTTCCAGATGAACACAGGCTTAAATTTGTAACTTTCTTTTCAGCTTAGACTGTGAGAAGGCCCCAAGGTAACTATTTTGCACTTGTTTATGACATTCAAGACTTACACAACACTCCAGATGAACACCTAAATGGTGTATTTGCAAATTGCCACTCTGATGGCAAACACAAAAAGGAGAAAACTTAAATGCTGATAAAATTTATTCTACAACAGCCCTGAAACAAGGCATTTCTACAAGCTTGTTCCACTTACAAAATAATGGGAAAACAACTTCTAATTTACATCTGTAGCTAAGGCTGTCCCTGCCACTGAAGAGCACAGAATTTCACGCTACGAGGCATTTTCTGGAAACAAAGTGGGAACTTACTTTCAAGAAACTCTATGCTCAACCAGGATTGAATCAAAATTTATTAGACTTATCTCTTGTATTTATTTAAAATAGCTTTAATCATTTATAATAATTTCCCTAAAAGCTCTTGTTACATTTTGCTAGCACATATAATTTATCCTTGCCAATTTCTTTGATAGAATGGATATATCATTCTCTTAGAAACCATACTAGAGCAGTTCTCTCAGTTAATACACACAATGATTATATAGACTTAATCTTCCTTTTCTTGACCAGCTGAGTAGTTTACACAGACTTGGTTGCAAACTAGAACTTCTCCCCTCCATTTGCTTCAGCTAGCCTTCATTCTCAGTGTTTCAACAGTAGGTTGTAAAAGACATCCACAGATTCCTAAAAAACTAAATGGAAGTTCGAACTCTATTTGTCTGAAATGAAAGTAAAATGAATAAATAAAAATCAAGACCTACCACAAGCAGTCAATGACAATATGGAAGATAACTGGTTAAAGTTATACTCAAAAAGAATAATATACTCAGTAAGTACAGAGCTGCATCAGAAGAGGGTCAGGTTGGGTGTTAGAAAAAGGTTCTTCAGCAGAAGGTGGATGGGCACTGGCACAGGATCCCCAGGGCAGTGGCTATATTCCCAAGCTGCCAAAGCTCAAGAATCATTTGGACAACGCTCTCAAACATATGGTTTGATTTTTGGGTTGTCTTTTGTGAAGCCAGGAGTTGGACTTGATGTTTCTTAATCCCTTTCAAGTCAGGAGATGATTCTGTGTGTGTATATATGTACACACACACACGCATGCATACATATAGTGTGTGTGTGTGTGTGTGTGTACACAGCAAGTTAAGTTACTAGGACATGAACAACATTCAAAAAAAAAAATCTCTTTCAAGCATTTCTTTAAGCAGTCTGAGGAAAAAGTGAACTACAACTAGTACATCCCTTTATTACGGTGATAATATTTTTTTCCTTTGAATCTGTCTCATACTGCTTCAAAATATTGCACTGCTGACCTGCAAAGTCACATCACAGTTCCAAGTGCAACACGTATCACATTACAAATAGAGCTAATTGGTGATCTCTGAAAGAACTAAGTAATTTGTTTATATGTCCAGCATTCAACAAAAAAAAAAAAGGTAAAATGAAAAGAAGGAGTGTGAGCATGCTCAGTGTGCACCTATCTAGAATTACCAGAAATACTGACTCACTGACATGAAACGATGGGGGTTGCAGGACTAGCTGTGAAGTCAATACATAGAATAAATCAAATTATTTGTCTTCCCCAATACACTATTAAAAATTATATATTTTCAGTAGCTGCAGAAACGACAGTGTACACCTGAGCACGGCCCTAAGATTTCATGTGAAGTTATGAAAATAACTTAGTCTATAAAAAGAACATTGAATAGCATGTAAGATACACAAACTTACTTTGTGTGTATCCATACTAACCCAAACTGATTGACACCTTTCCATAATTTAAATGATCAAGAAAATATAAACAGGAATTATCGTAATTAATATTTACATCAAAATTAACTAGTATCTTAGCTGAGGCTATAGTTAAAATGAAGCCACAAGTAGAAGCATAAACACATCTGGAATAAAGTTAAAATTTTACCTAGTTGGGCTTATTGCAGTTATTTCTAGAAAACAATATTGAACAGTTCTAGGTAACAAATAGTTAAAGACTATTCTCCAAATAACACATGGCAATCACTCATACCTTCCTTGAAGTCTTTCACTGAACAGAGCACACTGTATGAAGCAACTGCAGTTCTAGCCTAACTTCCTACATAATTAAAAATAATTTACCTTTATTACAAACCTACAGAGAAATATGGCAACTATTTAGGTTAGTTTCCCCACGCACACTGTTGAGGTTCTTTACTTGCTCACCTTCTCAAAAGATGAAAGAATCATTTAAAATGCCTCCCTTTATCATATTATTTAAATTGGCAGTGTGCTTTCCTTACAATCTTTTAGAAAAAAAAAATTATGTAATAGCAACAAAACCAGTTATTACAATCATGAAAACTATTTGAAAGCTAAACTTATTTTGACAAATCTGAAAAATATATGCCTAGTTAGAAGATATCTTTTACCAAAGTCAAGTGATTCAAAATTTAACAGATTTGCTTAATTCTAACACTTCAGGATATAAAATGTTGTTTCTACTTCCACAATGCCTTATAAAAATGTATCATCCAGTTCATGTTGATTTTATGTCCATTTCAAATATGTTCCTATCTCACTATGCAAGTAGATGCACAATTTGCTCAGTCATCCTCATGGCCTTTGTCTGGACTCCTTCCAAAAGCCCGACATCTCTTTCACACAGGGGACTCCAGTACTTAACAAGTGGCTTCACCAGAGCAGAAGTGAGCACTCTTCCTAATGCAGCCAAGGACACCCACCAGCATTCCTTGCTGCAAGGGCCCATGGCTGAATTCCCTGCATTTTCTGAATTTACAAGTTACCTAGGGGAAACCTCAATCACTGCATGGAGAAACTGAGAATCTTGTGAGATATTCTTTTCCCTCTGTTTTGTAAGTTCTCATTGTAGATACACTCAAATCTACTTGCAGAGTGGCTGCAAACTGGGTAAATTAAGAAAGGCCACAGCAGAACTACATTTTAAAACTTTCTGAGCAAGTCTGCAGCTAGTTGATGAATTCCAGTGCTGATAAAAAATATGGATTACTTTACAGTAGTTCTGTGAAATTATTTCATGTCCACAGAAAGTCTTCCTTCTGCAAATTGCCAAATTACCTACAGAAGAATGTAATTTAATCTTTCTTCTGCTCTCAATGAAAAACTTCATATTTCAAGGTTTTTTGGGAAAGTTTGAACACTTTGATGGTGGGCTGAAGATATAGATCTGTTGTTTAAGGTGTGTTAAAGAACACCATTAAAGTGCTCTTTATATTGTGAGTGGCTTGAAGGAACACAGGCAGGATCATTTGGAAAATGGTCCCAAAGCCTGTTGTTCAATGAAGGCTTAAACACCAAAGCCATGTTATTATGGTTTCCATAACATGATAATAATTAAGAAGTGTGAAATAGTTCCTATAAGTCTGAAAGATACCTCATAACACTGCAAAGGTTAAAGGAGACTCCCTAATCAATTCTTGCTTGTATCCTCAGACAAGATTCATAACAGTGTCATCAAAAACATGTTGAAGTGGCCAACTCTCTGGGTTTTTCCTGAACAAATGATGAACTCTCCTTAAGGACTCTTCCTAATTAAGTATTAAAATATATAGCCCACAATACACCAAAATATGCAGCAGAGCTTCAGTCAGAGATGAATGCATTTATGGACCAGGCTGGGACAACACAGCACGTTGAATATTAGCCTGAAAAAACCCTAAGCATTTAGAACTGTTCAAAGGATTGTCCTATTCTTACAAGCAGCAACATAAAAAGAACTAGCTGCAAGAGCTGTGCAGTCTAGCCCCTTTGGTTTAAAAGCATTGCTTGTAGATTTAATAAAACATAATAACAACTTAAGTTCTCATGAAACACTGAGAACATATTCACTCATTCTACAGATTTCCACAGAAAAAACATTTCTCAAAGGGTGAAAGACAGAGATCAAGATCTCTAAGCCACCTATCACTAGCAAAGTAGATGAAAAATCTTGAAAAACTCATCTGACGAGTTATAGTAAATATATCCAACTAACTGAACCTTACCAGAAAGGGCTAAAAACTTCTAGAACTAAAACGAAACGTGCTGTAAACCAAAAACTTTTACCTATAGACAACAGCTTTGCTTCACAATGATAAAAAAAAAAAAAATCGAACTGCTTTGTTTTATAGGTGTTTTATTAGATACCATCTGCGCTACAGCATTTCTGACAGGGAAAGAATACATCTGTCATACTGAAAACTATGCAGAATGTGTTGTAAGAAAAAGGGAACAAAGGTTTGAAAAATTATGTTCATCCAGCTGCTTTACAAAAATGGTCTGAGGAAAGGAGATATAGTTCGAGGTGCTGAAATCAAGAGACAGAGTATCCTAAAAAACTTTTTTTCATTCTTTTTTAAGACAAGTTGGAACAAACAACATCCAAAGCAAATGTGCTGTTACGCTCTGTGGGTCATTTTTAGCAAGAGTGTGTATATATACAACCAGAAGTTCCAATACCAGTTCCACGCAAAATGTTACAAGATGCATAACAAACACAGTTGAACTCCATTCTGGCTGTAGCTTTGTCCCTCAAATGATCCATAAAATTTGTTTGTCGAGATCTACATTCTCTAAACAACTGAATTAGCAGTATTTAACCTTAAATAAATTGCACAGCTCCTAGAAGAAGAAAAAAGTCAACATTCAAGAGTGATTTCATACATAAAAGCCAGCAGACAACAGTCAGTAAGGTCAAATAGTAACAAAACACAAACAGTACATGCAGTTCCAAGAGATGGTTTTGTTGAGCATTGGCAAGACAGACGCTACAACATAAGCATATCCTCAAAGTATTAAATTTCCTGTCCAGAAGAGAATTCATATTTGCAATTAATGATTCATCAGTGACAAAAAATGAATAGTGCTTTTCACACATGCAGTACTGTGGTTTGCATATGCAGAACTAAATCTTAATAAAAGTAAGCAACTGAGTATTGACCAGCTATGAAGAAAACAACTTTAGATACGGATTTACATCCAAAAAAATAAATGTCGTGTCATTTGCTTTAAAGCACTGAATTACAGTACAGTAACTTACATGATACTATTATTCTATTTGCATATTAAAACCAGTAATTCTTCTAAATTTTCCACAATTAGGATCAGCTAGAAGAAACTCTTATGATTATGGGTAGCAAAACCACAAACATTTATGCTTGTTAATTCATAATGTATTCATATGGAATGGTGCCACACCCTAGTTCCTCATAGGCTTATTTCATTCCACACTTACCTGAGTAGAACTTACTTTCAGAGTTCAGGAAAGTGCAAACAAATATGGGCACTTTCTAAAAAAGCAAACACTTTCTGTATTTACAGATTCTCAGTTTTGTGCAGAAGTTAACCCACTTTGCTTACATTTTTCTTTTTCCCCTTGCTATTCCTTTGCAGCACAAGAGAAGAATTAAAAGAATAAGGCTACAGACTGCAAGATTCAGGGAGCTGATTATGTTAAGTGCATAAAGCGGCAAATAATTTTGCATTGACAGAAGTGAGTGAAACAGAAGATGAATAGATTTAATGATCAGAAAAAACACAGTAATATAATAAAAAACATTGCATTTAAATGGTAGAATCCAACAGTAAATCTAAACACACCTAATTCAATTGAATTATTGCTTCATTTAATGTCATCATTGCAAACTCTCAACATATTCACCTTTAAGAGTTAACATTCAAGGTTAAGGTGAACAGTGCAACTTTTTTTTTTTTTTTTTTTTTTAAATGCATACATCATTACAAGTTTAGGATGATACATAAATATACAAGCAACTCTTTTACTAAAACAATTCAGGGAAATAGAGCCACAGCAATTCAAATCTCATTGTTTCAATTTAAATCTATAACATGATCATTTACATTAACTTCTTTATATACAAATTCATTATCATAAGTCTACTCAGAGAAAAGATGACAAATTAAGTATTCTGCAAAAATAGTTTATGAAGTAACCTACCAATATGTGATTAAGGAGCGCATAAGATATTTGGAAAGATGGTCACATTCAAGTCAGGAATAGACAACCTTTTTCCCCATCAGAAATGTTAACTATTTCATCACTACTTAAAATGTGATTTACATTCTGCTAACAAAAAATAAGTTGATATAATTATTTAAAAGTGAACTTTCAAATATTTTATAAATAAATAAATTATTTAAAAGTGAACTATTAGCTTCTGGGATACTGCTGATTTTCAATACACTTAGACTCTTCCAAGACCTAAGAGTATTCTGATAAAGGGCTTAGAATTAAATATTGTCCAATTTTCCCCAGCAGGTAGAATAGAGCAAATCCCTAAACAGTTTTGAACTAGTTATATACTTCAGAAACTGAAGAAGCTATTTTTCATACAAGCAAATACTATATTATTTTAATGCAAAGTATGCCTACATTCAACTCAGAAGTATTACTGTTGCTCCTACTGACAAACCCAAGGTAACTTAAAACTATCAAGCATGGTAACAATTCAACCATGGCTCAGAGAAAATACCCAAAGGGAGGTTTTATAGCCTCCTCTCTCCTGCATTTCCCTCCTACATCTTATGCAACTTCTACAACAGCTTTGAACTAGTTAGAATGACAGCTTTACAGACAGCTCAGGCATATTTACATAAACTTTAGTTACCATCTGACAGCAAATATAATCTCAGAATTTTTCTTCTACTCTGATTACAGCCTTCATTGCTGCACAGATTCTTAAAGACACAAGGCTGATCTTGCACATAGGTTCCATAAAGTCTCTTCACAGTAAACAAATTTGCATAGTAGGTTATGAATCTTCCTGCTCATGCAGAATTTTCCACAGAACTTTCCTTTCCTGAGGCCCTATGAAGCATATTTGCTCAAATCTTAAAAACTTTCTCATTCACAGAGCTTTCATTTTTGAAGTAATTTAATACTGGTGAAAATATGTTACTCTTTCTTCGATGTTGAACTACCAGCTATCAGCTATCAACTGCTGATTAACCAGCAATGTTTTCTCCTTTCAAGCACAGAAATTCAGTCAAATCAATGACCATTTCACATTATTTTGTTATCTACTCAACCTTTTTAAAAGAACAAATAAATCAGCCTATTACCAACGAGTTCTTTACAAAAAGATTACTTATGCATTAAAAGATATAAAGGTAGATATGGTATTACATAGAAACATATTCAAGAGCATTTTGCATAAGTCAACAAAACCGGCTATGTTGTGTTGCCCTCTTCAGGTCAGTAGCAGTCACAGTTTTAGTCCTGTTTGACTAGATACTGAACAATCTTATGACAAAAGGTAAAACTGCCAATCTGCAGTTTCAAGTAGCAGCTAACTCTATCCTATCTAAACTTGTATAATTTCTACAGGGTTTTCAATCAAAACACTTTACAGATTGTCTCTATTTTGCCTGAACTTCAATACCAATGTTGA
>JAOWBP010001760.1:55386560-55407147 GCA_028571105.1 Tragopan temminckii | reverse complement strand
CTCCTCACTTGACAGGGCAACTTTCTACCTAAAGGATGATCTCAAGGAAGCCATCAAGATAGCTTAGGCCACTATGAACTATCAGTTATCAACACAAAAAATGCAAGCAAGGAATTCCACAAAGCAAAGTGTATTTTTCAGGCAGTAGAATGTAAAGAAAAAGTCTCACAGGCTGTACGAAATTCAGCAAGAGCGTACAATTTATCAGAAGGTGGCTCACAATTGCCACATATTCCTCAAGGATAAAAAAGAGTCATAGCAGTAAATAAAACTGACTGGACTGTAATGAAAATAATATCCATTCTGTTCTTATGAAAGCAAATCAAAACTGTTGCTTGCAAATAACAAATCTGAATAACTAAGAATAATCTCAAATTCATTTGCAAAGAACAATAGATCTGTTAAAAACTAAGACCTATATTCATTCTTTCATGATAGATTATTTCTAGTAGGGTTTGACAAAAAAAGTTCCCACAAAAGCCAGGGATGCTACATGTAAGTTGTCCTTCACAGCAGAGTAGCTTGCACCTCCTTTAAGAACAGTTGACACAGGACCAACAGTTAAATGCTATATGGACATTTTAAAAATTAACTAGGGAACCAAGCATCAAGATTCTGAAAATTCATTATGAAGGTGTTTTTCTTCAAAATATGATTACAAAGAAGTATACATAAATGTTTACAGATACTTCCAAATGCATAGATTTTACTACTGATAATATCACTTGCTATTTTCAAGACAAATAAATGTAGTACACAATGAGATGTCTCATCCAACTATCAATTAAGCTTTCACAAATTATTTCACAAAACATTTATTCAGAGATAATATTAACTCATGCTTTCACCTTTGTATTTTCAAAGGCCAGGACCTCTGGACAGTTATTGCTACTTATAGCACATGATAACTAATTTGTAGTACCATGTCACAGACTTGAAAATTAGAACTGAAATCAGGAACTTCTGCATTTTGTTTTATGATAATTAGAACTACATGGAGATAACAAATACAAGGTTAAACAAACAAACAGAAAAAGGCTTTTAAAAATTACAATATGTAACTTGGATATTACTCATATCTTAAGAAAACAACTTTTCAATTTCCAGTTGGTTCCCAATGAGAGAATCAGCAGGGAGTAAAATCCTCTCTGCATCTACTGTCATTAGAAATAGAGCCAACAGTTTTAATATACTGAGCAACAAAATAGCAAACATGAGATTTTCCATTGGATCAAAACTCTGCGTTCTTAAGTGGTTCACTTTTAAGTCCTAAAATTCATTATCATTGGCCAGAACAACTACTCGGTACCACACTACCAAAAAGACATCGAGTTTAATATTCTGCAGTTAGAATATTTTGATGAAATGTTTGGTAGATTCGATTTCTAAATATTGACACTTTAAAGCTGTGGAAATATTTTTGAGAAAAACTGCTAAAGAAATATCAAGCTCAACTATACCAGTGATATACCTCTACTTTGTTTTTCTAGATCTATGGAAGCAATTTCTACCATATATAATGACAGCTGTATATTTTCTGGAACTTCAGAGCAGTTTATAAAATACTCTACATCTATAAATTATCATTACTTCATCAAATAAAAAAAGAATCTTTATGTAAACATAGAACTAAAGAAGAAGAATACGGCTACTTGGAGGTCAAATTGTGGAGCGTATCATGTACAGTGATATCCCACCTCAGCTTTTACAAGAGATATAAGCATTCTTCATTTTTCAAAGACTTTCAGTTTGACTACAGTAAAAGAAATAAGTTTTTGGTTGTGTTATTTTGCACAAGTGGAAAAAAAAAAATAGCTAGTTGACAAACATACGTAGGTCATCTTAAAAGACATATCCAGAAGTTTGATGGATGATTTTTTCTGTAAAAATAAATACTTGTATTTGGCATATATAAGAGATAAGAAAGGAAAAAAGATGTTTCCATACAAGTGCTTTTTATAATTCAACTACATAGATTCAGTTTGACTGAACTAGCAAAACTTAAAAACAAACAAATAAAAAAAATCAACATGCACTTCCAAAACAGTTACTTTGTTGTTCACAAAATAATTTACCAAGCTATTAAACAAATAGTTTGAAAGCATTGGTTTCATATAACCACAGAATATCCCAAGTTGAAAGGAACTCACAGAGATTATCGACTTCAACCCCTGGCTCCACAAAGGACCGCCCAAAATTCAAACCTTATGTCTGAGAGCATTCTCCAAATGCTCCTTGAACTCCAGCACTCAGGGTTAAGCCCACTGCCCTGGGCAGCCTGCTCCATGCCCACTTCCCTCTGGTGAAGAACCTCTTCCTAACCCTCCCCTGACGCAGCTCCATGCCGTTCCCTCGGGCCCTGTCGCTGTCACACAGAGCAAAGCTCAGCGCTGCCCCTCCGCTCCCTGTGAGGAGCTGCAGCCGCCATGAGGGCTCGCCTCATCTCCTCTGCTCTGGGCTCAGCAAACCCAGGGTCCTCAGCTGCTCCCCACACACGGGAGTCTTACCCTGCAGACCCTTCACCATCTTTGTAGCCCTCCTTCAGACGCTCTCTAATAACTTTATGTCCTTTTTATACCACGGTGCCCAAACCTGCACCCAGCACTGGAGATGAGGCCGCACAGCACAGAGCAGAGCAGGACAAGCCCTCCCCTCACCTGGGGGCTGGGTGCCCCCAGGGTACAGTTGGCCCTTTGGGCTGCCAGGGCACACTGCTGCCTCATGTTCAACTTGCCACCAACCACAACCCCCAGATCCCTTTTCACAGGGCTCCTCCGCAGTCTCTCATCCCCTATTCTGTACATATATCCAGAGTTGCCTTGTCCCTTTGCTCTTGCTGAAGTCCGTGCAGTTGGTTTCCCATACTGAAGGCAGTTCTGCAGCATTGTTATGGTGTCTGTCCAAAGAAGCTTCACAAAAACGTATACACTACCTATGAACATCTAATAATCACTAGTAAATAAAATGCTACAATAAGTTACACAATGAAAAATACAGCTACTGTTTCTTTCTAGGTTTCAAGTTTGGTCTCCAGCAGTCTCAGAGACCATTAAAGAGATTTAAAAAAGAAATAGAAATTCACTTATTCAATAATTCTTTTTTTTAGGGTAGTAAAACAGCATTTTACTGTTCACATCTTCTCTCATTTTTCTGGATTACAGAACACCATTTCCAGCAGTGTTTGCAACAGTGCTGGAACCCTTCTTGTAAGGAGGCTGTTAACATTTGTTAAATGAGTTTTGGTCCAGTAAAGACCAGCTAACTAGTACTGTTTGATAGACAACAAAGTAGTAATGGATTAAGCATTAAAAATGCCCTGCTTACATTTGTTGTGATAAAGGAAAAAGACGCAAGTCCTTACTCTGCAAATAAACCTTTTCAGCATAATTCCCTTTTTATAGTAAAAACAGAAAAGCTTATGTATTATATTTTGATTACATTTTTTTAACAACAATTTTAGCAAAGAACCCGCCATTAAAAATTCAGGAAAAAAAGTCTACATAGCAGGCTGAACAACTTATGTAAGAGAAATAGAGAAATTCGAGCAACACAAAAACAAAGAAATGACTGCTAATAAACAAGTCAAAAAACAAGTTATGCACATTACAGGAGAGAAAGAACTATAAAAGAATGCAATTTAAAGATGGATGAATACAATACATCTTATACTAAGAGCTTTGATACTAAAAATGGACCTGATCTTCAAGAAAAGGATTTTTTTAAGCATTCAAGGAGAAGCTTTTGCAAAAATTGTAAAAACTAAAAGCAGAACTCAGATACCCAAGATTTCAGAGCAGGACTTAACAGAAACAGAAGCATTTCAGCTCCAAAGTAGAGAACACTTTCATTACAGTGGGGAAAAAAAGTTTAGGCATTTCTAAATACCACAGATTAAGTTTTCCACAAAAACCACAGACTCTTTTTGAAGTTCTGCAATGAAGAATGATATTTACTGTTTTTAATTATACAGTTTCTTCCCCTACCTTCACGGCTTCGAGCCATTATTATTAGTTGGCAAATCACATTAATCATTTCTTGAAGTAGTGCAGGACTCTTTTTCAGGATAAACTGCTGATCTGCAAAACAAAACTTGCTGCAATTACATTGCACTTCTATTATGAAAAAAGTGAATAGTTCATATGAAATGGGCATTTAGTTGTGCAGTCTTCATTTGTATTCATTCTTGTATTTCTGAAAAAATACCACTCTATTCTCACTGAAGTATCTATAATATTCCTTAGCAAAACAGGAAAGAACAACTGCTAAGAAGAAACAAAAATTTTATAGACAAGACAAGAAGCTTCCACACAAAGTACTTATTAGATAAAACAAAAATAAGCAATGGGATGTCACAGGCAATTTATCCTTTAGGTAATCTTGTATTTTTAAAAGTGGGATTTTAAAGTGAAGCACCAGTTTGGGGAAAAAACATGACTTGTAAAGTACTATCTGGTTATAAATAAAGAACAATGAGGTTTTAAGAACAATATCTCAATTGCAAGGAAGAGGACAGATTTTTAGTGGAGATTTAAATTGATCAAATTTTCTTTTTTGTTTTCAAAAAAGAAAATGAACCAAAAAACCTTTATTGTTTTAATTTTGAATTAAAATACAGAATATCTTAAGTTTACTGGTCAGCCTTAGAAACCACTAGTGTCATGGTTTAAAGGAAAGAAATTTATTTAGAAATGTTTCGATCTGAATATTCACAAGCATGGAGAACTGCAAAATAGAAAACTGAAGCTCTTATGTAACTGATATTTTAAAGTTTTAATTTCATCTCCCATGCTTTATACAGTGGGAGGGAGGAAAAAAAAAAGATATGAATGGAAATGTTAGAGAGCAATACTAAGCTTGTCCTTAATTTCTTTACTCTGAGAAAGAAAGATACTTTATATGTCAAATCTCTTTCTGTCTATTACAAAGAAAAAAAAGCCATTTTTAATGAAGTCACTTTTGCAGCCAAGAAGCATTAGTGACTAGGATACTAGTATTAGAGGACCATCAAGAGAATGATAAAATGCTAAGTAAATGTTTTAAAGGATAATTCACATTGAAAAACAAAGTGTTCTAGGTACAGATTATTAAGCAGAAATCCATGCAACTTTTTAATGGATAAAAACTACATTTATGAGTATTGTAGCAAGCAATTTGTTGTTCCAACAGTGTCAGATTAGACAGGGATATCATTACCTTCTTCAAGGGTGTCAGGAACTTTCATCCTGGCAAGATGAGTCAACAGTAGAACTCTGGCTTTCAGGCTGTAAGGGCAGGTAAGTGGAGGCTCATTCTTCTTTAAATTTATGCCACCAATTTCTCTGATTAGCTAAAAAAAAATAATAATTAAACAAATTTGGCTATTTCAGTGCCAAAGAAAACCAAACGTGAGGAGATTACTTTACAAAGAAAAAAAATGTTACAATCACACATGCAAGCTTTCAAGTAATTTTTCCCTGAAATGATCTGTATAGATGAACATCGGCCATTTTTATTTATAATACAGCTCCAAAAAGTCAGAAGTTATTTTTCATTGTCTTGTTTCAATTGTGGAGGGAGGAGGAAAAGAGACTTGCATGCAAAAAACTTGCCTTCAGTGAGCACTGAGTAAATTTATATTGCTTGCTCAGTATTTTAAGAATCTAATATTATTGCCAAGAGTTACTAGATTCAGCTATATTGCTAGCTGTTTATACTACACTCGGTATGCACTCTTCACTCATTGAAAATCCAGCCAGCTTCCTCAGAAATACTCTCAAATACCACAGAAAGAAGGAGGTTTATAAGCCTAAATTCTCTGAAGGCTGAAGATCAAGTACTTCAACTTAATTACAAATCACCCCTACTTGGAAAAGGCACAGTGTTCTTTATTCAGGATGACCTAACTTGATCCTGACCAGACCAAGATGCACAGTTCAAACAGGTCTCTCACCTGAGTTTGTTGAAGACCCTGGAGAGAGAGGCTGCAAAGCTGAGTAACTGAAGTTCATAGTTATAAGAATCAAGACAACCCAGAAGCTTCACTTTTTAGGTCAACAAGTCACCTGAGGAGAGATTGAGGTTCCAAAATCTCTGTCCACAAAGGGAAGTTAAGATATCAACAGGCAGGCTAAACTGACTTTTAACTAGACTTTCCCTACACTTGTAATAAAAGATCTTTAAACAAGAAGTTCCTTATAAACACATTCTGGTGTAACACACCAGTCCAAGAGAGTAAAACTTTGATAAGAAATGTTTTACAAAAACTGTCAATATTGGGTTTATGAAAAAAGGTGAAATAAAAATGGGAACAATGACAATGGCCCAAAAAGCAGGATGCACTATCAAAAATGATTAGCAGTATCTTTCTGCATTGATAATTCAGAGTCTTGTATTGGCATATACTAAGAAATAAAGAACACAGATGACACTGATGACTGGAGCTTTAGAAATTAAACAAAGTTCAGGAGCATAAAACGTAAGGTTGACAACTGCATAGTAACAAGAATCAAGGCTTGAAGATTACATTAATCCACCCAAGTGAAACAGTTGTGGAGAACAGTATGCTTTAAGTTATTCCCCACAGAAATGCAGGGAATGCAACTAAGGCACTGCTGAGATTTAACATGGAATACTGTGGGAAGTTCAGGTCAGCCAAAGTGAAAAGTAATGTAAAATTTAAAAATGGATCAGTGAACAGTACCCCATTCAGCACATAGCAGGATGAGGGAAATGAAGAGCCCTTTAGGAAAGTGTGTTGAAAGACAGCAGCTGTCCTAGTTCAACAAAATGAAAGCAAAAAGAAAACAAACAGCTTATTGTTTCTGTCTATAAATGCCTTAAGGATATGCACAGCAAGAATAATTTAAACTCAGGAATAATGATGACAAAAACTACAGATATAAATTTGTCACAAACAAGACTGCTAACCACTAGAACAGCAAGTTCTGGAACAGGAGGCTTGACTGTCTTTTAAATGAAAAATGACCAAATGTAAAGGGCTTTGCACAATGCCAGTGTTTGCAACAGCACAGGAGAAGACTTGATGATCAAGATGATCTTCCCCAGCCACATGCTCTCAAGCAAAATGCCAGCTGAAAAAAAAAAAAAAAAGAAAGAAAAAGAAAACCACCTAACCATAATTCCAGCTCCTTCTCAAAGTCTACAAGAGAAGATGAAGAATTTGTAAGAGATGAGGACAGTTAAGTAAGGAGATATTTTAGTCTATTTTATTTGTGTTTAGAGTATGAAAATGTCTTTATGACTTGAAAATCTCACTGTATGCATGCAAAGTTTAAATCAGCATGACTACTCTCTCTCATTTTGCAAACTATTTTTAAGTGGAGCATTTTGTTTATTGTGCTTTAAACCAAAGTGCCAGTCTCTGATAAATAATATTTCCTAATCTTTGCTAGCAATCATTATTTGTCACAGTCTGTATTACAGTATCTTTGCTAGGAAGACAGAATGGAAATGAAAAAAGGCAACCAGAAGGGAATTGATATTCATGGATGATTCTTTATAATATTTCAAGATATTATTACTTCAGACAAGATCATAATTTTATTTCAATATTAACATATTTAACCAAATCTGTGCTACTGATTTAACTGGTTTTAGTTCTAAATACTATCTAAGGAACTACCAAACAGTAATCATACGGATACACAAAGTGTATGAGGACTGATACTTAAATTCATTATTCAGTCCACTGCTCCTCCAAAAAGCAATCCAATACGTTGTATACTAAATCAATTCTATTAGTATTAAGCTTTACAATCACTTAATGTTATTTTATATATTTTTTTCTAATTCTAAATCAAGTCTAGCTTCTAATTTGTATTTCTGAAAAAAGTACAGATGCAATCTCAACAAAGTTAATGCCTTGAGAACTTGAATTCCGCCAAATGGTCGAACATTTGCCCCTTCCTTTGAAGGGGCCGGTTAGTTATAAAACCTCTCTCAGTGTAACTAACCTGTGGTATCTGAACGTTGTCTGCTGGTCTGCTCGTAGCATCTTTATTGTACTGAGGATCAAATTCGGATGCTCCTGCTAAAACCATGATAAGCCCTGCAAAGATGATAGGAGGTATACAGAAAAAAGATATCAGTAATATCCTATGCTACTGAGTGATTTGCTCAGAAATCTCAGCCACAAAAGTTAATCTACTCTTTCCCCAAAAACTATGAATATTCATGTTCTCTATTTAGTGGATCAGTTTATACTGTTACAGAGCAAAGCTGGCATGAGCAAATGCCTGGCACAAAGTAACTGAGATAACTCAAGACTCCATTTTGCATGGCATCAAACAATAAATGTCTTCACAAAACCATAGCTAGGTTTCATTAGGACTGGCAGACATCACTGCACTGCAGTTTGATCATTACTGCATGCTCTCAGAATCGCTTGCCTCAGCAATATATATGTTTGAGGCTGCACCAAAATGTGTATACCAGGGGCAAAATAAGAGGAAAAAATTTAACTCCATTTTCTGTTGAAGTGACATTGAGAATTCACCATTCTTTTTCCTTTTAATGATTAGAAGAGCAGTTCAATAAAAACCCCTGCAAACAAATTCCATGAAGATAATGCATTGGTCCTTTTCTCGCAGAAAATACGATTAGGAAAATCCATAGTACCCCAAAATATCCTTCATTATCTAATTAAGATTAAAAATCAGCCAAATTGGATATTTTAGACAGCTTTCTGCTCATAATTGTATCAGACACCTCTGCCATAGCAAACAAGGGAAAATCCAACTTGTCATTTGCTCCAGCTACTGTAACTTTTTCAGCTACAGTTATTCAAGCTTCATTCTTAAGTTTTCACCAAGTTCTTCTCTGAGCAAGTCAAAGTTACTTTGCCAGTTGCGGTGCTCGGTGGGTTCCACCTACTAACAAGTAAACAAGTTCTCTGAGCATTAGCTGCCATTTTTGTTCCAGTTATTATTTACTTCCCAAGCAAAGTGTAACAAAGAGCTTTAGACAAATCTAAATACTTCTCTACTATTTGAGCTTCACAGATGTAGATCTTACAGAAGACAAGTCTTATAAACTCATTTGTCTTAAAAAAATAACTAAAACAAACCAACTCATGCAGATGTGTCTCACTGTTTCCCTAGCCCAGTTTAATTAGTTCAACTTAAGTCTTGAGTTTTGGCACTGATACCTCACCAGCGTGAAGTTCATAACCAAGCAAAAGCAAAACAAATTCATTATGTGATTTAAGTCATCTCTCTAGAAAATCTTCTTCACCTGCAAAAAAATGAAGTTTTAAGAAACACTCTGAAAGAACCAGAAACAGTACTTTAATGTAACAAAAGCTTACAAAGCAACAGGATTTTAACACCAACTGACATTTCCAGATGAACACATCAGGATGTCAAGACGCCTTTTACTTACGTTTCATGTCCATATTCCGTGTTTTATAGACAAAGTACGTATATATTTGAGTTGTCCGAATGAGAATCTGATCTCCACTATATCGTATCGATCGGTACCACCAGGAACCCTGAAACATTTTGTATGAACAACATAGTGTCAGCCACAATGGAGTATCAAAATAGTTACACAAGATCATCTCATACTTGTTAATAGGTAGCCTATACTTCACCAAAAAAAATAAAAAAGAGACTAAGCCTCAACAATTTTTCGTACGTTAAGGTCAAATGAAGTTCAAAAAGAAGAAAGAAAAAAATCCTCTCCAAAACGAACTTTAAACATGCACCAATGTATTCATTTGAGAGATTCTGAAGCTAACATTTTTTGGACAGTTTTTAGCCTAGAGATTCCCCCTAGCACATGCACATACACACACATATATACACGGTTTTGTTTATTTATGGTGTTATTTTAGTGAATCCACTGAAATTACCAGTTATAAGGAAAGTAGCATTATGCAACAGCATTCAAATAAAATTCAGTTGAGGCTGATTATGGCCTAAACCAAGACCAAAAAGGGAACTTTCATTCTGAATTATTTTTCTGCAAATTCTCTTGAAGTCACCCAATTAGAATATGCTTTTCAGAAGGGGAATTTAGAGTGTTTTAAATTCCACCCTCCACAGCATGGGGAGGCCCATCTTCTGCTAGAGGAATTTGGAGGTAACCCAGCACCAGCCTAAGCCATACCCCCTTTCAGACAACCAAAGCTTTTTCCCAAACCTCCAGAAACACTCCAATAATTCCCTCATAAGCAGAACACCAGTGACTTCAAATTATAGAACTCACTGAACAGTGTCTGTACTCCATAATTTTAAGAAAACTGGCATAGCAGAGTATAAGATGCAATGTGTTCATTAAATTTCTCTCTGTAAACAAAGCTCACTAACCTGAGAAAAACATCCAAGATAAATCTCCATCTGGAGTAAAGTTTATCATGAGTGAAAAGTAGCAAGCAATGAAGTAGTAATCAATGGTTACTACTATTAATTTAATAGGCAATAGCATTAACTCCCATAGCACAGTGAGGACTCTGCAATTTACTTAATTATTTGGAAAACATTCTCCTCATAAAAAGCGTGCTCATTTGCTGGTTTTGAATAAATTAACTTTGATTCTTTCATGAATAGATGAACGTTCACATAGAAGAATACAGAACTTCTAAAGTTTTTCTACAGAATACTTTGTATTATAATCCCAAGGATCTCCAAGTTTTTTGTCAAATTCAGTACAGGTACAGGAAGCGAAACTTTAACAATAGAGAAAGCCTACATGAATGAGACTGCCCTAGAAGTCCTAACTGCTTTTGCAGAAGTAGCTTACTATCTCACCTCACATATGAAAGCAGAATGTTATTTAAACACTTTGGTCAACAGAAGTCTATAAAAAACTGCATATCAGTATTTTCCCTTTATACATCTGGATTCAAAGGGTGAACTAGGCTTACTTTATTTTAGATGCCTATCGCGGATATGAAATGACTACACCGTAGTTAACTTCGGCTTCTTTATTGATTCATAAAAGAGAAACAGCCCTATTAAAGGCATGGATCATTTTATATGTCTACTTTAGAATTAAATGATAAAATAGCTTGCTCCATAAAAATGTCTGTTCCTCTTCACCGACTATAAAAGAAATTTACAATGACAAGTTTGAATGCAGAAGTCTACATCTGGTACAGAGACAAGAAGAGGCAGATTGTTTTTTGATCCTGCTCAGGACATTTTTTTCACAGCAACAGAATGGATGTTTACTTTCACTTGAGCTATGATAAACCTGGTATAAATCATTAAAAGTACACAAGTACAAAAAAAGCATCAACTCATGCCAACTGAAACCCAAAAAGAAAAGAAAGATGCGTAGGTAGACATCTTACACTGTATTTTAGACTCCTCACTCAACTCCTCGTCGAAAACAATGCATCTGAAATTTATTATGCTAGATCCTCAATGATGCAGAAACACTCCCTAAGACAAGGGAAAATGCCAGGCTAATGCCCTGTACACAAAAACATGAGCAGTTCTCAATAGACCGGCAGAACTTCTCAAATGAAAATCTTTTCCCAAGGAGAAGGAAGGTTTAGGAATTCCATTTTCTGAGCCTGAGAGTCATTTTCTGAGGATAAGGGACAATGGTCAGAAGCAATACCAGAGCCCTGAAATATCATCTTGCAATTGATTCCTCACACAAAGAAATGTTAAGAGCAGACATTTCAGAGTGTATGGAAGATAAACAACAATTAAAACTATGAAAATAAAGGCAGTCAGGAGAAATCAAAGAGACAACTTGTTCCACAAGGAGAAATCATTCCCGTACCAACAGCTAAAAACATCTTTGTCTTGGTTCTACTGTAACACTACTGAATAAACTCTCATTTCATCAAATGATATTAATTATCTTGTGACACATGACAGAAAGGACAAGATAAATTACCTAACCCAATCTCTGCCTCTTGTGATTATCTGCTGTTTTCCTAACAGTCAGTCCCCTTCGATCACAGCACTGCATTGTTGTTGTTGTTTTTTTAATAAACGCTACAGCAACTGTACTTTTTCTATAAGAAAGAGAACACCTGCTTTAAAAAACTGAAGCTCTCTCTCTCACCATGAAAAGGAAGAATGAGCAAGTCCACTAATGTCCGAGAAAGCTTTGTTCACAGCTTGTTTAAAGAGGGTAGAATATTAATCAGATAATAACGCTTACCACAACAACTGGAAGAATAACCATAAATGCTAGTCCGTATACAAGCAAAACCTAGGGGAAAAAAAAGAAGAAATCACATCAGGAACTTCTGTTTCTTAATACCACTCTTGTTTATCTCATAACAAGATCAAGCAGCATTACCACAAATCTACTACAAGTTAAAATAATCTTATTGCATAGCGGTTATTTCTGAAGAACAACTTAAAAATAATACAATCTGCTGGGCAGAGTTTAAATAAGGAGTATTTGTTTAGCTAAGTAACCATTTAAGCCATCCATTTAAGACTTTGGTGGGTTTATTTAGTTATTACAGAGTTGATAACTAAATTGTGATGCACTGGACAGAGATGATAAATGTATAAGGAGCAAGCAGGCAAGCTGAGTATGCTGCAGGAAGAAATGTAATGGAAAGAACAAGCATATAGACACTGAGATTACAGCATCTGTAGCAAACCAAATGGAACTACAGAAATCCAGCAAGCAGAAATAATTGTGTATGTGTTTTCTCACCACAGCAAACACATGCTTTGCAGCAGGGATGACCGCAGAATCACTTAATTATCACTGCAATTAAATCCTTCAAAGCACATTAATGGTCTACTCTCAAAGGTTAGATTTAAGCTACTCAGTTACTTTTAACTCACGGAACTTGCTTCAGAGACACATTTGGGCCAGCATGTCAGCATTGACATTCTAGACGCTTTGACTCAAACGTGGAATTAAGCACAGGCACATGTTTTAAGGTGAACACTTGAAAAGCCAACTTAAAATATCAACCTAAGTAAGCTGACTCACCAAAATTGAATTTTTCTGATCCACAATCCAAGCTGGCAAGGCTATACCAAAGCTTGTAGCTGTAGGATGAAAGAAAAGAAATTCACTCTATAATATTGAGGAATTATTCTTAAATTATGCTTAGTCTACTAAAAAACAAATAAATCACTCATGTTTATTATAAAGTAAAATTCTAACAAATTTCACTAAACAAAAACACAAATTAGATATATACTCAAATATCCAATGAAATTATAAGCGCAACATCTGAAATCCCAATGATTTTATCTTAGCATTTTGAAGTGAGACAGACATGCAAGATTTATTAACATAAAAGGAGAGAAAGATTTTGCAGGTAGAAAGGCTTATAAGCTCAGCCTCATAGAGCTTTCCACAGCTTAAATATAGACCAGTAAACACATAAATTGACAAAAAAAAAAAAAAAAACCACACAGAAAAACCCACAACTTTAATGATTTCCAGGACCTATATTAAACTCCCCCATCTAATGTATAAAAAATAAACTAAAAAAAAATCATTTCCTCACTACCAGCAGTGATCAGTGAGTTACATCACCTTGAATTAGGACAGACTAGGAACTTCTACGTACTTAGAAATTACTGATAGTGTTTCCAATAGGTTCTGACAGCCATTAATTCAGATAACCAGTTATTATGCACAAGTCTAACACAACTTTTAAGAAGTCCTTCAGATGGAAACTACTATTTATCAAAAATCAAACTCAACATCTGCCCAGCACACATCTCAAGCTTAAGAGTTCAGTGGAATAACACTGAGTGAATTTACTGCAGGATGTTATGGGAAATGCCCTGGTTGGTAAATAGAATCTGATGGTACTTCCCTAACTGTAAAGGTTAAGCATTTTTAGAAGAACCTACTGAAAACGTAACGTGTATTTTACTGGTGGTATTGTGGGACACTAAACTTTTGATCTTTAGGATTGTAGCTCCAAATTGTTCTAGGAATAGAACATTTCAATAAAAAAGCTCTTTCTCTTCCGGTTGGAGAATCTCCTTGCCTCCTACCATGCTCACCAACATGAAACACCAGCAAATACCCAGGGGAAACAATTTACATTTTATATTCCTAAAGCATGTATTTTTATTCTCCAGGTTTATTTATCTGCTTTTAAATATTGTGCAAATGATTCTGCACGTGAAGTATTTTACTTAAAGGAGCAAGTCATATTGAAGATATGATAAACTTGTCGGCCTGTCTCTAACCTTCATTCCGATTCATTTGGACAGGGAATTGAATACTGCTTGTCCTTCTTTTGTGCTAGGCACAGAGAGTGGAATGCACCTCATCTAACTTTAGGCACGTAAGACGTGTTTCACCTCATCCCAGAATATACCTGTATACCTGTCTCCCTTCTTTGACTAGACAGAACTAAGAACCAGAATACATAACCCAGACTCATTTGTTTACATTAGAGTGCAAATGAAAAGATTAATTTCATTAAATGAGAAAGAAAGCTCCTCACACAGCAGCGCGGAACAAGATTACACAAGATAAGAGAAGGAGAATTTCAGGCTTCTTCCAACCCTTCAGATCAAGCAACAATGTAAGATCTAGTAGCAAAGCAGAGAACTCTCATTCCACAGGCTGAGTTAAGGTTTCGGTAGGGCAGAAGGCCTAGAAATAAACCGTGTGAACTCCTGTCCTACAAAAGAATCACTTCACTTTGCCATTCAAGAATCATGAGCTTCTAAGTTTGTGAAAGCTTCCTCTGAGCAAACCACACAAGGATCTTCTCACCTTCAAAATCTTATCTGCTTTTAGACAAATCTTGTTTTAAAGTCACAGCTTCAGGTCGCTTCAAGTACTCTGACATACAATCTAACTCAAATTCCTGTGCTTTGGCAAAAATAAGTTAATAGCTTCTGGATGGAAAAAGTCAATAAAGGCCTTAAGGAAGCTTTACTATAATATTAACAGTGCCATTGTGCTGATGATGACAGCATTTCTGAAGCAAGATCTTACTTGTATTTTGCAGCAAGAGGGACAGTCCTCCCACTTGCTTGGTAAGTAAACAAACTTTAGTTAGAAACCGAAAAAAATGCCCTATATAGTAAAACACAGCTACCTCTTAAGTCCATGAGAAACACCTTTGTCAGCGTATTATTCAGTTGTTTTTCTTGAAGAGAAAGATTGTTTCTTTGACATACGTTCAGGGGCTGTTTTATTTTCTTCTAAAGTGAATATCCCATACTGACAGATATAATTTGAGAGAAGATTTTCCAGCACATCTTTCCCTCATGCATTAAACTGTAAACTCATTTACTGTTTTCAAGCTGGCCATAACTCATTCTATGCAGATATGCAGTATGACTTAGTCCCTCAAACTGCATGGCACCAAAAACTAGACCTCCAATCTGTGGAGATCTGTCTAATTAAATTGAAGGTTTCCTTTTTGCTCGCAATGAGTATTAGAAGCAGCCAGAAATATGTAATACTCTTCCTCGCACATAGTATCCAACTGTTACAAGGACACTATGCAAGTGACTTATGGAACTGCAAATAGAAGAGGAAAATCTAACTTTCAATCTTATATTGATTTAGTTTGGTTCACCTAATCCATAGTTTTAATAGACCATCATCAGGATAATTCCCATGAAACTACCTATCCAGGAACAATACGCCACCATAGGGATAATCACCAGGATTCCTCCTATCTCTATGACAGTGGCAGATACACTCAAACAGTACAACTTCCAGCAAATGGGAGGCAGATGTATACACAGTATTTATCTAAACACACACATCCTCACACATATCCCTTCAAAACATGTCTACTCCCCTATGGCTAGCAATTTATCTTCACATACATTGATAGTATGTGTTTATAAATACAAAAAAAAAGTTTAAAATGACAAGTTTCTGAAGACTAATGGACTGTTTTCTGCTTATAACTCCTTTTAACACTGGCAATTCACTATAAGTACTTAATGAAAGTGGTGTATTAATAATGAAGAAAAAAAAAACCTTTCTGTTTTTTCTAATAAAAAGTTCAAGAAACTTAAAGTAAACTCTATCCTGACTTTTCACTCCTCCCACCACCACACCAGCACCAGTTTTACATGCAAAGAATTGATCAAACGTATCTTCAAATCTAAGAAAAAATATATTCCATATATGCTAAGATGGAAGTGCTTCTCAAGTGAACAAGTATCACACATCTTAATAAATTCAAAACTTAATGAACAGAAATGACAGCACTTTTGTCATTCATAGTTGTTACCTTGTGGTCCATCTGGATTCCCAAATTCTTCCCAATTTTTTCGTGATTCTTCATCAGTCAAGCTAGTTTCAAGAAGAAAAACTAAGTTAATACAGAAGTTAAGAAATTTCTTTAAGTCGTTAGCATACGGAAACTTTAAAATGTGGCATTTTACTTTCTTTCAGAGATGGTTTGACAAACTAAAAATCTCCTATTGATTATAATAAAATCTGGAAAACAATGTTGCTCTATTCCCTTATGATACACAGGCAATTTTTTTTTTTTTTCTAGCACTCTGACAGTAAAAGAAATCAGACACAAAAGGGTGCTGCCTCTTACAGTAAAAGAGAATGATCACATTTCACTTCTGTGAGACTGACTGCTCACTCACAAGAAAAAGCACCTTCCAATGCCCAGTTATAGTACAGCAAGCTTCAAAAGACAACAAAGGTTAAAGAAGCTATCTTTTGGAGGCAAGAAGGTAAATATTCAAGATGTGTTGATAATGCAGAAGTTGTTTGTAGGGGCTTTTATTCTCTTACTCTAGACTTTTAGCCCCTGATAGCACATTTGTTTGGTTCTTGTATCTTTCCCTTCTGGAAGTATCTAGTTTCACATCAATGAAGGCAGATCTTACCATTCCTACGCCTATTCTATATTGACATTTTTTTGCCAAGAGATTATCTCAAGAATCCCTGTTACTACAAGGAAGTAGGAAGTTTCTGCTTTAGGAAACACCACTGCACATTTGCTATACGGAAGACTTTGTCAGAAAAGAAATCCAGTGAGTCAGAAATCTCCTACTCATTTTTAAGTCTCATCCTTATTAACAAGCATAACTATTGAGCATGTATTCTTTCCAGACAATAGGGCTAAGGAACTCTGGTGTCATTTTCTTTAAGATACACCTCTGCCACCATTGTTGCACATGTATAAAACTGTACTCACCAAGCATTTGATTGCTAGTTTGCAAAATATAAAGGTGAGATTTTTCAGGAGCTCAGACAGCAGTATGATAGTCTTCTATTGAAGAGATTCCATAGTGATGCAGTGGTTTAAAAGCAGAAAGAATAAATTCAAAACAACTCAAAGTGAGCATGGTGTTGGCTTTCCGTCTCAGTAAGGTCAACCAGATAAACAACTGACTTAAAACTAACTTGCTAGGTCTTTGGATGATAGTTATATCAAGATGAAAAAACAGCATTATAAGAATCAAACCCAGATTTTTATTATGGATAACTTGATTTTTCTAAGGGGCTTTCTCTTACACTGAATTCTAATATTGCACATCTTCACTTGGATTTAAAAAAAAAAAAAGAAAAAGAAATGCACAAACAGAAGTTTGACTAAGAAAATATTTCAGAGAAAAAGAAGTTTCTAGGATTCAGGTTTCAAGAACTACACAGATGATATGAAACAGTCACTAAGTCAAAAAACAGGTCTGCAAGCCAAGTACAAAGGAAAAGGGATGTGACAGAGCTGAAAGAAAACAATCAGAACCAGAATGAAGCACCTCTACTGCTAGATGGGAACAGGATTAGAATGCTGCTTCTTACTGTGGCTTTACTATCAGATGAAATGAACAGTACATTTATTGTCTAAGTGATGCTTTAGAGTGGTCACAACAGGGTTTGTTGCTTAAACACTGCAACACTTTTTTTGTTCTTTGTCATCTTTAAGATTCAACTGCGTCACAGTGGAAGCACTTTTCCTAGCTGACAAGAAAGTTAAATACAAGGAACAATACCTTACAGTATTGTCACAGCTGCTAAACAAACAAATTACTCTTCCTAGCTCGTACACATAACAGGCATGCATGGAATCTAGTCACATTTTGACTTATTTGTTCTGTTCATCATATATCCAAAAACATATTCTCTGGCTGCTTAGGTCACCCTTGTTATTACCTTACAGGTTTAATCCTTCTAGTGTTTTTGCAGGCAGAAAACAAACTTACGCTGCATATGCCTTAGCAATCCTCATGAACATAACTTCATCTCCTCCTTTATCTGGATGGTATTTTAGTGACAATGCACGGTACTGCTTCTTGATTTCTGATATACTTGCTCCCTTAAAAAAGAAAGTTTTATGTTATTAACAAATATCGTAAATCAAATCCATTATTCTATACCTGTATTCTAAAGTATATCATGCAATATTCTTCTGAATCACTCATGCTTAAAGAATTATGTTCTAACATGATATGATCGTGTAACTACATATGCATCTAGTAGAAACATCATTATAGTGTTTTTCTAATAACATTTATATAATCATTTTACTTTTAAATCAAGTTAGAAGCCACAGGCTAACAAAAAGATATTCAGATAATTGAATATTGTTGTGTTGGGTTTTTTTTCTGTGTTACTTGCTCATCCATATGTATTTAAAAAATAAGGGTTTTATATCAGTTTAACAATTCTGATCTTTCCCTGAACATTCTGAAGAACACAAAGAATTCTTAATTTGCAGTAATCCTCTATTTAAGCAAAGAGTTCATAAATCAAGTATGAAGGTTCACTTGCAGCTTGCAAGTCTTGTCTATCACAAGAACAATTTATATCCCTGCTACTTAAGAATGCCTTTGACTAGAAATACCCTATCCACAAATTATTTCAAACTTCTCAAACAAAGGGAATACATTACTTATAGCTGAGGAAAAGATCAGTCTTTATTCTATCACCACACATTGCTAGATGCCACCAGCACAATCCCACATACACTAACTTTCAGGGTGGGCTGGGAAGTTCATTAGTCAAGTAAACTCACACAATTTTAACACAAGCACAGATAAAGTTATTCCACTAAGTTCTTTAAGTTCCACAGAACCATCACCAACAGAGCTCTTCAACACCTAGTGGTCTAGCAGGCTGCAGCGTTTAATAAGCATACAAGAAGTTACTTTAAAGTGATTACACTGTTTCAACAAATTTAAGCCAGAAATTAACCTACCCTAAGGCTTCATTTGCTACCTTATTTCATGTCTTTTTATACAATGCATCTATTATTTTCCACTGCTATTTTAACAGTATGCCTGCCCCATTTGCAGCACAGGATGCATTTAATCTGCAATAAATCAGACTGAGTAAGAACAGTCATTTCAAGACTATACAAAAAGTGTCAGATGAGCAGCACAAGCTGGAAAGTGCAAAAAATGCAAACAGTGGATGTGAGTGCAAAGAAGAAAATTATTGCACACCAGTTTTCAAGTGCTCGCATCTTCAACCCTTTCATCAATTTCCAGGAAACGAAGTCCATTTTATTTGGTTTTGTTGACTTATTTTTTGTTTCTTTCTTTTTTTTTTTTTTTTTTAAACCACACCAACATTTCCATTATGTAACAACACTTCAACAACCGTATCATACATCAGCAGGGCTGGCAATAACCCTAGTGGTTCTACATTGATAGAAGGAGGAGGTGGCTGTAAACTTTCCCACAGGCTGAATCAAGAAGTTTTTCAAAGGGATGTAACAGACATTCTCTGATAGCATAAAAACATCAAACACCACCATGTTCTGAAATCCTGAATTCTGTTAAACAACTCTACTTCAACTGATGCATTTTCGTACTCATCTCTTCACTCACATTTTAACATCTCTAGTTTTAATTCAACTTTCCTTTTCCCCTACCTATGTACACAGAGCATTCCAGTATCGGTTTCTTCATCTAAATAAGATGCATGTGTCTTGATTAAGCTAACAAATTTTCTTTAATAAACATCAAGTTAGAATTCAGTACATACACACTTTTTCCCCCTCAGCATTTTACAAATTTGCTAAAGAATACAAAAGAAAACCCACTAACGACCTACACCCTTGTCAGATTTGTTTAACCAAAGTTAACCCAGAAATAGGGATGTGGATTTGATGGGTGGACCACTCAATAGATAAGAAATTGGTTGAAAGGCTGCAGACAGAGAGTGGTCATTAATGGCTCCATGTCCAGGTGGAGGCTGGTAACGAGCGGCATCCCCAAGGGTCTGTCTTGGGACCGGTGCTCTTTAACATCTTTATCAACAACATCGATGACGGGATCGAGCGCACCCTCAGCAAGTTTGCTGATGACACCAAGCTGATGGTGTGGCTTACACGGTGGAAGGAAGGGATGCCATTCAGAGGGACCTCAACAGGCTTGAAAGGTGAACCTAATGAGGTTCAACACAGCAAAGTGCAGAGTTTTGCACCTGGGCCAGAGGAATCCCAGGCATCCATACAGACTGCAAGGAGCAGTCCTTGAGAGCAGCCCTGCAGAGAAGGACCTGGGGGTCCTGATGGATGAAAAGCCTAACATGAGCCAGCAGAGAGATCCTGCAGCTCGAAAAGCAAATGGTATCGTGGGCTCCATCAGAAAAGGGGTGGCCAGCAGGGACAGAGAGGTCATTGTCCCCCTCTACTCTGCTCTTGTCAGGCCCCATCTGGAGTACTGTGTCCAGGTCTGGAGCCCCCAGTACA
>JAOWBP010001760.1:55354355-55364502 GCA_028571105.1 Tragopan temminckii | reverse complement strand
AACCCTGGTCATTCTGTGATTCTGTGATATGCCTACAGCTGTGGGTACTTGTACCCCAGATGTCACGGCCTTCCTGAGCTTCTGTGCTGTGAAATCCTATGAAATCCGAGGAGCAGAACTACCAGAGGCAGGGAACGGCCGGCAGATGGCAATCTGACACTGCTCTGGGACTCCCTCTAGCTCACACGGCTGCCAAACCAATCTGATAAGACGGTGATTTATTTCAAACGATTTGCCAGTTTTGCGGGTATATTGGTTTCCAGTGAAATGCAGTGTGACATTATGTAAGTCCACCATATCTGGGTCATTAAGCCAAGAAGGGAAGAATGCTCTTAGTGTGTTTAGGTGGGAAGGAGAAAAGATAGCAGATTTGTATGACATGTTTCATTGAAATGGGCATTGCTAACAAAATAGCTCTTTGTAAGAGCATCAGAAGCACCTGTAGCTGTGGAAAAGTGTGAGAAGGGCAGCAGGATGTGCACTGTGCATGCAACTAGGATTCTCTTTGGGCTGCTCAGTCGTGTTCAGTGTCTTCTGATCTCACAGCCACCTCCACTCTGCAGGCAGCGTCACACAGGAGCCTTTGCTCGTTCTTATGTACCTGATTTGGTTCTGAAGAGGGGTGAGGAAGCCACGTAACACATTCTCTTTGTCATCTTTCACAACATTTTGGCACGATTCCACAAAAGCTTCCACAGATCCGCTCCTGGCTAGGCACAGCGGTTTGCTGGGCTGATTTGGGATGGGAGAGGCGGCGGATAGACGCTGGGGGGCAGCGGTGTGAAGATCTGTTGGACAGACCCGCAGCGTGCTGAGGACTGCAGACCTTCACCCTGGTTTGCATCTGTAGTTCACACCTGTAGTTACAGATGGCAGGAAATCGGTGGTATTTTCTACTGAGGGATGACAAATTCAGGAAAAAGATACTAGAGAAAGTTGCTGGGAGCCTATATCACAGTTGTATAGAGATTAATGGCAGCCAAAAGAAGTAGAACAAAATAAAAACAGACAAAAACCAACCAAACAAATAAAAAACAAACACACCTAGTGCTCCTGAACAAAGTATGGTGCCAGAAGAACCTGGAGAGTGGGCACATCGGAGTTTATGCACCTCATAAGCTCATCTGGCCTGTGATTTTCTGGAGTCTTGCCCTCGGAAGAAAATCAAGTGATGGGACAAGTTACATCAGGGATGTACATCAGTTTTGTTGGCATTCTGGCCTACTTTCACCTTTCCTGTTTGGTGCTAGGGATAACTGAAAGGATGGGAGTCCAACATGCTGAACTATAGTGAGTTTCTCAGGGGAGGTCCCTCTCCCGTCTTTCTGGACCCACAGTGAAGACAAACTCCTCTTTCTCTTCCTCCTCTCTCTGTGTTCTTACTGACTTTCTCTTTTTCTCATCTTTCCCTCTTCCTCACTTGCTTTTTCTTCTTCTCCCTCTCTCCCTCTCCCACTTTGTCTTTCCCTCTCCCTGTCCTCACAAAGAGAGGATGCCCCAGCATCAGTGCTGCCGTGAGGGTTCAGCCCATGCAAAGGTTCAGGCTTTGCTTCCTGCTGCAAAGGCATCGGGACAAAGCTCTCATAATTGGGAATGCTAAAGATGAAAGCTGGAGTGCTGCTGCTGCTCCTCTGGAAATCAGAAAGCGTTGTGGTTAAATCCAGCAACTGGGACTCAGGGGTATTATGAGGATAGGCACAACAGAGGTGCAGTAAGTGGATTATCCTTTTTTTTTTTTTTTTTCCCCTACGTTTCCCTTTTTTTTGTTTAAATTAACAATTTTATGCCACTGTATTAAACATAGCCTAAAAATGATGTAGTATCATTTCCCTTAGAAATGGGAAATGGTTTATAAATTGTACTTACTTCTTTGCATTTGGAATTGTTCAAACAATATCTGTTTTGATAGTTGACCTTGTAAAGTGGGGAAGACAGAAGTAAGTCATAAAGATCCTGTGGGCTAAACTATTTTCCAAGCTGATTATAAAGCTTAGCACTCAAGTGGCCTTTGCACAGAAACTCACAAAATACCTTTTCTTTTTAAAGGGTTATCATCACCTAATTCATTTTACCTCTGATTTCGCATTAGAGGTATTGTTTACTCCTGTACTGCTCAGAAAATGCTCAGTAAGTGTGATATTATGGCCCACCCTACAAACCTGGTCCAAGTTATAGCAGCTTAGCACAATGCCACAGTCTGTTCACCGTGGCAGTTTGAATATTTAAGAAGGGCTTTCCCTGACATTTTATTTATTCTTCACTTATGCTGCCAGTGATCAAACAATATTCACATTGACACCGCTGTCTGACTAATAGCAATGCAAGTGTTGCCCAAAAAATAGTTGCAGAAGCACGGATGCAATGTTATTCGTAAGGGCTTGTGCTGGCTTCCAGGCAGCTTTTGTCGGTTTTCATTTATGACTTATAATTAACTATAATTAACTACAGATCTCTGCTTTGCTTTGTCTTCTGCTTATTTTTAAGTGGCAAAAGCTCCTGTATTAAGACCAAAGCATCAGAAAGCAGAGGATAAAAATTGTTTTCTTGAAGGTCAATATGCAGTCGATATCAAATAGAAATCATGGCAAAAATAAAAGAGACTTTAACACTGATCTACATCTCATATTTGTAGCTAATGTAAATCAAAGTATGGCTTAAGTTGGAAGGGACCTTAAACATCACTGATCTTCATTCTTCTTCCACGGACAGGGCTGCCATCCCCCAGCTCAGCTGCTCAGGGCCCCATCCAACCTGGCCTTGAGCACCTCCAGGGATGGGATGGGGCATCACAGCTTCTCTGGGCAGCTTATGCAAGTGGATGGCTGCTGGCATGTATACCTGATGGAGAAAGTGAAAAAAGAGGAGGCATGTGGAAGGGCAACTGAAGGACTGAGGAGATCATCTTATGATCGTCTCACAAGGAGAGACCGGGCAGGAAAGGACCCTGCACTGGGAATGGTGGGAAGGAACATGTTCAAGGTTTACAAGGCTTTGGAAACTATACATAAGCAGAAGCACCACTCACAAATACTGCAATATCAGCATGGGGGCAACTTGAAGAAACTAGCAGGAGACTGGTTTCAAATAGACAAAAGAAAGAATTTATGAATGCAGAATATAGTGCACTCTCATAGTTGTCAGCTGTAAGAGGCTGAGGGAATCAGATCGTGTCAGCTAGTTCGTAAGCTAATTTGGTGGACATCAGGCCCATGGATGGGTGCTACAAGGACTAGGCCCTGAATATCCCCAGTGCAGCAGAAAAAGGAGGCAGTGAGCCACTGAGGATGCACTCTGTGCACACAGAGCACCGTGAATGAGGTGGCCCTTGGTGTCAGACTGCAATCCTCTGCAAAGCGAGCCAAAGCAATGACCGTGGGGATGTGGGTGCTGAAGGCAGGGTACATGCTTGAATCAGTGGGGTTCATCCTAACCTAGTGGGGAAGGGACACAGCAGTACGTATCTGTATGGAAAGGGTCAGGCCAGCACTTTAGACACTGATTAACAAGAGGTATATCCTACCTCACACCAGCTCATCATATGCACAGCAGCTCCAGCCCAGCTAAACACAAATCTCCTCCAGCTGCAACAGCAGCGGTGTGGCCAGACAACTGCAGCTTTGATGCTCAGTGGAAGTGTTCTTGAAAGCTTTTTTCCCTTGTTGTCTGCTGATGTATATGAAATAAAGACCTGTAAAAATACTTGTTTTCTTATTAATTCATTTTTTCCTTCACACATTTCCAATTTGCCTGGCTTTTTTTTTTTTTTTTTTAATCTCTTCAGCTATCAGGCTGACAATCGTATTATATTCTCTATCTTACACTTCAGACACCGGATGATAAAGATCTGCAAGAAAATGCAGAGGCCATGTGAGCACAGTGAGTGAATAATGCAGTTCTGTAGAACTCTTATGATTACTCCTCACCAAAACACTGCGCTCTGTGACACACGTCTGTGACCACAACCTTCCCAAGCAGAGGCTGCTAAAGAGCTCTCACTTGGTTGAGGTAAGCACGCAAGATTGATTCGTGCGATGTCTTCTCACTGTGCTCAGCACTTCACATTATGCTTTCAGATGCACAGTGCTGTGTTTTCCTACAGCGAGACCACTTTCTGAATTAGTAAGGGAAAACGTGCCAACATCTGTTTTGTGTGCTTCCAAAGGTGTGCTTAAGATTGATTGAACAGATTTTTAAGGAAGGACCTCCAGTGCTTTTCCCAACTCTGTCAAAGCACTGAGGGAGGCCACCTTGAGGCTCAGTCCATACCACGTTATATTGAGGCACACATTTCCGAGCACCAGGGTTTACACAGCGAATGCTACAGCCTCTCATGGCAGCAACTTAGAGGGCAATGCTATGATTTTAATAAAGCTGTCAGATTAAGTGACTGCGTGGTTACACGGTGATATTAATACATGTTCTTAACTGTCAATTAGTTAACTGGCTAATAGAAGGAGCCCAGCTTATAGGATTTTACTAATGAATATAATGCTTTGTTTCTGGGCAAAACATATGCTTTGGATATATAATTAGAAAAGCCCCCCCCAGCCCCCCATCGAGAGAGCATGTGCAGCTGAATAAAGGAGCTCATTATACCTGTGAGGGGTCAAAGTCTGTGGATCTGTAGCTTATGGTATTATGACAGATTACAAAATCACTCCATTATGTTAGTCAATCTGTTTCCAAGCACACACTAGCGGGGAGCAGGGCACTAGAAACTCCCAAGCACGGCGCCCGGTGGCTTTTCCCAAAGGTCTTATGATAGGTCAGCTGCCAGTGGCATCACCTCTGACAGCTCACATGTCAGACCTCTGCTGTACGACTTCTGTCTTTGTTATCGCAGAGCCTCTTCACCGGCAATCAATGCCTGCTTCAGGTTGCAAAGAGCTCCCAGTAAGAGCTGAAACAAATTTGAAATCCATGGGTAGCCACCATTTGTGCTAATGAAAGAAAAAAAGCAGAGCACTTATGCTCCATCTGACCCCCCACCGGCTCTCTCCTTAATAAAAAAAAAAAAAAAAAAAAAAAGAACAAGTTTTTAAGTAGGGAGGAGAAAGAACAGCTGAGCAGCAACAGCTGGGAGGGAAAACATCGGGTTCAGCATCAATGTGTTCGGGGGTTTGAAAAGAAAAAAAAAGTAATTCACATGCAGTAATTCACAAAGAGATTTCAGACATGATAGACATCCTAAGAAATATTTGACTTTCCTAATCTTTCAGGGAAATTATTCTGCTGGAAAGTCTTATTCAGTCAGTTCAGCATAAAACTCCCTGGTACCAAGAAGAAAGAAAATCCTCTTGCCTTGGAGAAACGTGGGACTCGCCAGCACTGCTCTGGGCTGCGGCTCTGCCAGGTGCCATGGAGGAAGGGTGCTGCCACCTGGGCTCTGCTGGGCATAAAGGAGGGCAGCAGTACTCAATGGGGAGCACAAGGAGAAGCTTCTCCCTTCCCATAGACCCCGGGAGCTGTGCAGCTGTCCCATTGCAGGCACACAGCTGCCAGGAGCTAGGCCGTGCTGGGCACCCAATTCCGTGCACCCCGTGTGCTCCCATCTCCCTGGCATTGTGGCTCCTTGGTGGTTCCCAGCCTATTTGTCTCATTTCTTTGCAGACTGCACAGCTCACAGTAGCTCCTCTTAATCCCCGGAGGCAGGACCCAGACATGGTGGAAGTCACCCCATACCCCCCGAGATCAGCAGAGTGACATTGTCTTATGCTGGGCAATGGCCCGGGCCATGCACTCAGATGTGTTTGGCCAGCAGCCTGGGAGTTCTCGACTTTTACAGGTTTCAACAAAAGGCGTTGAGAAGAGCTTTTGATATGGTTATTTGATCAGAGATCAAACGTTTCCCCTTTGCATTCATCCTTTTCATGTTTCCAGTATGTAAGTTACATTTTAAAAAAAACACTCACCCTGCAGGTGTTTGGACACGTGCTTTGAGAAATCTCTGGGGCAACTGCAGGAGAGAAATGGCAAAGGTTTAAGAAATAATGACCAGGGACTGGCGCTGGCCCCGTGCGGTGCCTCCACAGGGTGAGTCTGGAGCTGCCCTGCTGCTGTGCCACCCCACACCTTACCCTCCACTCAGCAGGCCCTCGGTGAGGTGCTTGCTGCCGTGAGCATGGCCGTTGTCCATGGGCCATGGCTTTGCACTGTTCCCGAACCACCTGCAGAACGAGATTTCCTTCCAAGAAATAAAGCCCAAGCAGGCAGGCAAACTCGCTCATCTTTCCTGGATTTTCATTTTTCTTTAAATGACCTTTACAATGTTTTCCCTTAAAGCAATGTCTATTTTTAACCCACTGATGCCATTTAATTAGTCATTTTTCACGAGAGGCGCATCTGACTGGAATTCATGCTCTTTTTCTACCCTTTTAGCAGCACATACATTTATTTTCCTACCAGAGAGTAAGATGGGATCTCTTAGTCTCAGATCTAATGATCTCTAATGGTTATTTCCTTCTCCGTTACCATTCACCTCAGACCCTGGAAGTCAGCAGCTCAGTCACTGCACTTTATGGCTCGTCTGACTCAGTGCAGCAGCTGACTAATGTGCTCTGAAGTCAAGAAGATGCATTTAGTAGAAAAAGAAACGTGTGCATTTAGAAATCTATTTTTTCGGTCGCTTATATACCTGTCCCTGGTGAGCACTGCTGGGGGACACCACAGGGGTTGCTGGGCATGCGCTGGGCTGCCTTTTGCAAAGTGCAGCTGGTTGAGTGTCATATAAACAAACAGACAAGGTTGTGTTGGCCATGCCAGCCAGCCAACAGGCAAGCTAAAAGCCAAGGAAATTGTTCCAGGAAAAAGAAAGAAAAGCTTAATCTTAGTAAAAATATAGTCCCTGAGCGCTGGCAGGGTCAGGGTCAGATTGGGTTACGTGTTGTATAAGTCCCTGTTACACAAGCCAAGGCAGGCTGAGGCTTTCCCGGGGCCATTCAACCCTGTTTTCTCTTGCACAGTTTGGTGTTTCTCTCTCATTCCTTTTTTTCCCTCACTGTGCCTCCTCCAGATGTCTGCTTGGACATCAAACAGATCAGTCCACATGTTTCTATCGTTGTGATTTGGAAGTTCCTACCAATCACTTTGTCTTTAAATAAAATAGATGTGGGAACTTACGGGGAGATCTACAGTAACTACAGTGATCTACAGTGGCTGCAGTAAAGCGTAAATATACATTTTCATATATATATACACACACACACTTATATATGTATGTATACCTTACGCATACAGATACTGTCTGTGTTACAGAGAAAAAAACATGCTCATAGAATGGCTTGGGTTGGAAGAAACCTTGAAGATCATCCAGTTCTGACCCCTTAGGTAACGTTCATTCTGCACTAGTGAAACAGTCTGCTCCAAAGCAAAGCAGTTAGAACACAGGGATCAGATGCAACCATCACTTATACCTGTGCAGTCTGGGCAAAATAACAAATGGCATTGTGAAGGCTTCCAATAACAAAAAAAAAAAAAAACAAAGAAAGAAAGAAAGTACCATCATATTTCATATAAATAGCATGACTGTTATTCCTCATCCCACGGCCAGCTTCACTGCAACTGTTCTGAAAGATACTTTCCCTTCCGAATATGTGTTTTCCCTTCAGAGCACCCCTTCCTATTCAGCTTGAGGCTCTGTTTTTTCCAGGAAAATTAGTGGCAAGCCAACATCTTGGCCAGTGCTCGCCAGCCTTCTCTTTACATACCTGTACCCATCATCCAGACAGACGTCCTGAAAGCACCTTCAGGATATTTTTTCAGTGGAGCTATGCGAATTAAGACTGCTCTTCCAAGCAGACTTTCAGAGCGCACCTCCACCTCCAGAAAAAGCCACCTTGAATCTCTTGACTCCTCCTTTGTCAGATCACTTTCGATTTCCCAGTTCACCAGAAGAGACACACACGTTCCAGTCAGAAACACAACCTCAGCACATCGCCAACACTCTACTTTTGATATTTTTCTCATTTCTGTGTTTGACTAATGGCTCTCAATTGAGCACACTTCTACAATACTTGACACCAAGATCCAGAAAAGCTGCTGAAGTATACACGTGCAACTCATCTGGTCTTGCAAAGAAAAAGAATAACATTGTATTGCAAACAGCATCCCTGGAAAATTCCTAACAATTTTTCTTAACTACAGAGAACATACAAATGTCCTAACAACTACAACCTGCTTCTCAACCAACAAGAAGGGCGCTGTCTAATGCAGTCTTTCCATGACAGGGAAAGAACAAAACAGTTCTGAAACCCTGACCTGAAACAGACCTGAAACCCACTGACTTTAGAGAATTCCATCTGAGGACTGCCCCTGGAGCAGGAAGACAGGTACTCAGAGCTTGAGCTGAAAGCTGCAGAGTTTACAGTCTTCAGATTTTGCAAGGCGTTATACCTCGGCAGGTGTGTGTTTTATACCTTGGCTAGGCATGAGTGACACAAAGATTTTATATTTCCCTGCCCCTTTCTGTAGACTTCTTTTCAAGTCACCTGTCTTATACCCCACCTATCCCAGGGCTTCTTTGTGCAAAGCCAAGATGTCTCCACCTTGCAGTGCACACTACCTTTGGCAAGCTGACCGCTGCTCTTCCAAATAAATAAATAAACAAACAAAAAGTGAATAAAGTCCAAAGGAATATTCTGATTGTCAGTGGCTGTTCTGTCTCAAACTAGATCAGTTTGACATAAGTCATTTATTTCGTAGTTAACCCCAGAAAAGTCCTGCAGGGAATAGAAATTCATGCATTAATCCTGCTCACCAGTTTGGTTCCACGTTGAGTTGGATGAAGGAGCTGCTGCAACCCAAACTCAAATTTATTGCTTCAAATACTGTAAAAAAGCAACACTCCAGAGCCCCTTGCGATCCTCACACAAACACTTTATTACAGAGGGAAGAAAGAGACAACACTGTAAAGTGCTGAGCATTACAACGAAACATAAAGCAGCATTAAAGTTGCTCTGTGCCTAATGCTGTGGTTTAAGCAGCTAATCTTGTTTTGATTGAATGGCATGTTCATTACAGCAAATAAATCAGCAACGTGTGGGATTATTGAAGAGGAAAGACATATTAAACCAGTTTAGGGCATCATATTGATTTTTTTGTTTTAAAGTGTCCGATTTAGCTTGGCGTTTTTCAACAGTCAGTTCTAATAAATGCTCGTAGAGTACAGATTAAGCAGGTGGGAATGCTGCCCAGAAAGAGTATTATGAATAACTTAAGGCACTGGTTTAATTGCAGCAATCCATGATACTTACTGCGCTGGCACCAGAGTGGAATTTTCAGTATTAAAAGTTAAAACTTCAACCCAACTACTAGCAAGTCCCTTTCTTTTCTAAAATATTTGAAATAGCTTTCCAACACTTTCACCTTAGATAGAAGTAGGGAAAGATTTTCAGGGTTCATTTAATTATTTAACTTCTAGCATAACTCATTGAGTAATTTTAAAAATGTAATTAGCAACTGTTAACTTGACACTACTTGCATCTGGCTGCAATGCACTGCAGCAGCACCTCTGCCCTCCTTGCCATTCCTTTTTGCGAGATACACACAAGCAAAACAACCCAAATGCAGCTCACGCTCCTTTCAAAGCTATGCCCTGCTATAGAGCATTCCTATGTATTTTAACCACAGCAGACGGGCCAGGAGGCTGCTGAGGCTGCAGGGCACATCAGTTTTCTCCTATTTATTTCTCCAGTTACCCAGCATCCATGTGCTGGGGAGCACAGCTTGTTCAGAGCAGAGCCCAAAAGTGGGGAATCAAACACAGCTGTGGGTCCTGTGCAGCTGTATCCAACTCTGGAGATAGTCCTGCGGGGAGTTGGATTAGGTGACCTCCAGCAGTCTCAAAGCAGAGCTGACAAGAGGGAAAAAAATACATTTAAGACTTCGGTAAAAGAGCAAAACATTTCCCAATACCAAATGGCCTTGCCACTGCATAAGCACTTTGGCATAAATCAGAAGTGTTCCAGGCAGCTCCTTAGACCTTGAGGCAGATGCTGGGGGAAAGTAATTTGGACCAGCATCATCTTTTAAGTAGATAGTTGCTGCGTTTCAACTCTTGGCACAACAGGAGGCTGCCAGCTGCACCTACATCATCCTGGCTGACTCCAGCAGGTTAGAAGAGACACTAATTGCAGTACTGGGAGATGTA
>JAOWBP010001760.1:55305504-55316354 GCA_028571105.1 Tragopan temminckii | reverse complement strand
TCACCTGACAGCCACAACTTTTCAAATATGATGGAGAGCAGCTCGGCAACCACCTCAGCCAGCTCCTTCAGAACCCTGGGAAGCACACCATCCGGCCCCATAGGCTTGTACACATTCAGTCTCATGAGGCGTGAGGCGAGTTGTGTGAACCTTGATAGATAGGATCCTTCAAGAGTTAGTGGAAGGGAAACAGTCATAGCACTGCTAACCCAGAAGTGCCTGTTTTGGATGTCCAATAAAGACAGATGCACTGTGCTCCTGAAGAGTTTTTCCTTACCGGCTATGAAGAGTCCATGGACCAAACTTGGAACATTTGCATTTAGTTAGTACTGCAAATGTCAATTTTGTGGTCAGGCAAGTCCTCCCCCCCATCAGTGTCTTTGCATTTCTTCTTCCCATTTTATGAGATCATAGAATGTAGAATCATAAGGGTTGGAAAGACCACCGAGATCACCTAGTCCAACCACCAGCCCACCCTTCCCATGCCTACTAATCATGTCCCCCAGTGTCACATCTCCACACTTCTTGAGTATCTCCAGGGACAGCAACTTCACCACCTCCATGGGCAGCCTGTGCCATTGCATCACCACTCTTTCTGGGAAGAAATTTTTTCTATGTATCCATATTATAATGGTATTTTCTTTTTTCTATCTTTTGCCCTTTTTTTGCCCTCTTACACAGCGAAGTCCTTAAAGACCATCACCAGGATTCACTTGGTAGGAATTAGCTACTTTTAGGACATCTACTAAATAAGTTGTTTTAGGATAAAATTCTCATAGAAAAAAAAACAGTATCTTAGGAATAAATGAAAATGCCTTTTTCTTATCATAAACTGAGGAGAAGGTAATCAGTTCTGTGATTCAACTTTCTAAAATGAGGTAAAATTAACTCCTCTGTTTATATAATACCAAGCAAAATGGAGAGCTTGGTTTGTGTGCTTTATAATACTACTTTAACTGCCTTTGCATCTTAAATAATGTAGTGGCTAATTAATTTGGAAAACCTAATTGACAACCAATATAAGAACATCTAAGTCTTTTTCCCTAGTAATGAATATAGCAGACATTTTAAATCTAGTTACTGCAAGCTGAGTAAATGATCCATAGAAGTATTTCACAGCAACCAGGACACTAATTGTCTCTCTTCTCAACACAACGCACAGGATTTCTGAGTACCCAGAAATGGTCTCAACTTCCTGGTTCTCTGACTTGAAGTCATATTTCACAGTCTGTGAAAGAGGCAGTCGTTAGATGCTGCTGCCTCCCTCCAGCTCAGCCCAATCCTTTCTGGAGGAAATAATTGTTTTTGCCAGACAGCCTTGCAGAACTTGCTACTGTGCAGCTAAATTTAATTACTTTCAGCTTTTATCCAGAAACAACACTTTCATACAAATGACCATGAAGACGTGTTACTGGCAGAGAATATAAACTATTGCTACCCAAATCCCTTTAATCACCACAAAAATGAACATTGTGAAGTGAAATTGGTGGTGAGTTCCTGAGCACAAGGCTTTTTTTGTCCAGCTGCCTTCATGGAGTTGAAGCTGAACCTCAAGACCTGCTAGTGTCTCAACACCTAGATAGGAATGGCACCTGGCCCCTTCCCAGCCCTGAGGGGTTGGATGAGCTGGCTTTGCAGCCCAGAGGGCCCACATGGGCATTCTCCACACTGAACTTTTCTTGCTCGGGAAGCTCATAGACTCATCAAAACCAGAGATGTCAGCCCCAGTCCTTCACAAGTTTAGCATGAGCTCATTCTCAAAAGAGGCTGTATATGAAGCAGAGCAAGCTGCACATTTGTTGCCTCTTCATGGCTTCTGTTCCCAACATGCTTAATTTACATGAAAAACGATAGTGCCTCTTCCTACCTGGCAGCCTGCCCCCAGGAGAAGGAAGCTTGATCACCTCCAATCCATTTGACACCACTATCACCAAAAGTCAATTGATGCTGGGTGTTAGGGTTGCTGAGATGCTCTCCTCTCTGCTGGACTATCAGTCAGCACACCTGTGTTCCCTGCAGGGCAGCTGATCCCTGGCTTCTCATTACCCCGAAGTAACACAGTCTGATACACCTGTGCCTTTCACAGTTAGTAGGGAGGGAAATCTATCTCCTTGGGATGTCAGCTCTTACAGGAATGCAAGGAAAGCATCCAAAGGAAGAATTTCCAATATTTCTCTGGATGTCAAGAGCTAGATCTGTTCATTAAACTGGTGGCCATTTATACCAGACGCTAGCCAGAATGTAGAGCTTACTAGCTATAATTTAAGCCTCTTTCTGTGTAGGGGCAATGAGAAGAACAGTACTGCTGCTGTTTTAATTGAAGAACGGCCTTTCTACTTCCAAATTACACAGGCAGAGGTGGGACAGCTGGTTGTGGAAACCCTTGTCACCATATCTGAAACCAGATTAATGTGTCAGAATCCCCAATACAGAACAGCATTGCTGTTCAATTTGTCTCACTGTGAACTCCATTCTGTCCTCCAGCTGTGATGCTGATTTCTTTCTCCCCTTTTTTCTTAGCAACTGCTCTATAGAATGTTCCTGGCAACCCTTTCTCTTCCTCCTCTTTTTCACCAATTGGGTTTCTCTTGTTGCTCTTGCTGCTTGAGTCCTATTTGCCAGCTATAAAATGGTTGCTGACCTCCCTGTATGGCTGTTTCTGCCTCTTGCACCTCATGGACTTTCCAGTTACCTTTTGACTACTGCTCTGTCTTGCTTGGTCCTCCCTTTAGCCCATCAACCTGATTATAGGCACCCGTAACTCCCCTCTCAGATTCCCTTTCTCTCCCATACCCACTGACCACTAACTGCCAGCTCCCACACTGCCTCACTCCATCCTTGCAGAGGCTCTGGTGAACGTCTTTGAATCCTTGCATTCACACTCTGCATCTTTGCTTTTCTCCTCGGGAAAAAAAAAACTCCTTTCTTCATCCACTCCCTGTCAGAGTCCCTTCAACCTCCTCCCATCATTTCTCGTTCTCTGCTTAACACATTTCTTCTCCGGACTCACCAGCATGCTCTTTCTATGGAACCCTTCTTCCTCTGTTTTCAAATAAGCCTCTGAAGTCCCTGCAAAAACAACCCTCCCCTACATACCATTATGCCTTTCTCCTCCTTTACCTCTTATGCTTTGAAATGACTGGTTTACTCCCATTCTCCTGAACTCACCTCTCTGACACTCAGCGGTCTGGTTTTCAGCCACTTCACTCTGCAGGAATTGCTCTCTCTAAAATCTCTAATGATGTCCTTCTAGTCAATTCTAACTGCCTCTTCTCCAGCCTCTTTCCCTTTGATTTTTTCCAACACCTTTGACATTTCAGACCATTCCTTCCCTTGGAGTTCCCCACAACTCAGCTTCTCTACTGAAAATTGCCATCTTTAGTTTTAGGAGAGGGTGTTAGCTGACGGCCAGAAGTGTAATAATGAGGGCATAATGAAAAGGATAATTCTTTGTATTGTCTTCTGAACACTAATGAAGTTTCTCTTAGGAAACCATGTTGGGCAAACCCAACAGTAAGGAAATTTGGAGATGGATTTATTTTGAACTATATATGGGTATGCAACACAGATAGAAAAAGAATCAGGCTGGGAAAATAACGGAGGCTTTCCAATGTCAGGTTAGCTGAAAGTCAAAGAGCATCATGCAGAGCAAAAGCAAATACTGTGGCATAGTGAAGGTCAAAGTCAAAGGTTAAAGGTGTTTTTTTATTTAAATCCTATATCTCGGCAATGAAGCCAGGAGCTCTTTCCAAGCTAGACTACTTTTGCAAAGTTACATGGGTAACACGATCAGATGTTCCTACTGTTTTGCTCTGACTGTACACTTTTACACAAAATTTGTTCACTTTAAAAGCAGGTGGAATAAAATCTGTAATCAGTATATGCAGACCTTAAAATCAGAAGTTCATTCTCACAGCATAGAGACACATAACTCAGGAGAGTTAACGTGAATTTCACATCAAACTGGGAGGTTACAACTGCTGCACTCTGTCTCCTGCTACTCTGGTTTCATGCTCTGTTTGCCTACTGTACAGTGTGCAGCACAGTGGTGGATGGTGAAACACCCTCTTTCCTGATGAGGTTAGAAGTTAGAATAGGTTGCAAAAAATGATGTTTAAAAAAGGTGGATTTAACTCTTAGATGCTCTACTCCTTCCACAGTGTGTCAAAGCAATTAGTGAGTGTCAGATCAAAGGGTTTGCTTTGCAGACGGAGGAGAAATAGAATCCAGTGTAAGATGTCCCACTGCAAGGACAAAATATATGCAAATAAATTGCAGGTAATTAGGAGATCTGATACTATACCACCGCCAGCAGGAGAGGCTCAGCAGTTACATCTGATAATAGCCTCTTTCTTGTATTTAGGGATCACTTTTTTCCACTAGGAGAGCTAAATATTGATTAAGCGATATTGCAAATACCACATGATTATCAAAGCAATTACAGGGATTAACTTCCTAAAATGTTCTAGCGTAACCTCAGCTGCAGAAAGCATGCCAACATGGTAATGACTATTAACATCTGTATAAATCAAAGTAATCCCCTGGGTTTGTTGGGTTTGGTTTGTTGTTGTTTTGTTGGTGGTGGTGGTGGTTTGGTTTTGTCTCAGACTCTGATTGCTCCTATATATGGTGTACTTTTTACGAGCACATGGGCTATAGCACTGAGAAAGCTCATTCTGCTTGCCTAGAGGCACCTGCTTTGTGCTGGGGGAAGACCAAGGCCATGCGAGGTGGACACAAGATGTCTAGTTGTGTTGCTCACTTCCACATGAGGACACCATCAGTGCTAGAGCGGAGAAGGTGACCCTGCCATTCACAGTATGCCATGCGGATATGCTGACCTGAATCATACCCACAGTCTTGTTTCCTGACAGTGTGATCTACCCAAGGACTGAATGTGCTGCAGCCACCTTAGAGAAGCTTATCTCCACTGAACAAGTGCTCAGGCTGAGGCCCAGCACACGGAGTCCAGGCTTCTGGGCATCTCCCAACCCCCAGAGCCCACATTTGGATTCATGCTGATGGGGACGGATCACTTCTGCTTCCATTTTCCCCTTCTCACTCTTCTCGTAGGGGTAGAAGAAACTTTAAAGCATGGGAGAGACAGACAGAGAGAGCATGACGCCCTATAATCCAACAAGTCAACTTCCCGAGCTCAAACATGAACTGATTTTTTTTTTCTTCCCTCGCCTTATAAAAAAGAAATTGACTTTTGTTTGGAGTTTGTGAAAAGTGGGACTCGGGGCCCAGTCAATGGGGCTCCCCGCGGCGCGGGCTGAGTGGAGCCATCTCGAACCAGTCAGCCGCGGCACCAATTAATCCGCTCTTTGTCACAGCCCCGGCCTCAGCAGCAGCGGCAGCAGTAGCAGCAACACATTTGGCCATTGTTCAGACCTTCATGCAACGGGATTTACCCTTTCAAAGAGGCAGTTTTGTCCCAAAGAGTTCGAGCGGAAGTTTCTCACTGACAATTTGCCCCAAATAGATAGATTTGTCAGCAGCAACCTTTAAAAGCAAAAAGCCATGGAGGGAAAAGGGGAGAAAAAGAAGTGTGGGGGAAAGAGCAAGGGCATCCTTGTCTGTCTGTCTGTCTGGGAATCTGTCTTGAGCAGGTGGGATGGCACCAGGCCTGAGGTGCAGCAGGGCACAGTGGCGTTGGTGGGCTCAGTTTCTTGACAAGGCAGATGCAGTGAGGGAGCTAACAAGCTCCTGGGCAGCTGTATGGCTGCTCTGACTTCTGAAAGTCTTTCAGGGAGCTCCTTTTACATGGCTTTGTCGTACATAGCACCATGCCAGGCTGGAAGGGTTTCCCAGCCTAGAGGGGCTGCAGGCGGGACAGCTCTGGAAGCAGCAGGCCTGGATCCAGACCTGTTACCAACACCTACATTCATACCAACACGAGCAACTTTTTGTCAGCAGGATGGTGCAGCATTTCCCACACACAGTGCCCTGGAGCCCATAACCCAGGCAGAAAAGGTTGAAACAATCCCTTGGCTATTTCCTGCCACCATACCAGTGCTGCTGTGGTCCTTAAGGACGATCTCTGCTGTGGGCTGCAGGGACCATTTGCATGAGCTGAGTGTCTAATGAGGCCTTCCTGGGAGCACTGGAAGTTCTCTCCCCAGCCAGGCACCAGCAGGCCCATGTCCTCTTCTGGCAGCAGGAGGTAGCCCTGCCTCCTGACAGGCTGGCATCTCTTTGTGGTACAAATTTGGGCAACAGCAAAAAATATGCCTCATCACACCTGTGACTCCACGTCCCATCCTGTTACACCCATTAGGGTGACCAGCAGGTTTCTGGTAACTCCATGGAGCTGAAAACTTGCGCTGTGCCCTGGGAAAGCCCAATACACAGGTTGACCTCTGCCTTGACCTCCTAGACCATGAGCATAAGCTGTCCTGCCCCAGAGGCAGCAAAGAAGCCAAATTCTTGGGAGAATGAGTGGTTGTTCTGCAGCAATGTTGTTTGTCTTCTGGTATTTGAGCAGTTTGAATTCCCAAACAAAGCTGAGGAAACCCAGTTCGCTGAAGTAGGGCTGTTGCAGTTTTCTGACTGAAAGGAGGGGCATGAGAGGTGGATGCACGGCAGCTATACAGCTCTAAAACTTTGTGGTGAGCTCAGGAAACTCCATTGCCTGGTGACAGGCAGTCCAGCTCTTCTGTCAGACTACTTTGTCTCGCTGTATCTTAAATGGATTTGATCTACGTTTCTCAAAGAACCTCATTGTTTGAGTACTGCCCTGCCCACTGGTGTTTATTTGATGGCCTTCCCAAGGCATTTCCTGAGAGACACAAGAAAAATGAAGGCCAAGTTCAAACTGACAGCTAAAATAGCATCAGCCTGCTTTATACCCACCCCATCCCCTTAAGCCTGCCTACACCTGCGCTTTGAATTGGAAGAGAGTAGAAGTAACCTAATTACAAATCAGCCAGAAGGAGGGGTTCCTTGCGATTAGGTTAGGGCAGTTCCAAGCAAATAGGCTTACAGTAAAACTGGGAGACACTGAGATAGAAATGAAACATTGAGGTCCATGCTTGAAGACACTGAAGCGCGTCTCCTGTTCTGGGCCTTCAGCACAGGGGGCAAAGTTCATTCGACAGTTGCAGTGTTCTCAGCTGCAGCAGGCAAATGGATGCCCTCAGATCTTCCCCATCTCCACAGGAGGTTTAAGAGACTATAAGAATATGCACAGACATAACTTGCAATGGTGCAAAGCTCCAAGACAGGCTAGAAGTCAAACAGTGTAATTGCAAATATGTTCTAAGACAGTTTTCTCCAGAAAGTCCAGGCCCATGTGGCATCTCTCCTGTAGAGACCTCATTCGTTTGACTCTCAGGAATGCAGAAGTAACTTAACACCCATGTTCTTCCCTGGCATAAGAAGAACACTAGTACCAGAGACAGTGACATTCCCTAGGAAGCTTAGTTGTCCCATCCTTAATCCCTTCTCATGTCTGGCCCTCAGCATCAATCAGATCAACAGGGTTCCCAAGGACAAAGCCCTCCTTCTTCCTCAAGTAGCGATTTTCCTCATGGTATTTTCAATCATATCCAGAGGAAAAATCCAGCTTCTGGATGTATCAAAAAATGTCCTCAGCTACAGCATGTTTACCAAGTGCCCAAGTGAACAGAAGAATCCAGGTCCTCTGTTTATCTGTCATCCTCGTGACAGCAAAAGCACTAGGTAGACTTTAGCAGCATCAGCCAACACTGGCTGCAAGGACAATACATAGAAAATGCCAATAATTATCAAACAAATGCTCCTGACAACACAAAATTGGTTAATTAACCATACAGTGGATTTTTAAGTAGTTTCTCATGTGCGTTTGCAGCCAAATTGTAGTATTTGGATCACTTTCAAGGTTTCCTTAACATGATGATTTAACATACAGTATAGTCTCTGCACTTGTAATTGGAGTAAAAGCACTGTTGAGAAACAGTCCGTGCATCGAACTTCTGCAGCTAGTAACCAAGTTACCTACCAGAGCTACACGACTTTGCTTTGCCAGCATTAGCACTGCCACAGAGCTGAGTAACTGCAAGAAGCAGTTAATGCAAACATGACTGGTTGTTGCTGCTCTACACACACTGCTCCATGCTGAACTGCCACCTGTGCACATCCTCTGAATCTTGAACTAAATGCTCCAGTTCTTTTCACTCTGCATTGTAGCACAAAGACTGAAGCCAAAAGGTAAAGCTTTGTCCAGTAACTCCCAACATATTTTCCCCTGATATATATTTATTTATGCAAGCCAGTCCTCAGGAGAAAGAGGTACATGTGACTGTTGGATCACATCTCACCAAAGAGATACCTTCTCTTGTACCCACCCACTTGAAATCCGCCGATGCTTCCAGTGCTGCAGTGTTCTTGTGACAACTGCAGTATAGCTGCATCTGGCAGAATCATGTGGGGACACCACTGAAAACATCTGAGGTCTTTTTCTAAAGCACTTGGAGCTTGGGATCCCTGGGTCAATAGTGTGCAACCACCCCACAGGGCAGAAAGCAGCAAGAACCACCAAAACACACTGCGAGTTGAAGTACATTGTATTTGGGCAGGTGACCTGCAGCTCTGATTGTTCATGACAGATTTTGCAGATGTACGTAAGCAATCCTGCTGAAGCACACTGAACCTGTTTCATATGGAAGATGGAAGACTGCAGGATCAGAATCTGTCTCTCCGTGATACGTTTTCATTTGACTGTATTACTTGTTCAGATAGAACAAGTGGAAAAAGCTGCAGGAGTGATGATTTTACAGAGAATTGCAGCAGAGCTCTGCTTTCTTCTTTTCCTGGACTTCAAAGTACTGGATTTTGCTACACAAACTCAACTCACTCACTTAAGAAGTTCAACGTCCTATCCTCAACAATTTCTGATGTTTCAAATGACAGAAAATCCCAACTAACCTCATCATAAATCTAGTTAGTTTCAGAGTGACGCATGCTGTGATCTTCTCTGTTTGGACTTGCAAGTAATTGCTCTACCCACAAAGATACTCTGTGACCTATATTTTATGAGGCAGGAGATAAAGCAAGCATGCCTATAAATGTCATAGACAGTCATACAACTATTCATCTTTTCGTAAAATCTCTGTGCACCGACTGACTCAGTACATTCAGGCAGCGCTGAATGCTATATGCTGACTCAATGCTGCATCTGGAAATATTTATTTTTGTTGATTCTAAATTCGTTTCCCTAAATAGATACCACAGATCTGGTCTCCAGCCAATATCAAGAGACATAGCTGAATAGAAGTCAATAGAGCTGAGCCATTCTACTGCCAGCTAGAAATATGTTTCTTCCGAAGAACGTTCATTGCTGCCATTACACAGAGTATTGTGCCATTGCCTTGAAGGTCAGCTTGTAAATAGGCTTCTGCAGCAAAACCTGGGAAGCCAATCTACCACAAAAATGATTACACTCAAGGTATTATCAATCACAGCTGAGGCAACCCTTTGGTTTAGGACTTAACCAGAGATATTCATTTAATGGATCGGTAGCATAATTTTTAAATATCACAGCATAGCTCCAAGATGCATCTGTGCCTTGTAGTCAGCATTGAAAATAAACAACTATTAAAGTACAGAACTGATTAATTTAAAGTTTTCTTTCACTGAGATAATGATCTCTTTGTCCTCATAGTCAGACTGTTAGCTAGTTGTGCCTTTAACTAGCTGGGTCTCAGCTGGCTCCAGCGTTGATACTGCCTTTTGTGTTCTTGTCAGTAAAATTAAAATGAGGTTGTTCCCCTCTAAATTAAATTGCAGCCGCTGCTACATCATTGGCTTATTACAACACTTTGATTTATATCTAACTAGCAAACTAACAAATAAGTCAACTTACTAACTAGAACCGCTTTGTTAGGCACTTGTCTCACATTGTCTAGATGGGATCAGGTACCAATGTAGGCGTATAAGCCAAGCCTGACATATCCCTTTCAAAGGCATGAGTGATTAATGGGGCATTTCATTGCTGCAAGTGAACTCAGGCTTGTTCCACCCCTGAATAAACGTACTGAGGGAGAGTGCAATGACTTGCACGGATTCTCTGCTCCAAATATCTCTCCTAGGTGCAGTTTCTTCCTGCTATTCCACACAAGGGAGCTTTGCAAATATGTTATCCTCAGATGCACATGAGGAAATAGAGAAACATGGTCGTTGTTTAATACAGTCATTGACTTCTCTCACCAAGCACGCACACACAAAGAAGAAACTCAGTACCATTTCTCTGGTATCTGCAAGGAATACAGGTCGTGTCTGACTTTCTGCAGCACTGGTAACTAAAGGATGAGCTGAGAGCAACTCAAGTGAAAAGGCTGTGGGAGGTAATTGTGGTGCCTTCTTCTCAGTGAGCAATAGCTGAACAAGTAGAAAGTCATTCCCGGGGGTAGCAGGAGTTTCACTTTTCAGGGGATGTACAAACAGGAGGAAATCCCTCCTGAGCCAGGAGAGAGGGAGAGTTTACAAGACAGTCTTTTAATTGGATTATCTTTCTGCTTCTCAGATCTTCACCTTTTGGAAAAACGCCTTGTTTTGCTCCTGGGCACTTTAGGACAGCAAGACCATGGAAGTTCATTACTCAAGTTGTGTTTCATTTTACAGAGTTTTTCTGTCAGACAAGACCAAGGTAATAATTCTGAAATGCCATTTCTACCAATGGTGCAAAATGAGCAACCCCAAAAGCATCTCAGGTACCTCCATAGGGAGGAACATTAAGAGAGGGAGTGTCTTAGACAGTTGGCTCAGAAGAAAAACCACTACACAAAATGATGATTCCTCTTCTCTTCTCTTCTCTTCTCTTCTCTTCTCTTCTCTTCTCTTCTCTTCTCTTCTCTTCTCTTCTCTTCTCT
>JAOWBP010001760.1:55279647-55297664 GCA_028571105.1 Tragopan temminckii | reverse complement strand
TGAACTTACATTACAATTAGTCCAATATAGTGGCATGAGAATATGGCCAGCCCCCAGTATTTTTTCACCATTAATTAAAATCTTCCCTAATCTGTCTTGTTTTCCTCTACGACAATTTGTCTTTGCTTCAAGTAAATCACATGTGAACCATACAAGATGAAGCAATTTCTTAATGACTCGATTCTTGATGAGGACGCTGTGTGCTTTGTATAATGCACTAATTCTAAAAAAGTAATGAGATAATTATAAAAAGGAAGGGGAGAAATCTACGCAAAACTCCAATCATAAAAGATGTTTAATACTTCGATATGATTTAGCTAATTTCACAAACTTGTTGCTAGAAATGCCATGCCTCAGATGTTGCATGTACCAGACATCAGAGGAACTAGTTGCTCTCCATGGATTCATGTTGCAAGATTTGCAGTAAACATGCAAATATAGATTTTGAACTGAGCTTCTTAGGGAACAGTGTTTTATGCTGAAGGGTACAGCATGACAGTGTGTCGTAAAGACAAGGGCTATTGAAAAGTCTTTTTTATAGTACCAGATCTTAAAGCCTCTGTCATGATAGCAGACTAACAAGCAGCTGTGACACTGTCAGCGACTGAGTGTGTGAGAGGAGGGATGGGCAGGGCCCAGGAGGCTGCACAGGCCTTAAGCAACCACCCTCAGGAAGGCAGTGGTCTCCCTGCAGTACACTGGTTTCTACCGTTGTCTTCTGCTGCTGTTATTCCTGTGCAGCATTGGATCTCAAGGAGCAGGCCCCACTACCAAGGAGATGCAGCAAGCATGCTGCACCAGTACAGCTGCAAGGTGTAGGAAAGTTCTGGGCCCGTCTCCAGACCACTGATGTCTGCAGCAAACAACAATGTTCATGAGAAGCTCCTTAGGTGAAGGTTTCATTTGACATAATACGGATGCGTTTCCCAGCAGGCCATCTCTGTTTGTGTGTGAGGGAGAAGGAATGTCTCCATTGCATGTGACCAGGCACGCCTCAACCAGCAAGGCCTGCTTTTCTGCCACCTGCCATCATTAACAACCCACTGCCTGCTTCACCTTCAAGACTAATATGAGTGAACCACACATAAAAATCCCAGCCATTCTAGATCCTTATTCCCACCTGCTGCACCTCAGTGCAAACTGTCTTCCTCAAAACTTTGAGCTGCTTGGGCCTTCTGCCACATGGGTCCCCTGTAGTGTTCAGGAAAGCTGGAGAAGAAATAACCCTGATTTTAATCACCTTGTTTCACAAATAATCAGACCATTGATTTTTATAACAGTGCTGTTGCAGTATTTAATTGACAATGGCCCATCTGTAAATGTCTGAATTTCTCTTTTTGTATCCCCCCTGACATCTGCTTGAGTAGAATCAGAAACCTTTTCCTGGATTTGCTCTTTGCTCTTGCTTTTCTGGAAAGGGAACTACACTGTGACTCTGGGACTCCGGAACAGCCTGATCTTGAAAGGAAGGAAACAAGCAGAAGCCAATTTGCTGTCCAGACACAGGCTCATGATGGCCGTGCCACTCCTCTGACTGAAGTAGAGGCTGCCCCTTCCCCACCTCTTCAGAGCCTGTCACACTGTTATAGTGGAGCCACACAACCAAAACGCCATGCTCTGAGCTTGCTGGCCTGCGCGCCTGCCCAGCTGCTCCACGAGACAGATCAGCCCAATGCAATAGAAAGCAAGAAAAAGCCATGCTAGCAAGACGAGATGGATTAAGAAGCAAAAACCGGTCCTTTAGAAAGCCTGGTATTTTTTGTTTCTTTGAAGGGCTGAGTATGACTTCAGCATGAATTACTTTAATTGATGGTTTTACAGACTTATGCATAGGCATGAAGAAAGCCTCAGCTATTGGAATAGTCTCTTATTTCTAAAGTCCTCTGACTTTAAACGCTCAGTGGGAAAGAACATATGAAATTGATATCTTCCAGGAACCACCATTCACTACCATTGTATCTGCATGAATGAATGACAAAAAACGTATTACAAAAACAAATGAAAGGCTGGCAAATCATTTCCTATGTCATGCAGAAACCTGTATATCCATCAGGATTACCTGGAGGAGGGGCTGGGGCAGGCAGACTGCAGCATTTCCAAGGCTCAAAGGCAGGTTTTCTTGCTCTGGCTGGAGCAGGGATTGGTGCTGTGCCTAGACTCAAACCGCATAAAATGATCTGGGCAGTTCTAGCGTTGTCAGTGAAATTATTTCAAACGAATCATATGTAACCAGAGACAACATGCTTTTCCATCACAATTTCCTTAACCAAGTTATGTAGAAGTTCTACAACGTACATAGCACACTGAAGTCTTAAGACTATAGCAATAAGCTTATGAGAGCTCTTCTCATTCTGTTCTGAGCAGGGTGGTTTAAAACTCTCAGTGCTGTTAAGGCACTTAGATAAGGGATTCATTTTTAGTGCATGTTTTCTGTATCATCTATTACATTCATATATCTAATTCCAAGGAAAACATTCATTTGGTATGAGGTATTTCTTTCTCAGAATTTTCTAGACTTCACATGCCTTCTTTTCTATCTCCCTGAGACGCTGCTGCTATTTTCAGGGACCACAGCAATATCATGGTGGTTTGCTCTTTTCTGCCGCGTATTCTGCACAATCTGTTTTCACTGAATGAAGCCATGAGATGACCCCTTCTGAGCCCACTACAGTCTCACCTCTCCACATCTCTCCCAGGATACAGAGAGGCAGGAAATCCCTCAGTGCATCCTTTAGTCTGGGTCAGGGAGCTAACAAATGTCAGCTGAACTGGGACCCTACAAACCCCTCCTAAGATTTGGTCTGGGCCAATAACCCTTAGATGCTCTCAGTACTGGCTTTGCCATATGCATTATCAGGAGTCACGTCTCCTCATATGCACCAGTGCCTCTCCACGGAAATAGATGGCATTGCCTCCAAACAGAGAAAAGCACATCATTCGTAAAGCCAGACAATGCACAAAAATTGCAGGGAAGTAGCAATGCTGACAGCATAGCTGCTCGAATGCTGAGCTCAGAGCCCACTGCCCTGCTGATGGCTGTTAGGAAGAGCTGAAAATCCCTGGAGAACAGGAGGAAAGCACTCTTCCAATCTGTCCTAGGACAGTTCTGTGTGCCCACGGAGAGCAGGAGAAAGCCCATGCTGCCAGGAGTTGTGCTGAAAAACATAGGCAAGCGCTCAGGTCAAGTGCAGGCTCTCAGGGGCAGGACTTCTCACTCTCCTTTCTCTTCCCTTTTGGTCTACAACACAGTGCATAGTGAGCCAACACCAAGTGATTTTCTACAACGCATAGTCTCATTTCCAGACACCTTCTCTAAAAGCTAAGAGAAGAGCTAACAAATTCGGTGGGGAAAATACCATGACAAGCATTTAAAGCAGTTTTTAAAATAACAGAAATTTACATATTTAAATTGTTTGTAAATCTATAAATTATACACTATGTTATATTGTACATCTATTGTATGACAGCTGATGCTTTTGGAAGATGCTTGGAGAGAACTGTTTGTTCTAGGAATAGCACAATGGGCCATTCCAGTTGATGCTAACACTCTACTGGCTGTATCTGGTAAGAATTGCACAATTTAATGACTTTGTTACAAAAATTACCATAAAAATACATTACTGAAAAAAGAACAACATGTAAAGAATAACAAATCCCTACTGAACAATAGAGCATACCTGTCATTTATAAATCTATATTTAAATGCAAATAATGTTGTTTTGTTGTATTCATGACTGCTTGCATTGTCATTTAAATGCAAATTACTGTGTTTGTTATCATCCAAGAGAAGATTTTATATTAACTTTCATACAATATAGTCAGTTTACATGGAACCAGATAGACAAGTGTGACAATAGAGTGGATATCGATACGCAGGATTTTGTCAGAAATCAATATAAAATAAAGCAAACGCATGTAATATTATTTATTTCATCTGTTTCCGTTTCAGGCATGAACGGTGACAATACAGATTCTCAGAAGCTGAATAAAATTATTTCAGAAATACAGGCTTTACAGGAGGTTGTGGCTAGATTTAGACAACTCCGGCTAGATGCTACTGAATTTGCCTGTCTCAAATGCATCGTCACTTTCAAAGCTGGTAAGCAGAAGTCACCTCACACCTATCTGGCCCGATAGCATTGAAGTTGCCGGGTAAAAGTGAAAATGACATTTTAAACTACACGTAGCACTGCACCACCCAACTGCTTCCTGGTACGGAATTCCAACAGTCAGTGCTGTGCTTTGAAAGGCTGGCGGTGGAGCGCTGGGGAACTAGTGAGATTGCTTGATGTCCACGGGTAGTGTCAGCTGATCTGTCCCGACCCCACTGAGCTGTATCCATCTGCTTTTCAGTGCCGACACACAGCGGGTCCGAGCTGAGGAGCTTCCGGAATGCCGCTGCCATCGCTGCCCTTCAGGACGAGGCCCAGCTCACCCTGAACAGCTACATCCATACCAGGTCAGCTCCGTCGAACCCCTCCCGCAGCTGCAGGGGTGACATCCCGCTCCCGCTGTGGCAGAGAGGACATAACCACCCGGGTTTTTACAGCAGCCGGCCTCCTGGAATTAGGCGCTTCCCAAGGAAATGAGGAGAATGGTGTTTATTCAGACAAATGGAAAATGGGAGAAGGAGAGATTTTCCTCTGGGAAGTGATACTGCTGTGGGGCATTCTCAAAGGCTAGCTTTCCTCCACCTTTTATTCTGTTAAGTAATGCTAACAGTGACACTTAACATCGTACCTTAGGCAGCCTAAGTTCCTTTCACCCAGGGTCTCCAGTACACTTCCCCGAGTCATTTCCCCCATTTTGCAGAAAGAAATTGAGAAACAAAGAAGCTAGACGACTCTTCCAAGATAAACTGAAAAAAAATAAACTCGTGAAACTCATCTTGGTGTCAGAGCAGAGTGATGAGAATCAGTTTCAGAAGAAAAAAATTACCTGTCTCATCTAGAATAGGTCTCCTAGGGCACAGCAATCTTAAAACCTGCTGTACAAGCTGTAGCGGGCATCCCACAGATTGTACAGGGCTAAACCCAGGAATGGGTTACATATGCTATACAAAATGCAAATCCCCACTCTGTAACATGTGGCTGAAGGGATGAGCAGCCTCCTGCCACGGAACTGTACATAGAGGAGGGGCAGGGGAGAAGCCAAAAGAGTACACGCTCTGCATCAGCTTTCCTGGCTGGATCAAGATGCCCAGGGAGAGCTGCAGCAGGTCCTGTGAAGTCCATATCATAGCCTATGCAGTGGAGATCCATGAGAGCAGCACGGTGGGAGATGAAGTGGTGGAAGAGGCTCTTTTATGCTGTTTTTGTTTCTGAAACTTTCATCTGCTCTAACAGCAGTTCTGCCTAGCAGAAGTCAACTCCATGTTAGAGAATAGTTGGCAGCAGTCTTTGGAGCACTTCTGTTTAGCCCAAAGGCAATGTCCTGCCCTGCAGATGGGAGCAAAAACACAAATTCTGCCCAGTTCTGGCTAGTTCAGAGCAAAAAGAATCACCACTGCGCAGCAACCTGTTTCTGTTCTCACAGGAGGCCTTTCCCACGGAGAGTGCTCCCTGGAGACTCTGAGTGAGCCAGGGCTTGCTGGAGAGAAAAGCCAGGGAAAGATATTGTCACATTGCCATGTTTTCCATTCCAGGCATGGTGACATCTCCATTCCATTTTTGCACTGTAGGAAATCTTAAGCTAAAGAGAATCTTTTATAAAATATTGCTTTTCTCAAAGAAAAAAATGCTGCAAACAATGCAATGAAAGGCTGCCTGTATTCTGAGTAATGCCTACTTGCTCAACAACCTCATCTTCCTATAACGGGAAATCAAAGCTTCTGCAGCTTTTCTAGAAAAGGAGAAATCCTGGCTCTGCTATCAGAACTGTCACACTGATTCCATTGGGTTTCACCTCCTGCTTCACCCTCAGTCTGTACCTTCCTGTCAGCATTAGAGTACTGCTGCCCTTTGATTGCAGCAGGGTCAGCTGCACTCAGCAGGGTGCAAAGGAGGGTGGTCTGGAGAAATGTTTCTTCATGGATCTATTTCTGCTTATAGGGAAACCACTGCTATGCAGAGACTTGAGAATCACACTAGTGTGAAGTCAGTGTAAGCACAAGTAGAATATATATCCCGTGTTACATTAGTTTCAAAAACTGTGAGAAAGAATGGAAAATATCCTATTATGCAAATACATTACCTGGGGACAAAACACAGGTTCTTTAATCAAAAAAATTCTTTCAAAATGTCAATTGTTATTAAATGTGTAAGGCAATCAGGAGGCAAAATGATTACCATGACAATCCAGCTAAGTTTAAATTGCACTTTAAATGACAGGGTATTTATTATAGGTCAAGCTCGTCCCTGAACTGCATCAAGAACATAGTTGTAGTCGGAGGGACAAGCCAGAGCAAATCCTATATCTATATTGTTACTACTCTGAGGGAATAAACAAGGAAGCTAATCAAAACTCAGGGACCTTGCGCTATATTCTGCTAACCTCCATTAAGAGAGTTTTCTTTGGGGTCAACCTTCTTGCTCACGTGAGTACAAACCAGGGGTTTAGCACAGGTAGCACCCATCTGTACAATTCACTGAATATTGGTCTTCTCTATAACATGAAAGATTTTCTTTGGAGAAAATATCGAAAAACTTCACTAACATTTTTTTTCCTCTCTCCTTTCCAGGTACCCTACACAACCCTGTCGTTTCGGAAAACTTTTATTGCTTCTACCAGCTTTACGTTCTATTAGTCCATCTACAATAGAAGAAGTGTTTTTCAAAAAGACCATTGGGAATGTACCAATCACAAGACTGCTTTCAGATATGTACAAATCCAGTGACATATAAATTTCCTTAAAACAAACGATCAGGATGGACAGTTTGAGAAGAACTTTTATCTATGGAGAATAAGCCTCAACTAACAAAATCTACAGGAAGCATAAGCCTGGGAATGTTTAGCCTTTAAACCCATTGACAAAAAAAATACCCCAGTAGATATGATTCTGCTGCTCTGAACAGAGCGATTTAGATCATGGAGAGAATGCTTTGTTCTACAGAAAAAGTGAAAGTGGTTGGAATTTGGCTGCTTTTCCTGTTACTACAGGATGGAGGCAATTCAGATGCCAGTCATAGTTAACAAAGACTGTGCTATTCTCTCATTTAACTGGCAGATCTGAGACGAAATGTGAAAGAAGGTACTTTAGTTTTGTTCAGTATTTGGAACCGGGTGACCAAACTTGGCTTCTGTTGTAACGTGAGATGTGGTGGCTTTCAGAACTGTTTTAAAAGTAGCCTACGTTGGTAAAATGTTTTAATACAATAGGCAACATTTAAGACCAGGTTACCAAAACATTGCTTCTGCAGTAATACATCATGAAGTGGCCTTCAGAACTGATTAAAAAGTAGCTTATGACAGCAGTTCCATTCTTCCTGCAAAATAAACTGGTGATCTGTGATGCAGATGTCACCAGAATTAACATCTCATGACAGAAGAGCTTTATACAACTCCCCGACCCTTCTTTCCTTCTTATACACACGCATCCATCCACACAGCCTCTGGCAAAGAGTACAAGTCAAGGAAGGAAGACAAAAACAGCAAAACCAAATCCAATGGAGATGATTGCTTCAGTGACCTGCTGGCTGTCCCGTTGGCACACTGCTGAAACCAAAGGCAACGGCGGCCAAACTCTTTGTCAGTGAGATGCGCAGAGAAGTGAAAATGACTGTAAAGACACCAACGGAAATAATTTTATTTCAAGGAAATAAAGTTGGTTGACCGAAACGATGCTAACAACTTTCAAAAGTCTCCAATGCCTTTTTAGAAAACTCCAGGTTCTAATTTTGAAGCCTTGTTCACCTACACCCTCTTACACACAAAAATGTTATGAGCTGCTTATTTGATGTATGAAACACGTAGAAAAAAAAAAAATAAAGATAGCTGCTGTACTTTTCAAAATTTGATTTGTTATTAGAAACTAGCACTGAGAAAAATCAGCACTTGGACTATCATAGAATGAGTAAAACTTTTCCTGTACAAAGTGGATTAACTGATTTGTGAAGTTAAAAAGTTGTACTCATTGTATTTACAAAGAATAAAAATATATTGAATTTACTTTCCACCGTCCTTTTAACACTTCTCCTTTTGTCTCTGGATCAGTATCTTCCACTGTCCCCTACTAAACAGGGAACAGAAATAATCTCTACTAAAATGTATTGCCTTAGGTACTGTGGGGGTCTCCATCATCAGAGGTTTTAAAAAACAGGTGAGACAAACATTAAGCTACAGCTTAATTAAGCATACAGCTACAGCTGATGCTACCTTCAGCCAAAGGGACTTTGAAGTCTTGCACAGAGCTGTTTTCTGTAATCCATATATATACTTACTGCAAGGTTTCTAACATTTCCTTCTCAAGGATCTGACATAGAGCTTTTTCTGGGACATACTTGTAAACAAATTAGATGTCTAACCTTGTGTAAGTTTTCCATTTCATGTTATTTCAGTTTTCAGCATTTGTGAGTTGTACAGCTCACAACAACTGATGAGTACAAAAACACTGCTTCAACTAAAAAGATTTGGGAGTTTTATTACAGTGTCCAGTTGTGTTATCAAACCAAAGAAAAGAGTAAGAAACTCCAGTGCACAGGATGAAGCTGGCAATAGAAGGGAAATAAAACACACTGTTTATAAGGCAGTGAGTAACCGAAGATTGTGCACATTAAAACAGCAACAGGAAATGTACATGTAAAGCATATATCAACAGCTTATTCTTTGTTGGTGTCAAGAAACAGACCATGACTGAAATCCCAACTCCATGGACCCCAAATACAGAAGTCAAAGTTTTTCCACCCCATCTCTCTAAAGTCTGAGAGGTCTCACATTCCATTCTTTCTAAAACAGCAGGACCATTACATGTACAAGACCAGTTTTTCAGTGAGTCAGGTAAGACAAAGTATGGACTACAAGACTTTGGAACACCTTCTGTACAAACTAGCATGGAGTGTTTGAGAATGTATTTACCATAGGATGGGGTGAATTTATCTCTTAAAAAAAAACCCAGCGAACACTTAAGAGTTCTTTCTGCACTTACAACAGTTTTTACTATTTCTTGCTCTACACTAAAGAAAACTGAAGATGGCAGACAATTAGTTATTTCCCACCCTTGTGACAATACAGTTTATGAGTTAAAAAGGTTGAGGCCACTGCTGTTCAGAACCAATGACAAAATACTCACTTCAACAAATCTCATGCTGTGCAGCAATAAACACGAACTGCACCTAAGATTTGAGGTAGCTGCACACTGCAGTATGCTATTCAGTCCCAGTCCCTAAATGACTAATTTCAGACAGTGTTCCTCCACAGACTGTACAGCAGCAGAGTCACTTACGCTACACTAGAACTAGCTAGCTTCGAAGCACTGACACTCAGGAGAAATCCTAGAAGCCAGTGCAGATGTCCACTGAATCCAAGATCCTGTCAACTTCAGAGGTTGTAACAACTCCAAAGTCCTTGCTACACTTCAGAAATACAAGTAGAATCTACCGACATCAAGTATGCAGCTCTTTCTTCTTCAGCTTAGATTTTTTTTTGCCTGCAGCAGATCATAAAGATCATAACATCATCTTTTAGCGATATGACAGAAGATCTACTTTGATTTCAGAAAGCTTCTCACAGAAAAGAATGCTTGAGAAAAGAAAAAAAACAACTGATTATGTATCTAAATAATAAAACTTCATATACATTTAACCTTTCACTCCCCATTTTCAGGAGTAACTCAGCCTTTAAGTGTAATTCAACAGTAGGAGGGAATTTTATAATAGACTGCTTTGTATTAGCTAGAACTATTTGAAAAGCTAGACTAAAAAGTTTGACGCTCAAATAACTGATCTTTGACCCCTTCATACATACCAAAGACTGCGCTGATTCTATCCCACAGTCCTACCCATAGAATCAAGCATCAAAACTTACACAATCCACTTGCAACCCAGAGCTGTACCACTAGCAACTAGTGTTTCCTTCCATTCCAAAATCCAAAAATAAAGATTGCGCTTGGTTGCAAGCAACCAGATAATCTTTGTTGATACAGTCAGAAATGAATTCTTGTTTTATTGCAGCCACAAAATAGAATGCTTAAAGACAAGTGTTCACTGATACTACACATAACCCAGTCAGCCCGCCGATGTTTTGTCAGCTCAAGCTTTCACATCCAGAATTCTATACAAATGACAGAGCAGAAGCTTAAAATGAGTTTAACAGTCTTATTTAAAGAAAATTAGTAACTTTGCATGTTTGTAGCATGTTCTTTACATAGTGATAGAACAGAGTATATTTTTTATATAAGAAGGAAAAAGCAGCAAAACCAACTCTAAGCCAACATGCACTCAAATTGTTTAGAACATGCACTGTTAAGAACACAAAACACTGGATCAGATTGCTACTAGTGTTCTTGAATTGGTTTTCAAGAGCATCTGGATAGGTAACTTCCACATCACATTTCAGAGTACTAATAAAGCTTTTCTAGCCATAGAAGCATTTAAGGAGAAAGATTATTTCAGCACTGTTACTTGCAAACTCAAGTTCAGGAGTTCATAATCTGCATTTCACTATTGGTCATACAAGCACAATGCTACAGCCTTTCCTTCTCTTAACGTTCAGGGAAGTGATCAGATTGCATAGCATGCTTGCATGACTCCATATCCCTAATGGCAGTTGCAGATCAGAGCCACCTTAATCTTCAGCTATAGGACCTAAAAGCCCTACCATGGGTTATGTCAACATTTCTTTCTCTGCAGAATGGTATAATTCTCATGTAATAGCTGAATCTGGATTGAGGCTTCTCATACTAAGTGAAGATGTATCCTTCTTCCAAGTTTAATGAAGCCATGTATTTGTTGACTACCATGAACAGGGCTGCAGCTTTAGGCACACAACACTGGAACAACCTTTAATACTTCCCACATTTCATAATGTGACAAAAAGGAAAACATCTCTCCCATTTATAAGGGGGGAGGATCTGGGGAACTACAGGCCAGTAAGCATCACCTTTGTGCCTGGGAGGATCATGGAACAGATCCTCCTGGAAGACATGCTAAGGCACACATGGGACAAGCAGGTTATCTGAAACAGCCAGCACAGCTTCAGCAAGGGAAGGTCATTCCTGACTAGCCTAGTAGCCCTCTATACATGACTGCATCAGTGGACAAAAGGAAGGCAACTGATGACATGTACCCAGACTGTGGCAAAGCCTTTGACATGGTTCCCCACCACATCCTCATCTCTAAAACTGAGAGATACAAATTTTAAGGGTGGACTATTTGATGGATAAGGAATTGGTTAGAAATCATAGACAGGATTATGGTCAACAGCTCTATGGCCAGGTGAAGGCTGGTGACAAGTGATTTCCTCCAGTGGTCTGTCTTGGGACCAGTACTCTTTAACACCTTTATCAGTGGCAGTTTTGCCACTGAGAGGGTGGTGAGATGCTGGAACAGGTTGCACAGATAGGCTGTGGATGCCCCATCTCTGATGACCCTTGAGGTCCCTTCCAACCCAAGCCATTCTGTGATAACACTGGATTGGTGAATGCCCATATCTAAGGGGATTATAGGGTTAGCTGTTAGGGGCAAAGCACTACCTTGCAGAAAAATATTACAGCAAGGCTGAAACATCAATTCACTTAGAATAGCAAAGTCTTTGCTTCTCAGAAATGATGAGATAGTCCACACTCAAGGTCAAGAGTGACAAACATCTGAAGTACATTTTCACTTTTATTTCAAAACTTTTAGACAAGTTATTTTAGTATATAAATTTGATTTTTTTCCTCTTACAGAATATAAAGATAATTCCCTCATTACTTCAGTATAAAGTGTTTTACAAGCTTGAAGACAATTGCATAAGTGTATCTCACACAGGGTTATCAGAAAGAAAGCAGTCTCTTAAAGAAGTTCAGACAAATGACTACCTCAGAAAGCATAGCAGTTTAGTCAAATACAAGTGAACATGTGACACTACAACTGTGCAAGTTCAAGTAAGGCCAAGTCAGTAAACATTGTTAAGTCATTGCAAATGAGTGGAAAGGTTTGTGAGACATTGCAAGGGGTGGATGGTCTCATAATATAGTACTCTTGAATCAGAGGGATTAAGCTAAAAGACAAGTGAGTTTTTTAATGCTATAAAGTATATGCAAAGACCAAGCAGTGTACTGATGTTAGTGGAGACTGTGCCTGTTTATCCTCAGCATGCTAAGACAAACTACAACCTCTTAAAAATCAAGCGTAAGAACCACTAATGTTTGGAAAGAATTTCAGAATTCAAGTATGTCTTATTTTGGATGGTGTGTAGTTTTTGTCTATTACTTCATCTTGTAAGAACATATGAAGACAGCGCTCATTCTGTGCCAGTGGGTGGCCTGCAACCCTGGAGAAGAAAAAAAAAAGAAGTGTTAGTACTCACAAACTGAGCCTACTTGCAGCTTGCCAGTGGCAAGGGTTTTTATACCAACAACTTATGGGCTTGCTCTTCAGCACGGACCCACTTCCAGTTTACTGTTGGTGTCTACAATGATGTCTGGCAAGACTCGCCATTCTCCCCTGCATTAAATTAGTCCATAGGAACTTTGAGTCATCTCAGATCAGTAGGAAGCTTGTTATGTCATCCATTTCCTGCAGCTGAGGGGTACAATCAAAGCACTCTAACATGAGAAAGTTAAGGCAAGTTAAGTTGATTTTATTGGTCTTGATGCCTTTGACACAGAATACCTCTCTAAAAACAGCTTAACACATCTGTTCTCAGTCTGATTTCATTTAGATAGCCTAGAGTAATAGTTAGTCCACCAGGGGGTGTGAAGGTCTTCTGCAGGCCCTGACAATTTAAAGCAGCACATTACCACGATCATATTTTCAGTATGCACAAGCAGCACTGATGCTTAACCAAAGGGTACTAAATATGGTCACTCTGTTAACTGAAGATGTCTTTAGATATGAAACAGAGAGAGTGAGTTTGTCTGTTCTAGAAGAGAATAACATCTCTACTATAGATTTTTGTTTCAGATATGAACTACAGCAAGCCACTTTTTAATAGTAAAGAAGCTGAAATTGAATCATCTGTTAGAACACATCTGCTCTAAGTGGAAGATTATTCACAAAACTAAATCACAACTTTAGAGGCTCAGCATCAGTACTTTAAAGAACTTACATGCACTTTCTCCACATGCATCTTGTAGTGTTTATTCCTCCACAGGACTTGTTAACTTGTCATAGCTGGCTACTGAGGGCACCTCTTAACAATCAAAGCTCCCATACTCAGCATTGATAGATTGCATTAAGAATAGTCAAAGCCTATCAAACTTAACAAGTGCAAGTAAATAGGCAGAAGTCTAAAGCAAAACACAGAACAGCCTGGAGTAGCTAGTTTGGGTTTCTTAATCATATCTGACTAAACTGTTTGCCTGTAAATTCAAAGAAAAATTCAGGAAAAGAAAAAGATTACATTCTTTCACCCGCATCTGAAGGGTACAAATTGGTGGTTCAACTGCTAGACTAGATCTGATCTCTCATCCAGTTCTTGGTTTCACACGAATACCTCATTTTGTACTTTTTCCTCCCCCCTCTCGGTATTCTTCACTAAGGTGACACACTTGCAAAGTTCTCATGCCTCCTTAAGTCAGATTCAAGCAGAAAAGGCTTCTGCAGCATAACTACACCTGTATCTGGCACTGTGAGTAGTACTGATGGCTTTGCAAGCAAGCTGGCCCACTAGGGCTAGCTCAAAAAGGTTCAGTGTTGTCTAAAACTTCTCAACAACAGTCACCTAAACATTCCTGAGTATCAAGAACTGGCACTGGCGCACTATGACCTTCTCTGGATGCAGCAGTACCAGTTACCTTAGGCACTGAATAAAGATGAACTTTGAGAATGCAGTACTGTAACTATATTATGTGAGATCCACTCGAAGCTAAGTTCACCAGCACAGAATACTTTGTAGAATCTTAAAAGCTGCTACACGATTTAAAACTTTAATTGGCATCGGCAACTCAAGCAAATACAACCATTAGAATAGACTGATGAGCTTGAATAGCTGAGTTCTGCCTGATGAGTCTTTTTCCAGATGTACTCAAGTCTGCCACTACATCAATAACTACACTAACAGCCTGCTTCTATCTTCCAAGGAAAAGAAAATTGACCAAGAAGTTTCATACTGCCACAAGATCACTGCATCACTGGCTGTAAGACTCAAAGTGTTATCAGCAAATTGATCACTCCATTTCTATCAGCTATACTGAAATGTTCTTTGAGACATTCTTCAGCTATTTGAGTTAAGCTGTTTCACTATCAGCTGCTTTAGAATGTCAGCCACCTTCTTTCTGTGCATGCTGATAAACTCAGTGCTAGTATGTACATTTCCTCCAAACTGGACAGTCTCAAGCCTGCTTGAATAGAATTCGTACTCCACAGTTATAACTGTATCATACAGTCTTACAAAGCACATTTTATCTTAGCACAAGCACATCTGCCTTCATGTACCATAAAAGCAAAACTGAACATGCAAGAAATTCATTCCATTTGTCTTCAAACAGGGAAGTAACAGTTGGAAGCATTTTATTTACTCAGAAATATTAGAAATACCTCCAAACTGAACTAGTAAGCAACTATGTGAAGACTTGTGTAAGTTTTAGTTTCTAGTAAACTAGTCATTCACTTGTGACTCCCCAAGCCACAGGCCTGAATTGATCAATAAAAACTCACTAATATATATATATTTTTATATATATATAAAATAGCTATATATGAGCAGATTAAGATCTTGTTCAACTGAAGGGTATCTCCCTTTCCCATTAAACAGTATTACTGAACAAGATTAAAATATGAGTGGAACTGACAAGCTCAAACCTTTTATGATAAAAAAGTCCAGAACCAGATGGTATGGACAATGTTGGCTTTAGAGATCTGACAAACTATTCCCATCTATCCAGCTATAGCACCTCTTCTATGAAGGCTGAGGGAGCTAGCATTGTTCAGCTTGGAGAAGAGAAAGCTCTGAAGAAATGTCATTGTGGCCTTCTAGTATTTAAACATAATTTATTAAAAAACAATAGCCTTTTACATATTGTAATAGTAATAGGACAAAAGGTAATGGCTTTAAACGAGAAGAGTTAGATATTAGGTAGAAATTCTTAACTCAGAGACTGGGGAAGAGCTGCAAGAGATTGCCCAGAGAAGCTGCAGACACTATCTCTGAAGGTATACAAAGCCAGGCTGGTTGAGGCCCTGGGCAGCCCAATCCCATGGGATATGTACCTGCCCACAGCAAGGAGGTTGGAACAAGATGGTCTTTAAGGTCTCTCCCAACCCAAACCATTCTGTGATTTGGACCTACAGCATAAGAGGTTGAAGTAGCTCCTAAAAATCATATACGTTGTTAGTAGTGTCAGGTGGTAGAGCAAGAAACAGGTCTTTATTACTGATATAGCTATTTACTCTTAGCAAGTCAGTGACAAAGTTCAAAGTGCCTGTTTCAAACTATACCTATACATACCTCAAGCACTTTTTTTTTTACATTTTCAGAAAGATTCTTATAACATTACAAAAAATATGCATAGTTATATGAGCTCATAGTACCTCATATTTGCAATTAAAGTAAACCACTGTAAGCCTACTGTAAGTTTCATTGTTCACCTAGTGCAGGATACCTTCTCAAAGTGAGAAGTAGAACTATTTTGAATGCTATAATTTTAGTAGTAATTTGCATAAATTAGCTATAATACTAGCATTCACTTTAGCTGTTCAGGTAAGCATCAAGATATCCAAACCTAACACTGGATGAGCAATGTTAATGTATCCTATTGTGAGATTATGGGAAAGTTTTAATGATTGAACCTAGTGTAGCTACCATAACAGATTAGCAGCTATAATTCTACACAGCTCAGTTCTGAGTTTGTCTCCACATATCAAGATCCGATACTTACTTGTTTATGAATTGCTCAAGAGCTTGCTTCCTTTCCTCTATAAAGGAATCATCAAATATGCCATCATCTCCTCGGAAGGGGAGCTGACGAAGAAGAGCTTTTCCTGGTAAAGGTGGTACCACAACCTGAAACATTTAGAGATGCGTCCTAAGTGCAGCCTGTAAGCAAATTTATACAATTCTTGTGCCATGTTTTCCTTTTAGAGGACCCAATTCATCATTCAGATCTCTAGTCCTGTTTTCCTTCACTGGAGAAGAACAGTAATTTCCCATACTAATAAACTGAATATAAGTTGATCAGCTCTAATTCGGTGCCATTAAACAACCTAATAGCTGTGTTAGTCTTAGAGCAAACCTCAAATATACTTTTAGCTCTGGAAGTTTTGAACTGCAACATCAGCTTTATGATGTAGCTATATGCTACAGATAACATTTCATTATTAGTTCTCCCTGTATGTACACGAAGGCTTAGTTAATACTTAAGTTTACCCACCTTGCTTTCTCTTTCTAGTTCATTCCTTAGCCATTCAAAGTCACTGTATCTTCTTCTGACTGTAGATTCTTTCAATTTGAAGATGGGGAGATTTGTCTAGAAATGAAATACAGCCTGATTAGATGAGAAGGACGCTTTGATAAAGAGAAGCAACAAAAATGATCTTAGAGGTTAGCACTGCTTTAGCAACAACACAACAGTATTGAGAAACACTCCTTACAGAAATGCTGATAAAGCTCTTTGTACGCTACATAACTAAGCTATGTCTCAAACTGCTCAATTGCAGGCCCTTCATATGTACAGCATCCTGTTAACAGGCATTTTGTCATATTGCCTAGGAGTAGATTTGCTCATCACTTGCAATGTTTCTAAGGTTGCATAGATTTCTGCTAGCCTTACCTTCTCAAAAGCTAAATTCCCAATGTCAACACGTACAATGGAGAGAGGTAGTCAGATTAAAAAAGCCTTCTTATCCACTCAGGCTCTTCTTAATGTGCTCAAGGGAGTGTTTCAGGTGCCAGCATATTGAATTAGCCAAGTTTTCTATGCTTTTCTGATACCTGAGGCAACAAGATCTCCAACATCTTCAAAAGCAAAGCAAGTCCTACAGTCTTCATCAAATCCATTCAGGACAGATGAAGCTGAAGATCTGTCAGCAGATCTGTCTAGTTTGGATAGCTCTAAGGAAGTCTACAAAGAGGAGATGCAACACAACGTTCAGTGTAGCAAAACCACCTGATCTCAAAGTTAAACCAAGCAGCACTTCACGAGGCAGAACTCCTAGACAAGTCAGCTCTCAACTCTAATGTCCTTGAGAAACATCAAATGTAAGTCAGGTTATAATGCTGCACACCACATTGTATTAATTTGTATATATTAATCCTGGAATGCACATTTATCCCATTGTTATTTAAACTACACCTAAAGAGCAGACATGAAGAACACTCTTCTAAAGATGTTCCCAGAAAGGAAAGTTCCAATATCTTAACAACATTTACACTTCAAATAGTGACAGCAAACCATCGACAGTGTTACAAAAAAGTTCATGCAGGAATTATGATCTGCTATAAGCAAGACCAAGGGTCCATAAACGCCATGCATAACCAGCAGTAAAGATTGCTGGCAGACTGCATATTCACGAGCTTTGTCTCATACATCTAGAAAGGAAGCTTTTGAGGAGTACTCAGGTACTAACTATGATTATACAAAATTTTCTTCTGCTGGCAGAAGCACAGGAGTTACTCTCAGCTAGTAACTTAAACATCCCACTCAGCTTCTGGTCCCAGTTTGAGTGGATATCCCTGAACAATATCATTTGTGGGCTGTTACACTTAGCTATCAAGTGACATTTTTGGCTATTCATGATAGGTTTAACTGCCAAGCTATAATTTCTGGCACCAGGCAGGCCTATAACTGCAGGCCATTGTGCTTTTGGCTGTGACAGTTCAAAAGTAATCGAGAAGTTAGTTAGGTACTTTCACATGATGCCATTTAATCCACAATTCACAGATGAAGTACAAAACAGTATTTTGTTATGAAATCTCATATTGCTGAATGTTTAAAAGTATTT
>JAOWBP010001760.1:55226398-55239499 GCA_028571105.1 Tragopan temminckii | reverse complement strand
AGAAATTAGTATTGTGCTTTTGAATTACCTTGTTTGTGGATCTGTACGCTTTTTTCCCCTTGTGTGGAAGTGGACTTCTGAGTCTGTATTTGCAAGGCTTTGTGTGATGCCCAACAAGTAGAAGTTCCAAAGCACGCTCTCTGGAGTGTGACATGTGTGAATTGCTTCAGTTAGGTGAAAAGATGGAGCATACTTCTTAAATATGAATAATACAATCACTCACTTTGCTTTTAAAAGAATATATGCTGAATTCACATTTTAAGTTCTGGACATGTTGCAAATCTTTCTAATTCCCAAACTGTGACTGTATATTATTGAGGGCTAGCCTGCAGCTGGTGGGATTAGCACATAGCCCTTGTATTTGGGTCTGTCTGAACTGACATGACATGCAAGGTGCAAATAACAGCACTTCCTTTCTTCACAGTAGTGTTGCCAGCATAAACACATAAATAAGGTGAACTATATCAATATCTAAGAAGAAAGGGAAGGTAGAAATTGAAGTAAAGTTTGGATTAACAAGGAATTTGGAATTGCAGAATAGATAGATTGGTTGGATATTTCTGCTAAGGTGGTCAGCGGTGAGGTAGTTAAGTGCCTTGGACTTTCAGTGGGGCATGCTGTAATCATGAGATTACTTAATTGCCTAACCACCTTTGAAGATCCTATCTGGTGCAGACATTTGAACAATTACCATGTTCCAAAGTTAATATGCTGTTGACATAGGCAACCCTACGTATCTCTGAATGGCTGTGTATAAAGTCAGGGAGGTTACCACTGAAAGTGGTTCTTAACAGGATGCTTTAAAAAAGTAAGAAATGTAAAAACAACTGAACAACTATAACCACTTTAGATTCTTGAAACAGGCTTATTTTGTGGCTGACTAATAGAGCATGATAGGTTGTAACTGAAGAACATTTTCAAGAAGAGTAATAATTTTACATACGTTTGCTTTTCTAAATGCAGCATTGTTCTCAGCATCTATGACAAATCTATCTTTTCCTTCCTGTTAACCCGTCTTTTCTATGTATTTTTTCTGGTTAGCTCTTAGTTTTCTACCTTGATGAATGTAAAGCCCTTTTATTTCACTTATGATCAGACTTAATGAATATCTGTCATGCACGCTTATCTGTAGTTTGCTTTTACTTTCCCTTTGGCTAGCAGAAGAAAAAAAAGTAGAATGTAGTTTTTACATAAAGAATGTCTCGTTAGGACTGGGAAGATAAATGTTTCAAAAGGACCTCGCGGATATGGTGCTGGCAGAAACCCTAATGATTGGTGTATTGGTTTAGAGCTACAGTTGAGGATGGAGTAATGTGAAAAGAAATAAGTAGCACAACATAAACGAGAGATGCACTGACATTACCATAATAATGAGTGAAGGGAGAAATGAAGTTTTAGTATTCTACTCAGAAGGATGTTTCTAAAATTCTGGATTTCTTGCTTCCCCCCCCCCCATGTCTTTGTGTTTTAATACAGCTAAATATACTTGCCTTTAATGTAAGTGTTCAGTGTTACCAAAATAGTATGGTTCTTTCCCAAAACATAATGCTTGAAGAGCAGATCAGATGAAGCTTATCAACACGTTTCTCCATCCTTAGTTGGAAAGTGGAAGGGTGATGACAAGTCATTAAAAACAGTAATAATTAATAAAATATCCAAGCCTACATTTTGAATTCAGCACATCAGAAGTAGGCATTAGAAACCTCATGAATTGAATGTATTTTGAAGTAAGACTTTAACAGATTACCATTACATTACAAAGGCACAGATATAAAGAAACCCATCTTCTGGCTGTGGTGGCCTGAGAAGTGCAGATTTAGGCCTCCTCCAGGTGCATACAATCTACATCATGTACCCCTGTATTTTTTCTCACTACAGTGGTGTTACTGCATGAAGGAGCTTCCTCAGCGGTTCAGAATTCCATGTGTGTCTTTAGGAAGTGGAAAGATGGTATTTTTTTAGGATTCTGAATTAAAATACAATGGGAAAATACTACACTGGGTACTGGCAAATCTTTGATTTTCTACCTTCTGTACTTTCAGTTCATTCCAAGCCATACGTGTCTGCGTTATTTTTATTGTAATCTAACCTGTTTCCTGGAAGTGGCTTTGATAACTTGGACTAACTTCTGTCTTTTCTTCGGATTCAGAGCCTCCTGCCCTGCTGTTGGTTGGGATTTGGCAATGTTTTTTTCTTTCTTTCCTGTTTTTTGTGACCATAAATCTTAAGATAGGGCCTTAGCACTGGAAGTAATTCAACATATGAGTCTTAAATTCCTTCAAATCATTCTAGGAAGGTAGGATGAATGGAAGATATCAACAGTGCTTCTGTGAAGAGATATTTCACTTGAAATGGTACAGATTTCAGGGTCTTTCTATTCTACAAAAGTGTAGTGAGTAGCTCCTAGATACCCTGATAGGTGTAGCAAAACTCTTTTTCCCTGTCTTCATATGATAGTGAAATAGTTTCCATCTTAAATCTAGGATTTGTTTATTTTCATCTTTGATTTTTTTTTTGTTTGGATTTCATTTTATTCAGATTACATAGTTCTAGTATCTGTGTTTGGGTTCCTGTTTCTCACAAAGACAACTGTAAGCCAATTTCTGTGTGATAAACACAAGGAAGAAACAGTGGTTTATGGAAAATGTGTCTTGCAAAGTTTCTTCATGTTGCTTTTCTAGAATTCACGTTGCTTTTCCAAAAGGTAGACTACTGGGGGCGTGTAATTGCTGCATGCCTTTTGTGAGAGTTGCAATTGGTGACATTTTTTTAGGCCCGCTTGAAAGGTGCAGGTCCTACGGCCTGCATTTGTAGTTCAACACATGGTTCACTCTGCAATCTGCATTTATCCCAGTGTCCTGATCCTTTAAAATCTTATATAGCTTGGGATCTGAATTTTCACTGATTATTTCATGCTGTAACTTGGAGTCGTAGTTTTCTTAAATACGGAAATACTCTCCATTGATTGGTTTGTTGTGGCTGAAATTCTTTGGAATGGAATATTCTTTAAAGAAAGGCTTAGATTCTGCAGCAGATAGGAGTGCTTCTCCAGTCTATGTAATTTTATTAAAAATACAGCTTTTCAGAGATAAGTATTAGGAAGGAAAAATCTTTTAATTCTATAATTGCAATTAGATTCAGTCCCTTCTGATTGAGCTTTTAATCTTGTGGCATCTCTTACTGAGAATTTTGAAGTGCATGGAACTCCTTAGTGATTTTTTATAAAGGCAGTTCTTGACAAGAAAACCTTGTGTACTGGTTATTTTGATCAAGTGCTTGAAGCAGAAATGCTTCCAACATTATTAGTTTAAAGCAATATGAAAATGTGAAAACTTGCTCAACATTTTAATGTTAGTTTACAAATAAAGCCATGCATCCTTAACAACTTGATGTAAGATCAGAAGTGAGGCTTTTCAGAAAAGAGAAAGTAAAATTTAATTTACTGGTTTGACAGTAATTTGGCAAGTTTAATTTTTATAGACATTTAATGAAGATATTTACATCAACCTTTCACTGCTCTGGAATTCTAATTCAGTGGCTTCTTCGGGCAAACACTTTTCCTCAGTGAGCTGTATATCAAGCAAATTTTTAAACTAGTTCTTGTATTTGCAAAGATTTCATGGAGCTGTGGTACAGAGTTTTAAAATGTAAAGCCAAGTCAAAATATTGAATACGTACCTTCAGCAAATTGTCAGATTTTCTTTCCGGAATAGAACTGAAAGTGCACAAAGTCCCAACTCAAAGTCAGGAGGTTTTAGGGGCTTTGGTAGCCTGAGTATACCTTTAAAAGGTACAGGTTTAAAATAATAGTAACAATAAAAACAAGCTGACTTTGGTTACCTGTACTGCTTGAACTAAAGGTAAAGAAGCAACCAGAAGTCTGGTTTTAGTAGGACAGGAAATTACTGTAAGCTTCCTATGGTAAACTTCATTACATTATTTCTTTTCAACTGTTTGGTTAAAATGACTTAACGGCAAGCCTGGTAAACACCTTTCACATAGAAAGCAGCGTTTGTGTATGCTGTGTTGTGTTTATTATTTGTCTCAGATTGGGTTGGTGATTATTTATGACATTTTTATCTGCTCTGGTGAGTTTTAGTTAAAACATACTCTCTCTTCCAAAGCAATGAATGGAGAGATGGAAAACTGTTTTCACTTTTCAATAACTTACGTGAAATAGGTGAAAATATTTAAAATGTTTTGAGCTGTCCCTCAGGAAATTGGTGCGAGTTAGCTTTGTACAAAGGCATTTGGTAGATATAAAATTTCTTTGATTGTGCATTCAGCTTTTGTCCTACCACCTGTGCTGGAAATACAGGGATTTGTTGAGTGGCGGATCTGCTCATTTAAAAAAAAAAAAAAAAGTCATCTCATTGATGAAATTGATTTGTCAGTTTGTTCCATTCTAATGGTGTGATAGCCCAGCAGCTTTCAGTATGTTGAATAGTTAAAACCTGCTTTTGAGGTCAGTGTCAGCCACTCTGACCCCTGTGAACTGTCACCTGAGTCAGGATTGCTGGGATTAATCCTTTGATATTGTGATGGCTTCGCCTATCAATTGACTTTTTCATTACTGAAGATGTTAGGCCTTTTGTTTCCCTTCTTAGTATGTAACCAAGCAAACTCCTAAGTAGAAGGAGCATTTGTTCTTGTTCTCTCTCTCTTTGCGAGTAATAGAAGCATTCATCTTTTGTGAAGTGTACCTAATTAAACATGTAAAAATAGAAAATATAGCATGATTGCAAGTATTTCTGTGCTGAACATCAGTGTCATTTATGGGTAATTTGTGTGACAAATTTGTGAGACCGAACTGAAAAAACGTATTTAGAAAGCAAGGTGTCGAATTAGAGGTTATCAGCCCTTTCTGCATAGAGCCTTCAAAGTCTGTTTTAAATTTAAACTGAAGGGTTACTTGAATTCTGTAGCTTACAACACTGCTGCTTATTATAAAGTACCTATTGCCTTAGCTTGTTCTCCCATTATCAAGCAGCTGTTTGTTTACTTTCCATGACTGTCTTACACACACACGCCTGGGCTTGCTCCTAGACTGCTTATTTAGACGCAGACCAAAACTTTATCTGAGGATAAACCATTTCCTATTGTAGCTCCATGCGGGGCCCTCCTCCTTCTTATTTCCTTTATTCGTTATTTCCCAAATTCTTGCTTGGTTTGTTTGCTCTTCGAATAAAATGAGTAAACCGAAGCATATCATAGATATGGAATCACTGATTCCTGCTGTATCAGGGTAAATTAGTCTAATTACACGTGGCAGTTTTATTTGCTTGTGATGTAATGTGAAATGAGGTCCTGCCTCCCCCTCAAAAGCTCGAGCCAATTAATAAAGCTTTTAAGCTCTTTGTCACAGGCCACCGTGGAGGTCTGCAGAGAAGAACTTTAATCCAATAAACATTTCATTTAGATCATGAAAAGAAAGCATGAGGAGAAGCTCCTACAAGAGGGTGTTACCAGCGATTCCAGCCACGAAGAGATGTGAGGAATTTGCCAAATTAACCGAGAGGCCTTCATATTTAACACATAAATGTGTCAAAACTAATAATAGAATAATTTAATTCGAGTCGAACCTTATATTGTTAAAATTCTAAGAAGCCACGACTGTTTTCTTAAAAGACTTTACTGTTGAGCTGGATGGACAGGGCAAGGGAAGGTTGTGAGAAACCCAGATAGCAAATAACACTGGCCGAAGCTGGTGGAAAAAAAAAAAAAAAGGAATAGATAATTAGGTGTAATTAGCGTGTATGAATTGTTGTCTCCCTGCCCTCGGCTTGAATAAATTTCGGAGAAAAAAAACCCTAGTGGTGAAAATGCTTTGATGTAAGAAGAGTCATTGTGGTTTGGCAGCATAAAGGCAGTGTTTTATACTTCTCGCATAATGGTCGTGATACAGAAAGAGTGAATGGACTCTGCACCCCCCAGTCTGCTTTACAGCAAGGACTTTTGGATTCTCTTGAAACAAAATGCATCAGAAGTTTTCAGTTGTTGGTAATGAGGTAGTGGACCTCATCAGAGCTAAGCGTAAGCCATCTTTAGCCTTTGTTTAGATCTTAATCGCGTTTTTTTTTTCTTATTCTGAGAAATCCAGTTTCGCAAATCAACTTTTTTTTTTCCCCCCTGCCTGCCAACAGCTCTGGCAGGAGCAAAGGCTAATACTGGGAAAAGAAATACGAATCAAACGTTAAAAAGAAAAACAACAGCAAAAAAAGAAATGGAGACAAATAACTTTGGGGCGTCATTCAAGTGAAATACATGTAGTAGGGGGTGAATTTGACCCTTAGCTCATGAAACATTGTGCTAGAAATTCGGAGTGAACTCTTGGCAATTTGCTTTTCACAGAACAGCACGGCTCGTTTATTAGGAGATTGAAAGTTACAGTCATTGTGGCTCTTTAGCAAAACTGCATTTTATACAATCTTTGTTTTTTTTTTTAATTTACATTTAGTCTGCAAGGGCACTTTCCTTTTTTCCTAAGCAATGTGAAATGAGGAAAGCTGTTCAGTGTAATGCTGCGCTGGAAGTTTGCTGTTTGCCATTATTCTGTTCCTTGCCTGGAAAAAGGAGAGACTACTTGTCTCCTACTCAGAACTGCCACATCTGTACCGCCTGAATTCTTTCACTTTTGTCTGAATATCTGAAATACTATTCACATAACAGTGCATTTTAAGAGTCTCTGTCTTTATTCATGCGCCATTATTTTACAAGTTAATTGTCTATTTTTCCTCTTCTTAGGGGGTAGCTGATTTATAGATAGATCTTAAAATAAGTTATTGAAAAGTCCTACAATGGATCTTATGTTCCTTGCGGTAGCAAGAATAGTGGGCTTTCTTAGTTGTTAAAAGTTTTGAGGACTGTAATGTAAACTTGCACAACTTCCACTGAATTCATTTTAACTCTAAATATTATCTATGCTGAACTCTTCAGTTTAATGTGTTCTTGTCACAGTATAAGACAGAGATTCATTTAAAAAATTCTATTAGTCAGTATTTGACTTCCCAGATGTTTGTGCTTTAAGTCCGTTTAAAAACAATTCACAAATAAAATGTTCTAAAATCATCCAAAGTATTAGTTTTATTGACATTGTGCAGTATACTTAGTCACATTTTGAAATTGTTCCTCTTTTTTTTCCCCAACATTTAAAATTGGAACAAACACCGCTGTCCAAGGCTATTGCAGCAATTCCCTGTATTTCCTTATTACAGGTAATGAAGAACATGGGGAAAAAGGACTAAAAAAATCAGTTAACTCCTTACAGCATTGCACTATTTTTATAGATCAGGTAGGCTTTTGTACTTGAAGTTGATTTGATCTGTGAAAGGCAACACCTGAATATCATGCTAAGTAATTATGTCTGATTGTAGGATTAATTTTTTTTTCAGGTGTAGGTCACAGCAAATTCAGTTAGGGTAGAGTATGTACAAAGCCAAGAAATATGCAGATTTTCTGTTGTAAGATTGTGTAAAAATTATTTACAGTTAATACTTGCATAAAGGTTAGAAAGGTTGATGAAGTGATATTTAGTTTTGCTTTACTATTCACTGCATGTCAGAATGTAATTATGACTGATTCATGAAACTGTCTTAGCAATGAACCGTCTTTATTAAAATGCTGATCAAGACAAGAGCTGACAGTAATAAAGAATAGAACATTTTAGTGTTGTTGCTTTTGAATGATTGCTAATTACCCCAGAGGTCACACATAGTGCTTATGAGGATTCATTGACATTTTCTTTGAAGTCTACTGTTTCAGCAACATGTGAACAGGAAGACCAAAAACTGTATGCATACCCAACGGTGCTTGGACCAAGTTTTTATCCATCACAAAATACCTGATGATTCTTTCTCCTTCCCTCTCCCCACAAGTACATCTGTAGTCTCGTGAATCCGTGTAGGAGAAAGTTAGGCATGTTACAAACTCTGTTTTTAACAGGGCCAATTTTAAGCATGAATAAAGTGAGCATCTCTTTGGAGGTCCTGCATCCGTGCCGTGCTTGCCTGTAACTGTCAGGGTGATTTCCTAGTGGAGCTGAGGAAGCACAGCATGTATTTCTCATGCTTCTCTCAGCACAAGTTCCAGTCAGACCAGTTTCATGTTCTGAAGCATGCTGGTGATTGCTGCTTGCTGATAAATTGGAGACTAGGCTAAAGGTAAAGCCTGCAGTATGCCTTGCAGGACAGAAAACACATTTTTAATGGCACTCTGCAACTGACTTGAGAGGATTCTTGTTCTACCAGAGTTGTGAAACACTTGGGAAAACACCCGCTGTAATGATATCCTTTGGATGAAGAAACCCTTTCTTGAAATCACTTAGGAAAAAAAAAATAAGATCAAATAAATTTCTAGTGGGTAACTTGAGGCTAAGTGAGTCATTCTGGTGAGCTTCTTTTACCTGAGAAACTCTTCCTCTGTTGCAGGCCAAGGCTCTTCTGGTGTATTTATGCATTGTGTATTCTGGGAAAATGTTTCTCTCCTTGGTTGATGTACGTGTGTGAGGAGAAACATTGCCAATGAACAGTCTTACTGCTTTCTGATTTGATAGATGGAAGAAATATCAGAGTGGTCAGAAGTTACGCTTCTCACTTAGCTGTGACCTGACAGGCTGAGGAAGCTCATCAGGTGTGGAAATTAGGGTAATAATCATCCCAAGATGAATCACTTTGTCACTTTACACCTTCTCTGGGTTCTCAGATAGGGTTCGTCCATTCTTGTGGGCCAGCAGGACATAATGTATGCTTTTGTGTTTTTTTTTTTTTTTTTTTTAAATGCCATTAAAGTTTGGAGCAGAGAATGACGACTGACTTGACCTACAGTGGTCTTGGATGAAATTAAGAAATAGTTACTCATCAGCGTTATCAAGGGTCGTGAGCTGATCACAGTATTTGGGTTAACAGGAACATATTTTACTTAGTACAGTGTCCTTCATGGACTCCAAGGCCATTGGCACTTCATATATCTTATTGTGATACATGGGATACAAATGTGGTGAGAAATTGCAGGTTATCGAACTCACTTGGACCATCTTGAAATTTTCTAAAACTTTTATTCCTCTACTTAAGAAACCACCACATCATGTATTTTAAATAGTTCAAGCATTTTAATAGCTACCATTCAGGAATGCAACAGCAGAGGAATATCAGAGGTGCTTACAAGAAGAAAAATATTAAGTCTATGTTTAATAACTTTCTACTCAGAGTCTTATTTTAACTATTCTGTCTGAAGACTGTCATTTTAGGTGTTCTGACTTGAACTGAGCCTTAAGGCTTTGTTTCTTTTCCTTCTGGAATAGGAAGTTTTTCTACCACTTCACTGGAAGTGAGTGCATGATCAAGCTGTATTTTTGACTTATTAATTGTGTTTTCAATATTGTAATTGTATTTGTTCCTTGTATATATAAATACATAAATGACTTCAAAATAAATTGTATGACTAATTAATTTTGTGCATTTAAATTGAATAGGGTAAGTCAGACTAGAGATGTCTCAGCAGAATAGAAAATCTCTTGGAAACTGAAACTGGTTCTGCAGGAAAAGACCAGATAAGCTGTAGCTTCAATTTTATATGTTTTCATCAAAATGGAAGTAGAAATGTAGCCCAAGCAAGTGAAATTTGTCATTGTAAATCTCCATCTTTAAAAAAAAAAAAAATATATATATATATTAAATATATATATATATATATATAAAATTATATAAACTAATAGTTACAAGTGCAGCTTTGACAATTAAGTACCAACAGTCTGAAGCCACTGGTTAGTTCTTTGACTGTTGATTAGAATTCCATGGTGGTGATTAGTGACTGTGAGAATGCAATCACATCTGCAGGATTTAATCAGTTCGGTAGTGGAGAAGTTAGTCTGAAGACGGAGGGAGAAACTAGAACTTCTGTATGTAATTCCATTAGGTTTTGGGGTGTTTTTTTCCATGCTATAGAAAAAAATAAGGGTAAGAAGTAGAGGTGTGCCATTCTTTTTTTTTTTTTTTTTTTTTTAATTAAGAGTTTGTGGAATTTGTGAATGATAATATTGTTTTTTTTCTGGTTCTGTAATAGAGGAATATAATGTTGCTGACAGCTCTGAAGAAGTGAAAAAATGCATTGTGGCACTCAATGTGCATGACTTCTATGGCATTCAGCATTTAATTCTGTATTATGCAACCATGGATTCATTTTTTTAATTTTTGTAATTCTAACATTTTACATTTTTTAGCCTGGAAGTGCATGTTTTAGTGTCTTTTATTTTCTTCTCTTACGTGTTTAGATTGCATGCTGTCTTTTTTACCATTTAAAGCATTTGCAAATATGAACGTTTTGCCCCATGTGCTCCTGTGAAGCAGATAAGTGAATGTTTACATGTATAGACACAAAGAGCCTGGGTGGCTACCGTTGCCTACAAAGGAAACCCCAAAAGGAAAATCCTTCAGATCTCTGCTCTGTGCGTAGCTTCCTTGTGACCTTTCTGACTCTGGCTTTGAATGAAGGTGACCAAGTGCTGAGCCCCCCTCCCCTTTAGAACAATCTCCACCAGCACATTCTCAATGTGGATGAGAAATGCTGTTGTTACTGCCTGTTGGTGCAAGCAGTCCTCCCACAGCAGCCCTGAGTTCACTGGTGCTGCTGTCGGACCCTTTCTCTCCTCAGTGTGGAATCTGAGCTGAGTTTGTGGAAATAGCAATGCCCGCAACAGTGCTTGGTTGTGTGATGTTTTGTTGGCAGCCACTTCTTCCACCACATCATTTAATGATTGCTTGTGTTATTCATGCTTCTGTTTTACTTTTGTTGTTAATGTTGTTGTTTTCCAGTAGTACCTGCAGATCTGTGCTGTACATTCACATAAGGAGAAAGCTGTTCCTGCCTTCCAAGCTTACAATATAACAACAGCAATTGTGTTGAAAAGGAACGCTTTCTGGAAACACGTTCCTCTACAGATTATAACATTTTCTTTTAATGGCAGGGGCCATCTATTTTATATATATTTATACAGTGTCTAATGCTAGTTGGGAGTGTGCTTTAAAACACAGTAAAAATAATTATTGGCAAACAGTTGCAGATATTTATTCACACGAACCCACAGAAGGGTTAGGAAAGTTTTGTGGCTGTTCTTGTTTAGAACAGGGGTTGGTGTATAGTGGTTGCAGTGCACTGCTGGATAGAGCAAAAAAATTTAAGATGATCCGAAGAGAAAGACAGTAAAACCCTGAATATTTTCCATTTTTCAAAACGAGCCAGTTAGCTGTTCCCTATGTTTATATCATGTGTTACAGAAAACTGCTGTGTACCAGAATTGTGTTTTTCCATCTTGTGTATGTTTTGTTAAGTCGACCTTGGCTTCCTAAGGAAGCAAAAAATCAATAGGACTGTAAGAACTGTGTTTGATATGTCTCTGAACTGGATGCTGCTCTTTTCCGGATGAAAGGCACTACAGTCCATGATATCTAACAGGTATTTTCCAAGTAAGCTATGTAATGTTACAAGACTTTGGATTCTAATGTGGTGTGATACGTGTCTATGATTATACACTATAAGGTTTATAGGAAAAAGTAGTAGCTTTCCCTCAGGCAACTGCTCATAGCTGTAAAAGGGCCCTAAACCATAAATTCGCTTTTTGTAAACAAGTTCTTCTTAACTGGTGTTGTTAACGATAGTGATTTATCCCGAATATTGATACCACTAATTATTTTGAAGAATGAGAAAAGGGAGGGAAGTTGGAAGAAATGCACCCACTTCATATGTATGTCAATAATATTTACATCTCCAGTTCTGATCTTCAAAACTCATTCACTGTAATGTAATATCATGAGTCAGAACAGACTGTGATTGTGTTTAAGGAGCACAAAGTTTGGAAGCAGAATGCAAACAGACTGAAGTGTTTCATCCCCAAGTGCTGATACGTATTTCTGCACTGACCTGTGTCGTTTTCCTCACTGTTGGTCTGTATTTGAGCACGCACAGTGCCTGTTTTTCACAGCAGTCATTAGCAGCCTAGCTGCTAGCACCATTGTAAATATCAGCACGATGAATTTACACCAGCTACAGTGTTTCAGGTGCATTTTTTTTTCTTTCAGTAATACAAAAAAACATGCCACGCTCCTAAGTCTAGTTCTGTGTTTGCCGTTCTCTCTGTCTTGCAGCACAGCACCCTGCAAGAGTGGTATGGTTTGGCATCCTGTCTTGAAGGCCAAAGAAATGAGGCTGAATCCATGCTAAATTTGCCATCTGTTGTTTTCAGGGGGGAAAAAGAAAAAAAGAAAAGTGTTAAACAGTATTGCTAAATATCAGAGTATCTAAAATCTAAATAAACTCCAACATCTGCACATCCTCCATCCTGATAGCAGGATTTTATTCTTGCTAATGTGAAGAAGACAGTACTTGAGCTAATCTACTACTTTGAAAAAATACAGCTGTAGGCAGAAAGATGCCCAGCATCGCTGCTTATCGAGGAACAGCCAAGTGCACAGCTTTGCAGTGAGACTTCAGCAGCCTCCCTTCCAGCCCTGCCTGCCTGCCTAATGCTGAAGAAAACGCACGCACCCTCCTTTCCTTCTGCATGTTATCACACGCCTCTGCAACTTTTTTCTTCTGCTCCATTACTCTTTTCCTTTGTAAGCTTTCACCAAGAGAAAGGGAATAAGTTGTAATAATATTGTAGCACCAATGCTATTGTGTTTGCAGTAGCCTTAGCCCGGCATAATGATTTGATTAGCATGGCTTTCTCACCGCAATTAAAAATACATGTGTTTCCCCGGGATTCTGTGCTCTCAGAATCATTTCTTCATCATCTTTCTTTCTCTGTATATCTCTGCAGAGAAGCTGGAGGTTTAAAATAAGTATAGAACCTTCAGTAATTGTCAGGGGCAAAAATGAGTGCTGTGAGTCGTCGCAGTCACTCTGGCAGATATTTGGATTCACTAAGTCCTGTGCAACACGGTTTTTTAAAAAGGGCCATTGTCCCTTAAATCACCGAGGATAGTAATTCAGATATTTAAGGCTGTTTTATTCTGTAATGTAGTTGCTGTAAGTGAGATTTGACATTTCCAATTTTGATATCCAAAAAAGTTTTATAGAGAATATGAAATGCTAAGTGAAAATATTAAA
>JAOWBP010001760.1:55127084-55141704 GCA_028571105.1 Tragopan temminckii | reverse complement strand
GACTTTGTAGTCCTGTTTTTGTCACTGCCTATTGACTTTCTTCCAAACCAGGAAAAGATGGGGGGGTTACTGAATTCATAAAATACAAACTGTGGATTTTAGACAACACAGGAAGTGTTTGTTGTTGGTTTAGTGCTGGGAAATGTGTGTCCAAATTTGCGAAGGGGGATGTCATGGGGAACTGCAGTATGTACCCTGGTCAGAAAGACCCTAATTTAGGGAGATTTTAAAATCATCCCTAAATTCAGGTATGTGTTTAATTTCTCACTGATGTGCGAGAGTTCTCACAGGAATCAAACCAAGGCAAGGAATGCATGGAGTCCTTTCTGCTCTGTGGGATTTTTTTTTTCCTTTTCTCACCACTTCTAAAGAATCATAAAATTTTTTTTAAGCAATGTGATTTTTTTTTTTTGGTCCTAATAAAGCACTTCTCAACAGTTCTTGTTGAGCTTTTTTTTTTTTAAAAAAAAAAAATACGCTGCATTTCAAAAGGTTTTTTTCTCCTATATGTATTCATTATTTATAGGTGAGGATACCAACAGAATTGAGTGTGTTTGGATAAACTACAGTGCATGTTTCTTTGTGTATGTGGTGAGCAAATCTGTAGACATAGTACAAGTATTACCAACTAAACCACTCTTTGATCTATGTAATGTGTCCTGTAATGATTGGTTTACATCCCCAAAAGGGCAAAACTTACCTGCAAAATGTGTTAGCATAGTATGAAAATGTCATCTTCCATTACTCTCTGTTAAAGCAATTAAGTTATGCTCTGTAAGGCATAATGTAGACAGTTATAGAGTACAACATTATTTTTACCCTAAGGAGGAATGCAAAAGAGGAGATGTACTTCTTGGCCATAATTATTTTCTTCTGAATTGACTGAACACAAATGACTGAGGGTCTGTGTACCCAGTAGTTGTTGAGGGTCCCAGTCCAATGAGATTGCCTCATTGTGCATGCAGTACTGACATTGTGGAATCAGGATGTGGGTCTCTAAACATGGTTTTAGCAGCCTAAGTTTCTGTTAGGAAATGTTGGCGTCTATACGTATGGAACTGTGGGGAGAAATAAAAGGTTGCTTTGTACTTCAGCCTCTTACAAGTTTTATTACTGAATCCTATGAAACAGGTTTTCCATGGAAAAAAAGATTTCATATTTGTTTTTAGGTTTTCTTTCCTCCTGTCTATTTCTTTTTTCAATAATTGAAAACTACTGTTCATTATTTACATAAAGCTGTCTCTCTTCAGTCTGCTTTCTGTAACCTTTCCCCTGTGAAGAATTTGAGGAATTTGTTGGCTTTCCTCAGGGGGATCCTGGCCATGTTTTATCTGAGACTTAAGGCTAGATAGTTGGTGTTTTCTACTAAGTAGCTTACTATGTTTAAATACTTCCATTTAACCTCAGTATAGATTTGCCATTTGGGCACATTTTGAGAAGTTGTGTATGTAGGAAAATATGTACTTTACTTTAACCTTCAGCCTCCTTGGTAGCTGGCAGTAAATCTCCAAATGCAAGATGGAGAGCTGCTTAGGGAGGGGGGAAAAAAAAAAAAGATACAAAATACCTAAATGCCCTAAAGGCTGGGTATTTCAGCTGCGTTTCTAAGGCTCTGCCTGTGTCTTGTTCTCTTTATTCGTTCTGTTTTTGTTTTTGTTTTTTTTTTTTTTTGAAAATGAGGACGTGTCAGAACGCAGTATAAAATGACCCCTACGCAAACTCTAGCGTTCCACATCCTTCGTTCTCCAGCTGTTAACATCAGCCAACGCAGCACACAGGCTTGGCTGCTGCTAGCACCATCTCAATGGCAGTCCCCACTCCTCCTTCCTTCCCTCCTTCTCCCTCATATGTTTGCCAGTAAGACAGCAGTGCTTTGAGTTAGGCACTATTGCAATCAATTGAAATTTCAGTGAGTCCCAAATACTAGAACTGTCAGTGTGTTCATTCACCTCGTATCAGCCCCTGATAGGAGTATATAGGTTTCAAAGCAGGTAGGTTTTTCTTTAGGATGGATTGTGCAGTCTGAATGACTTGTAGAGAAATGATTTGAAAGCCACATGGCTTTTTTAAGTCTCATTGGAGTCATATTTCCTCAAAAGCATCCTTAATTATATTGCCTTACGGATTGTTTTTCTAACTCTTTTATATCTGTCTGTCATAGGATATTTCAAAGATGATTTGGCTCCCACTGGGACTTGGAGATCTGATGCCACAATGAGGACTCACACCCGGGGAGCCCCAAGTGTGTTTTTCATACATGTGATGTGCTTCGCCTTTGCTTGCGGCCTCAGGGAGGACGTGGATGCCATGGTTCCTTTTGTCAATGCCAACTACGACAGCTATCCCATGCTCTACTTTTCCAAGGGTGACGTGGAGGGTCTGCGTCTCCAGGCAGCAACCACACACCGACACATCACGGCTCGGCTGATGGAGGCAGTGCAGACAATGCTGTCAAACCCCCTGGAGTACCTCCCGCCATGGGATCCGAAGGAGTTCAGCGCTCGGTGGAATGAGATTTACGGCAACAACCTAGGGGCCTTGGCAATGTTCTGTGTTCTCTATCCTGACAGCACTGAAGCCATTGGCATGGCCAAGGATTACATGGAGAGGATGGCAGCTCAGCCTAGTTGGTAGATTTTTATCTTTTTTTTTTTTTTTAAGTTGTTGTTATTGTATAAACTGCCTGCAGCTGGAAGAGTGAGTTTTTTTAGATTAGTAAATTACTTAAATTGTTTCAGTTGTTTTAGCATTCATTTTGACAGCAACTAACTTGCCAAACGCATTTACCCTCATCTGAACCAGCAGTGCCACATAGCTTTTTACCTTCACTATATCTACCCTATTGTAAGTTAATGTGAAAAGAAGAGGTAGGACCCTTTGTGTCTGAAGTCTCACTCTAAAGTAAAAAACAAAGAAATTATCCAAAACCACCACACTGATTTATAGTGATTTATAGTGAGAATGTAGTGTTAACTTTTTCCTCTCTTTTTCCAGACTTGCACATTTCCTTTGGGTGATGTTTCCTTAGGAAGAATTCAGAAAAGACTGCTCTGTGAAACGATGTCTTTAGGATTAGATACAAGTGACACTCAGAGTTTCCTCAAACAAGTGTTTTATGAATGCTCTAACATCTGTCTGAGTTTTAGTTCAGGCTTGCAACTCCACGTTGCTGTGTGTTTCCCAGGCTTCCCGTAAAAACATTGTAGGTCATGAAAGAAATAGTTTTTTTCAAAGTGTTTTAGTGCAGCTGTTGGAGTATCTAGCATTTTGATGACCTGCATTAACTTCATTTGGATATGAGTTGTCATACACACTATTCTGTCCTCACTGTGCCACACTCTTTTTACAGGGGCACAAGTTAGTGTTTTCACTGTTGAGTGAATTTACTGATTGGGACCCTAAGAAAGAATCATAGAACCATGGAATGAGTTAGGTTGAAAGGGATCTTGAGGTCGTCTAGTTCGAACCCCCTGCCATGGACAGGGTTGCCACCCACTCAATCAGGCTGCATTAAGACATTGTTTGATTGTTGAAGCACTCTCTTAACACTCCTTGGTTTTTCATACCTGATTATTTCCCTTTTTTTTTTCCCCATGCTTTCAATGTGAAGTTCACACTGTAGCTCTGTCAGTTCTCTCCCTCATCCAGCAGTGGCTTTATGGAAGGCTATAGCAATCTACCATCCCTGGAGCACATATTACTTTGACTTTGCTCAAATAGGTCAGCATGTTCACTTCTATAGCTTCTGAACAGGCAGATTTCATAAATCTGAGAAATATAATTAAAAAGTGTGTGCAAAACATGTTACTGCACACAATTCTCCAATTAGGATAAGACTAGGAGAGGAAAGATGACATGTGCAAGAGTTCATGTCTGATTGCTACTAGCAGATATTTAGGTGTTCTGGAGATAAGCTCTAAATAAGACTGGTTATGAACAATTCTTGCAAGGTCACAGTAATGGAACTATTAAAAAACCAATATTATTCAGTCTATTTAATTGTGTTTAGTTTCTGTCAGACTTGAGGAAAATATTATTCTGGCTGATAAATTAAGAATATTGTCTTTATTAAATAATTTGAGGGTAGACGCTCTTCACAGGAGAATGGGAAGAAAGAAGTGTTTTGATGGTACTCAAGCTTAGGGCCTTGAATGTTATGAGACGGATGTGTCAAAATTCTTTGTCAGAGTAAAGAAGGCTTGTACAAAGAGGTATCGGTAAGTAAAGCAAATCTGGAGAAACTTCTCTCCTTAAACTTGTCTTATGTAAGTACCTTGACTGCCACGTAATTTGCCCTGAATTGTCTTTTTGACTCTGATGGTAGTCAACATATATTGGCAAGTTAGATCTGGATGTCATATAAATTACTTTTTGGCAGCTGAATTCTTTCAAGAGTATAATCTGGATTTCTTGTGACTTTCACGTAAATGACATTGACTCTAAAGTAACTCTAGAATTAAAAAAAAAAAACAAAAACAAAAAAAAAAAAAAAACAAAAAAAAAAAAAAAAAAAAAAAAACCGAAACTTGAGTTGGGTAGTTTTCCTCTAATTTTTATAGTGACTGTAAGTAAAAGTGTATTTTGGTAGTGTGGGCAGTAGTTGGATAGAATATATCAACTTTCCAGCATCACTGATTAATTGTTCCAGAATGTCAAGACATTAAGCTGACTGACATTTTAAAAATTCAGCTTTATGTTAGTGAGAATCCTCTATGGTCCAAATACAGTTCAACATATCAAGGCATAGTCACGATTAAGTCTACTGGTAATTGATACGTGCTTGGAAATGGCATGTAATTAAGCACTCGCTTTTCTCAACCATTAGAATAGTCATTTTGTATCACATAATAAAAGGCACCCTTAATTGAATTCCCATTTGTGTAGGCTAACACAGCTTGAGCTGTTTGTCATAACAACCGCTTCTGAGAGGCATGCTGCTCATAACAGAGCATCCGTAATTGCTACATCCTGGAGTAGGTTTACATTTAGATTAAACAAAGGGTCAGTGGCTAATAGCTAGCTATAATAATAATCAAAATAATATGGGGGCAATGTTTTAGAGGCTAGCAGGAGCAGGGAAATGTAGTAGATTAATGTTTTGGTTAAAAAGACGAATTTCTACTGTTTTGCCTGTAAAAATTAAAAGCTGTTGTTAAATAACTTGCTTGATCTTCCTGGAATTCAATCTAAATGCCACCTAAAAATGTAGGAAAAGTTTGTCCTTATTTAAGAAATCTTATTTTACAGAGAGCGGAGGATATAGATCAGTTTTCTGGCATTTTATCTCGAAGTCACCTCGCACACTCCCTTACCAGACATGCGTTGTTGGCTGAGGGATCTGCACTAGTGATTCTTTCCATATGCTGTCTCAGCCTCTTCCAGCACTGAGTGAAGTGATGTAATTAGAGTCAATAATAAGAGCCCAGTCAGATTTTGTATTTGGACAAAGCAGTTAGAAAAGGTTTTTCTTTACAAAGTCTTCTGTACAAAAAGATATCTCAGAAGTTCACAATTTCTGCACCCTTTTCACAGTGGGAGAAATTTCCCTGCTTAGAATTGCCAGACAAGGGATTTCTGTACTGTTCTTTTTGACACACAGTTCATGCAACATTTTTTAATAGAAATATGCTACCAGTGTACAATAAGGTACAGGATTTGACAGCAAGCCTGACTTCATGGTTTCACATTGGAAATAATTGCTGTCAAACAGATGCAGACATTCCAAGGAAACAGCAATAATTAAATAGAAACTAACAGGCGTCTTCAATATAACAAATTTAAGACCCTCCTGGTATTTCTTGTTATCCAGCAATCCCATAGCCTTCTGTTAGCCTGTGTTTATTGAAAGTATTGGAGTATGGTGAAGGCTGTTGCTGTTAGTGTACAGATAGCGCTCAGTCTTGAACAACGTGAATTGTACAATAAAGATGCATGAATACAAATATTTAAATGTAGAAACAAAATAAGTTCATGTGCTGAGTTGAAGACTCTATGCTGACAACACAGATTTAGCACTTATTTTTAACTCCCAATAATCAACCGTCAGGCACATTCAAAGAATAGTGAGGAGGGTTTTGTAAGACTGCTGAATTTTTTGCACGTTGCATTATTATGTAAAAAGCTTGAAGGATGCTGTTGGGGTAGGCTCCTAGAGTGAGAAAGAAAAAGAATAGTAGGAGGATGAATTCAGTATCTGGAATATACATTATGTTAGTAAGTGAAATATCAAACCCTTGAGTTCTTATCATTTTCATATGTAGCATTTAAAAATGGAAATTGTGTCTGACTCTGAAATTAAACTGCTAGCTGAAGTGTTAAGAGTTTCTTTTCTATCATCTTCTATTTTAAAGTGTGATTCTAGCCTGCTTTTCTCGGAGATAAATCAGCACTCAAGTTCAGTGATGACTACAGGGAGCTTACCTTCCTAGTCTAAAAATTTGCTATAACCTGGATCTTACAATAAAGGGTTAACATAGCTACATTTCTTTCTCTCCTTTATATAGGACTGAGAGTTACTAAAACAGATTTTATTAATATGCCAGTATAGAAGGGTCATGATTAATATTAAGAAAGAGTAAAATTTGAAAGGGACTCTCTTATGATCAAAGGCAAAACTGAGAGAAAAGAATATAAAAGCAATTTGAGAATCAGTAAAATGATGGTTACAAGCCCATAGGGAAATTGAGAGAAAAAGGGAACAGAAAGTAGCTATAAGTTTCCAAAGGAGTAAAGCTTCAGTTGTCTCCTCAGCACATGAAGCAGTAGGACCCTACTCGTATAATATGCTCTTAAACTTCTGAAAAATACGTCGTCTGTGTTGTCTTTTTTTTGCTATGACTTTAGCCTTGTATATTTAAGCACTCCTTATGTCTCTCTTTTTATGAACTGAAGCTGAAATGAGCATGAGTGACTGCTGCTGAAATATGACAGATAAAGGAATAGGAGCAAACTTGTGTTGTCTTACCTTAGACACCAGAAGTACAAATCATCAGTTTTTCAAGTTCTTAAAAAAACAAACTCAATGTATTTCTTTTTGCAAAAGGCTGAGTACTTGTAGGTTATCAAATTTTTGCTTTGGTGGCAAACAGAAAAATGTTGAAAGGGTGAAAGTTGGGAGATTGTTTTGGATTGAACAGAATTTAAGGATTTTCATTTTTCTTTTCAAAACAAAATTTGGAAGATAATGTTCTGTCAGTGAACAACATATTCAACTTGAGCACAAGAAAATATTTTGTTTTGGAGACTGTGTAAGAAGAATATCGGGCATTGGATCTAGTTTATAAAATAAATGCTGGTGGTGTCATTTCCCATGGTGTGTATACTCTTTTGGTATGTATGCTTCTTCTGATCAGGGAGAATATTTCTCTCCTTTGCCTGATGAGGAGTTGAAAGCTGTATCACCTGCTCCCAGAACAATAGCAAGGATATCTAGAGTGCCAGGGCACTGATGTTGTCTGTACAATTACGCAGTTGGACACAGGACTAAGAGCTCACTTGGCCCTATTACATGCAGTATTTGCATCACGCTTGGCATTTAACACGCATTAAGCTCAACCATGCTGTTACCTACCTACCATGTCTAAGATGGATTACACCTGAATGCACTGAGGAGGTGTCCTTGGACTAACTTCCAGCTGAAAGTCTTGTGAATGGGGCCCTGATTCATTGCATTTGCATCAATCTGATGGGAATGAGAGTTTCACTACTGAGGAGTGAATTCTGCCATGCTTCTTGCAATCATTAGCTTAATGTGCCCTCAACCTCTAAGTTATTCTTCAGTAAGTGGTTTGTCATGAGGAGGTTTGAAGCATTAAGAATCAGGATGTGGTCTACATTTGTAATGCATGTGTCAGGACATGTTTAATGCTTCATTTTGGATGCATTGATGCCATATTATACTGAGGTTGGAAGTCAGGTATCAGTGTGATACCTGACTTCCATACTAACATACCAAGTTAGTATGGTATGTTCCTATTTGCTTCAATTTGTTTTTACAAATTGGGTGAAGTGAAGGAAGGGAGGTTCTAAATATCCTGTAGGCCAGTATCAGGGATCTCACTTAAGTGAGAGAATTTTACTTGGTCCAAATCCTGCCTTGAATGGAACAGACAGTGTTTTTTCCTCTTGGCTTTCACCTCTTAGAGAAATGATAATGGTTTGGGTTTTGATAAGGTAGAATTTATTAGAAATGAGGGAATTTATATAGAAATGAGGAAAAAATGCATTAACAGTTTCTGAAAGAAGGGACATTAGCGGTGTTATATGTCTTATATGCCAAGAAGTGGGCAGGTTAGGGTAGTCTTATCACAGTTTTTCTTGGTTTTGTTTCAAAGAGACAAAATATTGATTTGTTACTTCCCATACAAATTTTTATGCAGTTTGTATTGTTTTTTAGAGCGTGGGATCCCATTCAGTGAAGGCGATGTGTACACTATTAGTCTGGGACAGTGTGGTGCCTGCATAGTGGTTCTTGGCATCTTAAGGTGATGTCTACAGAATTGAGTTATAACCCCTTCCAGGTTTCATTGTTCGTTGCAGAAGGTGGCAAATCTAAAACAGAAACCACGTTGCACTACACTAGAGTTCTCAAAACACGTAGGAAAAATACACTGTTTGCATTATCCACAACCTCTTAATTTCTTTGTGATTTCCTTACTGAGGATCTATGTCAGTGTTTAAAATAAAGTAACAAGGAGTATTTTAAACAGCAAAGATTAAGAGAACCTAAAAGAGCATCTCAGGCATGTTTGAAAGTGGTTGTTCTGTACTATGGAATCCGTTGTAGACCTTATTTACTCTGGATTCTTGTTTTGTAGTGTCTGATACCTTTGAAAGACAAGAGAGGCTACTGCAGTGCTAAAATAAGTTACTTGCTGTCTTCAAACACAGCTGCTAAGCTGTGATTCATATTGTCTGATGTTTTACTCCACAGAGGATTAGAAAATAGCTGTTCTCCAGCATGTTTTTACCCATTTTTATTTGAATAAATACAAACAACTTTAATTTTTTATTTTAGAGCAAAGTCGTTTGTAATAGCCTTGAAAACTCTTTATTCACGGACCATGGTAAGTGCAGGCCTGTGGTCCCGTGCTTTCCCACGGCTTATCAGCCAGGCTGTTTACCACATCTGACGCTGGAGACCTATTTGAAAAATGAGAGCGCAATTTAGATACAGAAAGCGTTTAATGCTTTCTACTTGTCCATTCTTCCTGTGTATCATTTTACACATTGTTTGACGCATGTTACTTGATTCCACTGAGATTCATTTAATAGAGATGCACTGATTTATATCAGCTAAATAGCTACTTCTTAGAAGGAAAGCTCATTTTAAGAACAAATGTTGGCTGTGATTTTTGTATGTTTAGAAACAAGCATCTTTAAACAATTGTCCTTGTGTTGTTTTTTTTTTTTTGTTACTTGTGTGTATCTCTTCTGTTAAACCCTGTATAAGGCCCACTACCCAGAATTGACATTTGAGGGAAATAATTACAGAACTGTCTTATCTAAACAGAAGGAGTTGACTGTGACAATGTGTAGCCCCAGGAAACCTAACATAAACTTTTTTATATTGAAAGCTTTGATATTATTTATTTTTTCTAAAGAAGTCAGCTTAAATGCAGTCATAACTAATCAGCTTAGCACTTCCTGTGTAGAAGATCTTTTCCTATTTTATCAGAAATGGTGCCACAGAGATTAATTTGTAGTGTTTTGCTATGGAGTTTGATGCTGTGTTGCTCTTGAAACCAGATACAAAGTTAGCTAATATCAAACCAAATATCTTAACAAAGAAATGTAAATTACATTGGTTCCATTGTTGAATCCCTCTTAAGATGAAGTCAGATAATGAACATTCAGTAGTTTTTAACACTCTGTAATTTGTATGTTTTTATAAGGATGATGACATTTGAATTAAATGTTTTAAATTAATTCCTTACATTTAATTCTTTCATTATTCTTTCCCCCTCACTAATGTATAGATTAGCCTCAAGTACTTGTTAATTGTTCCAGACTGAAGTCTGTAAAGTGATACTTCCTGTCCCCATATGAACTCTGATCTTTGAATGTACAAAGATTGGGCAAAAAACAAATCAAAAATATGTTGGAAATTTGGATTCATGATATAGCTTATCAAAGGTATGCATGTTTCAAGGGATTCCTGGCAGCAAACAAAGTGACAGGGTGTTCCATATAACTAGCGTAGAGTGCAAATTTATTTTTACATACATGGCTTATTATAATTTCAAAGTTTTTCCAGTGCTAACCGAAGATGAGAAAGCAGAATAGAAATAGATTGACAAATGACCAATTCACTCAGATGTTCTTCTGGCTCAGTGATGCAGTATAAATGTATCTGGAGACTGGGAAGTGTTGTTTGCCTCATTAAGTTACATTTTCTTATAGTTTGTTGGGAAGTATGGAAATAATAAGCATCTACATAAAGCATCTAAATATTGTGGCCTACAGATCTGTAACTTTTCCCACAACGATTAGCACAAACCTAAATAAGAAATTTCACTATATCTGGCCAGAAATTTTTCTGATGAGTTTGAACCTGAAGCAAAGTAACAGAGAATAGTTCCATACGGTGGCCACCAAAGAGTTTCATGAAGATATGGAGAAGATAAGTTGTACATTTTAAGAATTTTCATTCCTAACACTTTGGCTGTTATTTGTTACCACACTTCTAGCTTTCTGTCCTAATATTGTTCACAGCTTTTTTCTGTCAATGCCTACCTGTTGACCAAAAAAGAAATAACAATCTACAAACAAATTAATCTAGCCTAGCAAAAACTCTGGTTCAAAACAAGGTTTAATTATTTGTTGAATACATTCTTGTATTTAACTTAACATCCTTGAAATAATGAATGCATTTAAGAAAAGTAAAAATAATGTATAACTTCGCTCAGGATAAAATTGGATTAAAGTTGGGAGAAAGTAAATGCTTAAACTGCTGGAAATTCAGCTAATCCAAAAACCCTCAGAGGTTTTCCTTGTATAAAGGTATGAATGTGTAAAGGTAATTTGAATTCTTCCAATGAAGTTAAATATACTGAAATAAAAATTGAACATAATTTTCCTTGCTTGCAAACCTTGTGATTTACCATAGCTGCACTAGTCTGATCTGATAGTCTTAATTTCTCAGTGCTTCATTCATGCATTTTGAATGCAAATAAATGCTCCTAAGTCAGAATGAGTATACATATGTATATAATCTTGTTCATTTCATATATTTTTATCATCTTTTCATATTACCACTTATACAAATCGAAAATGAAATTAAAGAATCACAGAATAGTTGAAACTGGAAGGTGCACATCTTCAGGAGCACAGCACAAATGTCACTGATTACAGTAGGGTCCTATCTTAACAATTTAAAATTCATTTCTTTAGTAAAAAAGTCTTGCAGAATAAGGGAACAAATGGAACAACTATGGAAGCAACTAATGACTGTTAGCCTTTTAAAAGATTCTTTCCACTCTGCATTCCTTTATATTTCCTTTTTTTTTTTTTTTTTTTTTTTTTTTTTTTTTTTTTTTTTTTTTTTTGTGACTGCGGCCTGAAAATATGCTCGGTATAACAAAAGTGAGGTCTTTCTTAGCCAATATATGCTTGATTTAAGGGAAATATTTGTTCTGGGCTACCTCTTTTTCCATTATGAACTTTCTTAGTACATCTTTACTATTTTGCCAATAATTATTTTGCTTTAAAGACAACTTCAGTCGGATAGCCATCATTATGAACTTAATAACATTTGACACATTTGGAAAAAAAAGATTCTTACAGATTCTTTGGAAGAGTGTAAACTATGGGATATTACTTTCTTAGAAAAATGCTTTAAATCTTGCTTCAGACAAGTAGGTTATTTTTCTGTACAATCAATATTCTGCATTATCTGTTTTTCCTAGCAAAACCTAGAAATGTCACAAACACTGCTTTAATACTTAAGGATTTAATCTTTCTAGTAAAATTAATGAGATTTGAAGGTTAATATCATCCACCATACTTAGGACAGTATAGAATGCTCTCAAAGACTTGGTAAGTATCTTACTACCACATTAAATACAGCATCCATTGCCTAACTTTAGAGATGTTAAGTCATACACACCTTTAAGTATATTCATAGAGAAAAATGAGTAGATGAAACTCAATTAATTGGTATCTTTCTTTATTGACAGGCTAGTGAAGGATGCCCCATGGGATGAGGTCCCTCTGGCTCACTCCTTAGTTGGCTTTGCCACAGCTTATGACTTCTTGTACAGCTATCTTAGCAAGACTCAACAGGAGAGATTTCTTGAGGTAATTGCCAATGCTTCGGGATATATGTACGAAACATCATACAGACGAGGATGGGGTTTCCAGTACCTCCATAACCACCAGCCTACCAACTGTGTGGCCCTGCTGGCTGGAAGCCTGGTTCTGATGAATCAAGGTATGTGCTAAATCATAGGAATGCTTTTCTACAGCATATCAGCTCAATTGCCCACTTATGGAGTAACATGCAGGAACTGATATACGTGTTTTTTCTGCGGTTTTCCACATTAAGTACTCTGCCTATAAGGCAGCCAGCTGCAAAGGTGTTCTGCTTTGTGTGTTTTGAGAGCTCCGTTGCATTGGGTTTGCTCTTATGCTGCTTAGAAAAAATGTATTTATTGAATAGAACAATAATCTGTGGGCAGATGTACAGGTTATGATATATATGCACTATATCAGTGAATATATAATCACAGAATCACAGAATGGCCTGGATTGGAAGGGACCTCAAGGATCATGAATCTCCAACCCCTCTGCCACAGGCAGGGTCACCAACGTCCCCATTTACTACCAGCCTAGGTTGCCCAGGGCCCCATCCGGCCTGGCCTTGAACACCTCCAGGGACGGGGCATCCACAGCCTCTCTGGGCAGCCTGTTCCAGCACCTCACCACTCTCATAGTAAAGAACTTCCTGCTGACATCCAACCTAAATCTTCCCTCCCTCAACTTAAAACCATTTCCCCTTGTCCTGCTGTTATCTGCCCTTTTAAGGAGTTGACCCCCCTCCTGTTTATAGATTCCCTTTAGGTACTGAAAGGCTGCAACAAGGTCACCCTGCAGCCTTCTTTTCTCCAGGCTGACCAAGCCCAGCTCCCTCAGCCTGTCTTTGTAGGGCAGGTGTTCCAGCCCCTGATCATATAAGTATATATATATATAATAAATATATAAGTAGCTGTCTAACTGGTTTTGTATTTCTTACCTCACCATTACTACGAATTGACACTTCCCTCGTGCATACCAGTACCAGTTCAGATTTGCAGGCAGTCTTTTAGGGTAGATTTTCAGTTTGAGGCTTGTTCTAATGCCTGCAGACAGTCTGGCATTGGTCTCTATCAAGGTCAGCGGTCAGAAATGCTCTGGGCCCCAAACTTTCAGCTAGGCTATAGCACTTCAGCCTTGTTTCCCTGAGAGGACTGCCAATCTGAAACTTGAACTGCCTGTGGGCCACAGCTCAGAACCTATCTTTTTAGCATCTTTTGCTAAGGAGATGAGCAAATCTTTACTTTTTTCCCTTTGAACTATGTCCACTCTGAAGAAGAGTGCAAGTCATGGAAAGAGCAGGCAAAGCAATCCTGACATTAAATCCCTATAGTACTTAGGCTGAGAAGTAGAAGTCAGGTAGCCAGCTCTAGCTTATAAAACTGTGTCAGTATTTTATCAAGATTTTATTTAGAATGTGCTGGACATATTTTGAAAACTCAGTACCACAAGTCAAGAAAAAAATCTAGTTTCTGGATGCTGGTGGTGTTACTGAGCTGTTTAGTCCTGCCAAGCAAGGGCACATCTGCATAGTTGGAACTTTCAGACATTCAAAGAATGTGTACCAGAAAAATGTGACACCTACTGTGTTTGGGGGTCAGTTTTTTCTTAAGGGCTTGTCATAGCAAGTACATTCACTAATGTGCATATACTCAAAACCAGCAAGGGTATACATGGAAATGATTCCCTTTCCTCGTACTGTGCTTTCCACAAATTGAAGACCATGTTTATTCAGTGGGTTTTGCTAAATTTCTCACAATTCCATCCTTCCCTGATCCTCTGTTGTTGCAGAAAGCTGGCAGTTTGCAAGGGGACTCTGCTTTTCATTAGAGTATAGACCAGAAGTATGCTTTGTGCCAAACAACGGTAACATCACAAACACAGTTGGGTAATATTTCTTTCACCAAACTTCATATCTTTTTTGGAAAAAAATAAAAAAATAAAAAGCAAAATAAGCAACACTTGTAAATATTTCAAATGAAAATCAGTCAATACATTCAGACTGTGTATTTCTAAATGAAAGTTTAATTGATCTCAATACAGAGCAACTTCATTTAAGAAAAAAAAGTTTCCCTTTTGGTCAAAAATTACTAAAAAAACCAGTTTCTTAAAAATTCACATTCCGACATGAAAGACTTTTTCTGAAGGGGAAAAAAAGGGGATGGATGAAGGGAATAAACAAATTCTACCCGTATCAGATTCAAAGCAATTGCAAATAGTGTATCGCAGTGTAAGTATTTCTCCCAAAAGGTTTAAACTTCACTTAACAATTTTAAACATGGTGTTCAGCTAATGAAGTAGGCAGAGACTAAATAGCCACCATAAAGTC
>JAOWBP010001760.1:55106496-55124571 GCA_028571105.1 Tragopan temminckii | reverse complement strand
TCATCTAGTTAAGCTCCCCAACACTGAACAGGGATATCTACAGCTAGGTCAGGTTGCTCAGAGCCTGGTCCAGCCTGACCTTGAATGTCTCCAGGGATAGGGCATCCACCACCTCTGGATAATCTGTTCCAATGCCTTACTACCGTCACTGTAAAAGACTTTTTCCTTGTATCCAGCCTCCATGTATCTTTTTTTATTTTGAAATCATTTCCCCTTGTCCTATCCCAAGCGACCTTGCTAAAGGTCTGTCCCCTTCTTTCCTGTAGGTCCCCTTTATTTACTGAAAGGCCCACAGTTTCCCACAGTATGTTGAAATCCACTCTTATAACCTTTTTTTTTTTTTTAATCTTTTTCATACAGAAAATGTAATTGACTCAACTGGTGGGTTTCTCAGATCAGTCCGGGGTGTATGAACTATTTTCTTTTGTCAGCGTGAGAGTTAAACAGAAATACTGAGCACCTCTGGTGGATCAGTTTTGCAGACTGTTTCTGTTTTCATGCTGAATCTCTCCATTGTCATATAGTGTGTTCAGCATCTCTGATAGGAAATCCTAATTTTGACTAAAAGATGGAGATCTATAAATACGCAAACAGTATAATCTAATAAATATTCCCAGCTCCTTGTAACTTTCAGGTAAGATTCAGTTTCAGATAAGATTCAAGGGTAGCCTTGAAAGTTCTCAGTGATGATTTTGTGCTGCTTATTCATAGGACAATTCATTGGGAGCTTATATTGTTTAAACTCCTCTTTAAAAAGATAGTATGATAACTTAATATGTATTAAAAATTAGCTCTGTGTATGAGGGCAATGATTGCTGCTTTAGCATGCCAGCACAAATGTGTAAGGAACTGCACTGAATCCAGGCTATACTGTGTACTGGAGAGAGGTTCCTAAAGAGCAAAGGAAACTCATTTTAGTTATTTCAGGATGAAAGCTGGGTTGGGGTTTTTGTTTTGTTTTGTTTTTCTTGAGAGGACCTTTCTTTTGTTGCTTTGGAAAGTTTGGATTGACATAGGAGGAGTGAAAGCTGCAAGATCTGAGTGAGAAGTGGATGGGACATTGCCTTTTATATTTTTGTGACACTTTGGTTGTTGCCTATAGCCAAAGAAGAAAGGTGACTGTTCAAGTTATCTACAGCAGAAGCAAACAGCTCCTGTATAACTTATGGCTCATTTATGAGTATAAACATCATAAAAGGCAGCTTCTGTTTGTACCGCTTGGCTTCATTTTCATGCTCTGCAAACATATCTGTGTTTATTTGTTCTTTCTCATTCCTTTTAACTTTTTCCCAAGGGTTTCAGAGGACTGTGGCCATTGCAGACTCCAACTACAACTGGTTCTACGGGCCAGAAAGCCAGCTGGTGTTTCTCGACAAATTCGTCATGCGCAATGGCAGCGGGAACTGGTTGGCAGACCAGATCAGGAAGAACCGGGTGGTGGAGGGCCCGGGGACTCCATCCAAAGGGCAGAGGTGGTGCACCCTCCACACTGAATTTCTCTGGTATGAAAGGAAATGAGTGAGCTCAAAAATGACTGGATGGCTGCTTGCCATTTGTGATGAGATGTTATTTTTAGATTTGTTCTGCAGAGGCAGAGATTATGCTATGTTGGCCATGTGTAGGACAGAGTTTCTAGGCTCAAAAGAACTTCTTAACTTAGCGTTAGATGTTCAGTGTGCATTGCTACAGATTACGCCTTAGTCTTATCCTGTGTGTGCTTCTGTGTTTTCCTGCCATTGTCTGTTGCAGTTATAAAAGGAAACATCCCCTGCAAATATTCTTTGGTTTATCTGGTCTATTCTGATGTTTAATCCTGTTATGTTTTTTAATGATTAATTGGGCAGATATGTAAAGTGTAGTTGTGTTTTAAAAGCTGTAAGTCCTAATATAAATGTTCTTTGAAAAGCTGAAATAGTGTGAAAGATAGTGTTATTATTAGTTGTGTGACCACACTAATTTGCAGGCCAAATTCAGAAAACAAATATGATAAATGACTAGATCCACATCTTCCAGGTTATTTACACTTCTTCTAACTTCTGTGTCAGTCTACAGAAGGTAAGAAGTATGATCCAAAGTGTACATACAAATGTACATGTAAATTCGCTCAGTTTGTAGAAAAAACACATTTCTGAGGAGTCAGTGTAGCTCTATTTCTCTCTCTTAGAAGGGAAATATTATTGAATGTATTGATTTGTGTTTATGTTATACATATTAACATTTTTTTCTAGGCTAATAGCACACTTCAGCTTGTTATTTGCAAAATAGAGAATCTTTCCTTTATGACCACTGTCATACATTTTCTTATCTTGTTTGTCCATGGAAATCCTGGAAATTTATACTTACAATTTCTTCCTGATGCTAAAGGGAAAGACATTTTTTAAGAGCATGTGGGTCAAAACAAAACAAAACAAAAACGAAAGCGCGCGCACACACACACACACACACACACACACAAAAAAAAAAAAAAAGCCCACACTAAAGAAGCTCTGAATATTCCAACAACTGCCTTTTCCTTGTGCTGCAGTGTTGCTCCTTTGATGAGCGCATCCACTTGCATTGGAGTCTTAGGAAAAAAGGTTTGCTTTTAGGAGGGTCTCCATCAAAGAACGCTAGCTACAGAATAATGACCTAAACTCTACAGTGAAGCCTTTACCAGACATGAGCTGAGGTTGGCTAAAGCCTTGATGGGGCTCCTCATTAGCTGTGGACAATAATTCTGATGAGAAACCATCTAATAAAAATACTATTGAGTTGAATAATGGTTTTGCTTACTTAAAAATAATGTTGGGCTTTGTTTCTCTTACTTTTTGGGGATGAGTTCTTTTAATTTCTGTGAATCAAACAAAACAAATATTATAAGCATTATAATTTTTTTTAGGAATTAAGACCTCCTTTTAAACCAGATATCTTATGTCTTGCAATTTATACAAGAAAGCTGTAAATTTCTTTTTCAGCATAGCTGGAAAAGGAAACTAATATAGTGATGTAAATTAAGTTATATAAATCATATAAATGTGTCATCTAAAATGCTTTTTCATTAATTTTTAGTTTATTCCCAATTCTGTTTGGAGACTACAGACTTCCTATGATCACCAGTTTGGGGGAAACAGATGCTCTTTTTGACTCTTTTGGTTAGGTAGCAAGCAAATAGATGCAAATGCTGATGTCCAATGCAAAACAGTGCCTAAAACCTGTTCCTAATGTGCCTTTTAAAGTATTTATGTGGCAGTCAGTAGCTTTATGATACAAAACAAAGTGGCTTGTTTGAGAGAAGTTCACCATACTCTTATTTTTGGACTGCGAAAGAATTACTTGTAAGTGTGGAGTAGATGCTTTCAGTTATTATTCTATAAAAAGCATACAGTGTATGCTTCTGGCTCCTTCAAATTTACTTAGGGATTAGTAGCATAAGTATCATTACAACTATAGGCTTTTTTTGATCAGGAAAGACATCGGTGGGCTTTATATTGTTAGGTTGTTCTTTGATATGAGTAATGAATTGTTTTTTGAATTTTGTATAGGTGTTGATAGTAAAATTAGTCAAGTGATTTTTAAACTATTTCCCTCATCATTTTGGCAGGTATGATGCAAGTTTGCGCTCCATCCCACCACCAGACTTTGGGATTCCAAAGCTGCATTACTTTGAGGACTGGGGAGTGGTAACCTATGGAAGTGCTTTGCCAGCTGAAATCAACAGGCCTTTCCTTTCCTTCAAGTCAGGAAAGCTGGGAGGACGTGCAATATATGATATTGTTCATAAGAACAAGTACAAAGAGTGGATCAAGGGATGGAGGAACTTTAATGCTGGCCATGAACACCCAGACCAGAACTCCTTTACTTTTGCTCCCAATGGCGTACCTTTCATTACAGAAGCTCTGTATGGGCCAAAATATACTTTTTTAAATAATGTATTGATGTTTTCCCCTGCTATGTCCAAGAGCTGCTTCTCCCCATGGGAAGGGCAGATTACAGAGGACTGTTCTTCGAAATGGCTTAAATATAAACATGATTTGGCTGGTGACTGTCAGGGACGAGTGGTTGCTGCCATGGAGAGAAGCGGGGTGGTTTTTATCAGGGGAGAAGGAGTGGGGGCATACAATCCTAAACTGAAGCTGAGAAAATTGCAAAGAAACCTCATACTTCTTCATCCTCAACTTTTGTTGCTGGTGGACCAAATCCACCTAGAAGATGACAGCCCTCTGGAGGCAGCAACCAGTTTCTTCCACAATGTGGATGTGCCTTTTGAAGAAACAGTTGTTGATGAGATTCATGGGGCATTCATTAGACATCGTGATGGAATATATAAGATGTACTGGATGGATGACACTGGCCACAGCGAGAAAGCTACCATTGCCTCAAGAATGTATCCCCGGGGCTACCCTTATAATGGAACAAACTATGTGAATGTAACGACCCTCCTGCGGCACCCCATCACCAGAGCCATTTACTTGTTCATTGGGCCCTCCATCGATGTGCAAAGCTTCACTGTCCGTGCAGACTCTCGGCAGCTGGATGTTTTTGTCACCACCAATGAGCACTCCTATGCAATTTACCTGTGGACGGTGGAGGATGGGCCTCGTTCTGCCTTTGCGCAGGTTACTGCAGGCCGTCAGAAAATTGTCTTTGACCGAACGTCTGCCATTAGGAACTTTGCAGTGCCAGAAGTGAAGGACTACGTTGGGATCGTGGAGAGGAACCTGCAGCATTTTAAGCCTGTTTTCCAGCAGCTTGAAAAGCAGATCTTGTCTCGTGTACGAAACACAGCTAGCTTTAGGAAGACTGCTGAACGCCTATTGAGGTTTTCAGATAAGAGACAGACAGAGGAGGCCATTGATAGAATATTTGCAATCTCACAGAGGCAGCAGCAACAGCGTGGAAAAGCAAAGAAAAATAGAAAAGTATCCAAAGGTTACAAATTTGTTGATGCTGTTCCTGACATTTTTGCACAAATTGAGGTAAATGAAAGAAAAGTGCGACAGAAGGCACAGACTCAAGCACAAAAAGAGTTGCCTGTTGATGAAGATGAGGAAATGAAAGATCTTCTGGATTTTGCAGATATCACTTATGTGAAGCACAAAACTGGAGTTTCAATCAAGGGCCGATCAGGGCTGGCACAGTTGGTGGCAGCCACTCGAAGTAGTGCCCCATCAATATCAGCTTCTTATACTCGCCTCTTTCTAATTCTCAACATTGCTATTTTTTTTGTCATGTTAGCAATGCAGCTCACATACTTTCAGAAGGCCAAGAGACTGCATGGCCAAAGATGTCTGTATGCAATACTTTTAGTAGATAGCTGTATATTATTGTGGCTGTATTCTTCCTGTTCTCAGTCACAATGTTAGCAGAAGACCTCTACTAGTTGACCAGTTTATGGTCATATATGTCTATGCAAAAGCATTAACCCTAATAGGGCCAAAGTTTATGTTCTTTTCTTTCTGAAACATTCCAAAAACAGCTGGGGAAATATTGGTTTCAGACCAGAAAGGATTGACAAATCAGGCAGGCAATGAATTTCTCAGAAAACTAAGTACTTAGTAAGTACTCCTCCTTTGGGTTTTGAGTTGGGCCTCACATCTGAGGGAACGTTATGATTTGTTCTTCAGAGTTCGGTAATGCAGAGGTGTAATTAATTAATTTTTTTGGTGAGAAGAGCCCTCTTAAGGTATATGTTTCTAAGGGTTTGGTTTTTTTTTTAATACGGAATTGGATTTACATTTAGTGACTTTTCATTTCCAGGCTGCTGTGAATGTTTGTGGACATTCTCTTAAGGAAAGGTTATTCACTCACAAGTATGAAGGGCAGATCTTAGCAGCAGATGCCGTTTCTCTCTGCCAAACCAAAGAATATTTAGTTGTGGCACACTCCTGTATAATTATTTCAGACACTTCCATCATGTCATCTCTTCCATGCTTTACAGTCTGTCACGGTTGGAGGTGGCAATCCTGTCAGTACCTACCAGTGAGCATCACAATGTTTAGTAGGCAGTGATAGAAGGAGGAGAATAAGGAGCTGGTTCAAAGTACAAAGGAAGACAATTCTCAGGAAAAAAACAAACAAAAAAAAACAAAAAAAAAAAACAAAAAAACAACAACAACAACAACATAAACTTTTTTCAGTCAAGAGTAGACTGCAGAAAGATGAATGTTGTTGGGTCTGTTCTCGATTTTTCAAGACGGTTTCACAAAAGTTTTCTATTGTTTGAAGTGCATCTTAGTAGAGAAATAATGTTCTTCTACATGCACTTGTAAAAATACAAAAGCCAAAGCAATCCTGTGGTAACCTCAACAATTGCCAGTAGGAAAAAAGAGGTATTATGAAAGTATTTAGTGTCTTTTTTTTTATTTTCACATGGCTAGAAGCAGAGGACAGTTAAAATAATGTGAACAATCTGTTCTCTATAAAGCACCAGGAAGGGTTCTGCAAGCTCTCGGTGGCCCCTTGATCAATTATCTGGGGATTAGTGGTAAATGGAGTCATGTGGTTTACAGCAAAAATAAGTTTGACATCTCCGCATATATCCCCTTCTGTCCATTAAACTGATTTCAAGAAATCATAGCTATTTGAGAGAATGGAAAATCTATGGAATTGGGGCATATCTGTATGTCTTTACGGGAAAATAATTTTTCCAGTGCATTTGTTAAATAAAAATATTATTTTCTCTGCGGAAAAAAAATGTTTCTCTTTGATTAGAATATTTTTCCTATTAATTACAGTAATTGTGTTCATCAGCACTTTGTTCAAACCATAAAACTTTGTTTCCTTTTCCTTACACCCATTTAGGTATGTTATCTACATTGCTATTTTTAAGCCTTCTGGAGATTATGCACTGAAATATACTGAGCTTTTCTTGCCTAAACATTTTTAGTGAACAGATCAGAATATTTTCATTAGGTTTCAGATACTGAGCCATATCTGCACTGTGTTCACATACAGAAGCTCTGCTACAATCTTTGATGCCTGGATATAGCCAGTAAGATTTGACATGTGTAGTCTAGGCAAAGGAAGCTGACTGCTTGCATGATGTTACTTACAGTGTAAGTACGTCTAGATTGTGAGAAGCTGTGTATCACTACACATTTCCTTTCTGTCTTTGCACAGGGATAACAAGAAGGTATGGAGAAACAGCTGCTGGTTTTTGTTGTTTTTTTTTTTTCTATTAGATATTTGTGTATCCTTGTCCTCTTTGGAGATTGTTGAACGTTTAGAAAAATGAAGAGCTGTGATGACCGTGAGCCTTTACTAGACTAACGTAATCAGTGGCATTTATACAAATCTTTCACTGCAATTGACAGTTGTGTATGTTTTTCCTATGTCAGGTCATCATTGCTTTGTTGGACAGTCAGTCGTGGAAAGGTAAACTCTCATCACTCTAGTCCAAAAAGCTTTTGAGAAGTACCTGCATTTCTTGGCTGGCTGTGTACAGTGTGCCATCCATATTCTAGTAGAGGATTAGTATGTGTGTCCAATGAAACTGCATAATTATGGAAAGTAAGATATGGTCATGGACACTAGCTCTTGTTTACATGATGTTTCTCTGCACTGTTGTAGCAGTGTGAAGTCGAGAAGGTGGGTACAAGAGATTCCTGTGCTCAGAGCCAGGTCTTAAAGCAGCTTGTAAAGACAACCAGCATTTAAATGTGGTGTGAGTGTACCTGCAGTGATGGGGTGAAGGGAAATGAAAATAATCTCATGTACTTCTTTACTTATTCTTTTCTACACTGTTGCCTTTTAGAAGTCCTTTTTTTTTGTTTAAGTTTTGTTTCTTGTTTGCTTAAGTTTTGTTTCAATTTCTTGCTTTCATTCTTCTTCCCCTTGTTCTTTCTCTCATTCCTTAGCAAAGCTTATCATAGAATCACAGAGTCACAGAATTGTAGGTGTTGGAAGGACGTCCAGAGATTTCAAGTCCAGTGCCCCTGCAAGCAGGTCACCTACAGCAGGCTGCACAGGTAGGCGTCCAGGCAAGTCTTGAATATCTCCAGAGAAGGAGAATCCACAAACACTCTGCGCAGCCTATTCCAGTGCTCTGTCACCCTTACTGTGAAGAAGCTCCTTCGCATATTGGTGCAGAACTTTCTATGCTCAAGTTTATGGCCATTTCCCTTTGTCCTGTCCCCACAGACCGCTGAGAAGAAGTTGGCCATGTCCCTTTGACTCCCACACTTAAGATAAATATAAATATAATCATTAATAAGATCACCTCTGAGTCGTCTTTTCTCAAGGCTGAACAGACCCAGTTCACTCAGCCTTTCCTCATAGAGGAGATGCTCGAGGCCCTTTATCATCTTTGTGGCCCTCCGCTGGACTCTCTCCAGGAGATCCCTGTCTTTTTGTACTGGAGAGTCCAGAGCTGGATACAGTACTCCAGGTGAGGCCTGACCAGGGCAGAGTAGAGGGGGAGGATCACCTCCTTGACTTGCTGGCCACACTCCTTTTCATGCACCCCAGGATGCTGTTGGCCATCCTGGCTGCCAGAGCACACTGCTGGGTCATGGCCTACCTGTCATCCACCAGGACCCCCAGGTCCTTCTCTGCAGAGGATCTCACCAGCAGATTATGTCCCCTCATCTGTTACAACAGAATCTAAAGCAAGTGAAGCAAAGAACAAACATATCCTTAATGTCTGAAATTAGCACCTTGGGCCATGAGCCAGAAGTGTCTGTTACAAGCCAGGAAGAAATAATTCAAGCCTTCAGATGGCGACGCACCCTGAAAAATCTGCCCAGGCTTTCCTAGGAAGTGTAGTGAGGAAGAGCAAGAGCATGGCATCAGCCCAGCTAGCTCTAAACGCTGGTTGGAGTCCTTAATGCCTGTTGGCATAAGAGAGGCTACTGTCCTTGTCTTTGGGTCATTAGTCCAAAATAAAAAAGAGCAGCAATCATAGTACCATGTGTGTCTATGGCAGAGGCAGAGATCTGGGTATACTGAACCACAAAATGTCATTGTATGATATCCATTAACAAAGTTATCTTTAGCCTTCTGTTTAAAATGGAGTCACCCTACAAAGTGTTTCTGGCATATGCCTCTGATCCTGTTCTTTGTCTGTTTCTTTCTGCTTTCTGAAAATGTTCATGTTCTGCATCTCGGGCCACAGGAAAATATGGCTATTCTACAATTGGCTTCTCTCAGCTTCTGTTAAGAACTTGATTTTTTGTCATGCAATTTTGTTTCAGGGCTGGAGTCTACATTAAGCTGAACTTAGTTCAGTGTATTCTGAGCAGAGACATTGGGAATTCAGCTCACTGGTAGCTGTGTGAATGTTTGAAGGTGGAATCTGGTTCTTAGTTTTGTAAGTGATTTTTGAGATTATCTAAAAACTGGATGTGTATGTTATATACGTCACTGTGACTGAGGGAAGCCAAGGAAATGGAGCGCATTACCTCATTTCTTAAATCTTTGAAGATTAAAGTTGATTCTGAAGTATTGTATGTCTGAAATGTATCAAATTCTTCTGTTACCTACGTATTTTCCAGTGATTAATTTTTTTCTTAGTTTTTGAAAGTATATATTGTCTGGAAAATAGATTTTTGTACCAGGCCGTTACAAGCATATTTATTGGGTCTGTGAAAATCTTACTTCTAATCATATACACTTTTGTCAAACTTTAATCCTTTTGGTCTGGCTACTCTCTTATAATTCAGAAGGATAACTTTAAGATATTAAGTCAGACTCAACTAATAGAGGCCAGATTTTATTTTCTGTCCTTTCTTTGTTGACTGCAGGAGAACTCTGCAGCAGGAGGCCTGTGTGATCCAGTGCTGGATGTATCCCTATGGTTCTCAGCACTCAACCTGTTTTCTAAACAAGTTCAACCTTGAAACAAAGCACTTCAAAGAATATAAAAGCTAACATCAGTTTTTCTCCTGATAATAACTAATGAAGATGAATGATTAATTTAACTTCATACTTGCCTGGTTTGCTACTCTAATAAACAGCAAAACAATTAATTTCATGAGAATTCAGATTTCATCTTCAGTTTTCAATGAAACTGAACATAACTGCAGTAGCCATGAGATAAGGAGTGTGTGAATCCGTACAGACAAGACGATATCTTCCCTGCTTTAATTCACGTTATCAAAAGTATGGAGGAAACAATGTAAATCAACCAGGTTCTGTGGTAATGGAATTATGCAGCTAATTTCCATAGGTGTGATCATTCAAATCTCCAAAAGGCAGGAAAAAAAGCAGGGGGAGATGCTGTTGTCAGGCATATATCCATGCTCTCTACAAGAATGCCTGCACCAAATACTAGAATTATTGAGGGAATCCTCTTTGTGCTGACAGACAAACATCTCTTTGGTCTGGGTGCTGAGAAAGCTGTATTTTTCTCAACTGTTCTCAGGTGAGTTCTAACTCGTTTTGGTGTAAGGTCACTTCAGACCTCTTCAGCTCATTGTCAAAAGCTCATTGGCTAACTCAGGGCTTCCTGATACATGGCCTTATCTACCTGGGCTATAGATATCCCCCAGTCACAGAAAGAAAAGCACTGTGGGGTCTCTAAGGAATATAGCCATGAGGAATGGTCTGTCACCACCACCTGGCTGGCTGATAGCCTGCTGTGTCTGCTTGTGAGAGACCCTAAGGAAAGACATTGGTCCAGCAGGTTTTCTGTGACTCATCACAGTGGTGAAAGTCCACACCCACCTTCCCTCTCTAAAAACCTCTTCAACAGGTGTGCAGGCAGCAGTGTATTTATATCTGTGTGCATAGCATATGGGCAGTAAGGTTGGCACCTGTGGCATGAGTCTACCCTACCATGTATGAGTTATATAACATTCAGTTGTTTGACAGGAAAGAGCCCAGTACAGATGTACTCTAAGACAGATAGTATGTCCCACCCCAATAGTAAAGTTGGGCATTGCCACCTTAGCAGAGGCCACTTACTTTTTCTTCATATATCTATTGTAGGCAATGAACTGTGGCATGACCATATGACTCTGTGAAGACAGAAGCTCCCAAATCACAATGATTTAACTGGTTTGACTCCTGCCTGACCCTGGAACAATAGAGAGGAAGACTGCCCCTGCTCTGACCCCACAGCCGAATCCTCTTGAATTCTGTTGTCAAGATGGCTGTAGGGGAATGACCTTTACCTTTCATGCTCCCTTGAAGGTGCACACTTCCCTTAAATGCCTGTCTCCTGTGATAGTGTAAAAGTTCTCCCAGCAGATGGCATTGCCAACTAAAAAAGCCGCAATTAAGAGCATTACTTTGGTTCCAGTGCTTAATGAAAAATCCTATGTTAAAGTCAGAACAAGTCTTTTTGCTGAAGAGGTCTAAAAGGACCTGCAGCTGCTCTTTCCCTCTACACTCCACCCCAAGCTCTCTGTCCCAACAACAGAGATGTGTTTACTAAATGAGCTGTGATTCATCCCTCCTACATTGCATCAGCCTCTTCATTTTTGCTGTCCCTCAGGGAATCAGATCTGAAGCACTAAAACCAGATTATGTGGTAACAAGCCATGCTTGTTGCTGTGAGGACCAGAAAAACAATTACGAAAATTATGACTTAGTTATTCTGAGGTCTTTGTACTTCAGAGAACCAAAATGGAGCAAGAAAGAAATATATGCAAGAATGGGGTACGCTGCAGTCGCAGTCAAACAAAAGTCCACGTCAAGTAAGGAAGTCTCGAACCATGCTTACTCGTGCCTCCCAATGAAAGTCATTCATCTCTATGTTTCAGAGCCTGCTCTCTGATTTTTCCCTAGAAAGGAAAACACAAGTCTTCTACAGAATTACAGTTTCTCAGATGTGAATTCTCCCATGATTGTCACCTTCTATAACGATGTCTTATATTCATATGCCTCTGGTAAGCTCTCCTTGGAAGAAATGTGAATGAAACTTCCATTCCAAGGAAAGCAAGGAATGGATTTATTGTTGATGACAGGGATTTTATCCATATTCCAAGATTTGTATCTCCTATTTCTTTCTTATATCAAGTCCTAATTGGTTCTAAAACAAATGTTAAAGAAGCTGAGGTTCAGTTGCTGGCTTATGATTTGCCAGCTTTCTAGCAGTTTCTTGCATATGAATAGCTGGTTTGCTAGTAGTCTGAACTTATTAAGAAATGACTTGCTTCCCTTAAAAAGAAGATCAAATGCTCTCTTTTTGGGAACAGAGGTGGTTGTTCCTCTGTGTATTCTAAAGACCATATGAGTCTGTTAAACACTTGTTTTCTGCCTTGTGAAAGATATGCAGCAATTTCTCAACCCAAAATGTAAAATGCATCTTGCTTTTCAGCTGAGTGGAAAACTACCTCTTCATCCAAAAAACAGCTGTTTAACACTAAGCTAATAACTAATAACTAATAATTTTCTCATGGTTATTTCACAGCCCTGCACTTCCACATGCCATTCAAAAGTGATATTCTTTCAGATTTGCTCAGTATTCACTCTAGAAAATACTATAAATTTCCCAGAACTCCCCTGTTGCTGGGATGTAGATTTATGTAGATGCTTCTAGACCATGAGGTTTAAGTCTGCTTAGAATGGAGATGCTATTGGGGTGAAGCAATCACAGAAAAACAAACAAACAAGCAACAACAACAACAACAAAAAAACAGTCTTCTTCTCTTTTCTTCTCTTTCCTTTCCTTTTCTTTCCTTTCCTTTTCTTTCCTTCCTTTTCCTTTTCTTTTCTTTTCTTTTCTTTTCTTTTCTTTTCTTTTCTTTTCTTTTCTTTTCTTTTCTTTTCTTTTCTTTTCATCTCCTTTAGCCAGGGATTGCTGCATATGTTCAGGAGTGGACACTTTTTTTCCAGAGTTCAAAAAAAAGTTGAAATGTCTCCTGATGTACCAGAAAACCGGACTGTATTTCCTTTGGGAGCAAAGCCCCTCATCTGTCTACAAAGTTGTCATACTTTGGCCAAAGATCTGTTAATACCCAAATCCACTTTAAGTGCAGCTCAGTCACTTCTCTCCATTCCAAAAGCAAAAGATTCAAAGACTTGATTCCAATTGTCTCTGGTGTATGCACATCATAGAAATCTTGAACAAATGTATGGCTACAGGCCACATCACCTGTACCATTTCTTTTATACTTGCAACTTCTCATGGCTGCAAGCCATTTTAGAAATTTACAGATAACACAGACCCACAGACTTTCCCTTGTAGATTGTGCCTGAAATCCAGATCTGTGCAGAGAGACAGAATTGGTGCAGTTTTAAATTTTTTAGTTCTGTGTTGAATCCACAGAACTGAAATAGTCAAACAGTAAGTTGTCCTATGGACCAAGAGGAATTCAGTTTCTTTTTTTCATTCATAACCTTCTCACTTGATTTCATGCATTGATTTCTGAACCTACCAGCATAACTAAGATAGACAGGTACATGTGGGAAGCTTTGAAAGGGATAAGATCTCAGCTCTTACACTGATTTCCTGTTAGAAAAATGTCTCCTTAGGTATGAAAATTCAGACAGCTAAGGAGTCCAAGCTGGGAAACTGTAAAGAGTGGAAAAGTGACATATCCCCACTATCCCAATTAGATAGAATGGTTAATTTGTTCAAGCTTTAAAAAATGGAAAAGAATTTTTGGAGTGAAAAGGTACAGAAGATATTTTAGCATATAAACAGAAGTAGCATAAAAAGAGAAAACATTAGGACACAGACATGGGAGGATAGCATGAAATCTAAGCTATTTGACAGTCAAGACAGCAAGATATGGTGTCATAATGTGAAGATAGCCACATTCTTCTGCATTTCCATTTATTAAAAAAAAAAAAAAAAAAAAAAAAAAAAAGGAATATAGAAGCCATTGCACCAGCTTTCTCTTGCTGTTATTCCCTGCTGCTTTTCACACCAGCAGTAGTGGGCTTTGTGTAACCAAATGGCCTACAGCTGTCAGAGGACTTTACTGCTCAACCTACATCCAACTACAGTCTGTATGTGCTGTAAGGAAGTCTGCATGGTTCTTTAAGCACTGGCTGTGATCTGTGGCATATTTGCAGAGCTTATAAGAAAATATGTGATATTTTCATAGGATTAGAAAGGTGCAAGTTGTCAGGTTTTATGAAGAAAATCAAGAAGTGCTGGTGAGGCAGATAATAGAATTAATTCATCTGTAGTCAGGTAATTCACCCTGAGCAGCCAATTAGTAACTTCCAAGAAAGCAAAGCTCAGTCTTTTTCCTCTAGTATGTAAAATGATATGGCATAAAACTTCTTTTGCAGTTATGAACACATTAAATCCAAAACAACTCTGTAGCGTCATACTGAGAACCAGATCTCACCTGCTGAGCCTCCTTCAGAGCTGTGCTTTGTTGTCCTGATTCCTTTCTACTCACTAAAACTGATTTTCATTCTAAACCTAATAAATTTAATGTCTTAAAATACCATAACAATGTACCCCAATGCTTTTAAGCTGTACATGCACAGCCACAGTGCTACTTCTCCACCTGCTGCTCTGGTAAGTATTAGTGCTACTAATGATTTACGTGGTACTACTGGGATGTGTGACACTTCACAAACATGTAGGACTGGTTCAGTCATAAAGCCAGAATAACTTCCTTCATTTCACAAACTGAGGTAATGGGCCTCCAGGGGAGGTTGGTCCACCTGGAGGGGAGGTGTGGGTCTGCGTGCAAACAAAGCTCCCACTAGTAAAGCTTTAAAGAGACAAAAAGCATTACAAGAATTTTCCTAGGGCAGAAAGACTGCCCTAGACTGTCTGTCTTTCTTAATTGGGCACTGAAAATACAGCTTACAACTCTTTCACTTGAAGAAGCGAGTCCAGTTGTTATAAAAATAAAACCCATTGGCAGCACTGTAGAGCTCAAGCTCTGTTCTGTCCATGGCTTTTGGGTTAATAAAGTGAAGATGAATTTGAGCTTGATAAGACTAATAATAGAAATTTAAGACACAATGAACTTTCATAGAAACAGCTACAAAAAGAATGGTTTGCAAAAAATGAGGTAACATAAAACAGGATCCTCTCAATATTTACCGACAAATCCTGCAGTGAACATGCACACACGTGCTGCATTCAAGAGCAGCATCACACATTTGATATAACAGCAGAACTAGTTGGACTACAGCTATTTCCTCCCAAAAAGTATGCAAGAGTCACTCAGAAAAAGAAGGGATAGAATTTAAAACATTAAAGAGAAACTTATTGAAATTTTGAACAAGTTGATTAGTTTTGAGCTGATTCTTTTCATTTTAGTAAAGCATACTTCAAAATAAAAGGATATTTCAAATAACAAAATCACCTTTTTTTTCCTTTTTTTTTTAAAAAACTTCTCTCTGTTTTCACCATGGCATTGTTTTTATCCCACTTGGTAGGCACAGAATTTAATGTGAATAAATGCAAAAACACCCATTAAATTGGAATTCTGGGTTCTTTAATAGAGAACCGTTTTTCTGAACACTTCCAGTTAATGCTTTGCAGCTATTGTGGAGACAGAAGTGTTAATTCAATGAACAGGAGATAGCTGCCCTGAGAGAACAGTGTACAGAGGTGAATAGGAAACTCACAGCAGCGTGGCCTTGCAGCTCTGCAATTCCTCTGCCTTTCCATCTCCAGACTCCTAGTTCTTTAAGGCTGCACAGTGTTCCCCTCTGGCAGGACCATTGCTGCCCCTCAGCCTACTCATGGCACAAACATTCCCCTCCGTCCAGCCGGGGTGGTCTCTTCTCCTTCACCCACATCTCTGTAGTTTTTACTGAAAATATGTTTGCTCAGAGGGGAGGATTAATCCTTTTTCACAGAGAGCTTCCTTCCCTTTTTAGATGAAGCTTTTTCCTGAAATAATGTATTTTATTACAGAGAAATAAAAGAATGTTAAAAGTAGTCTCAGATGAATCACAGAATCATAGAATTGTAGGGGTGGGAGAATTGTAGGGGACCTCGAGATCATCAAGTTCAACCTGCTAAAGCAGGTTCTGTAGACTAAGTTGCAGAGGAAAGCATCCAGATGGGTCTTGAGTATCTTCAGGGAAGGAGTTTCTACAGTCTCTCTGGGCATCCTGTTCCAGTGCTCTGTCACTCTCACAGTGAAGTTTTTCCTCATACTCGTGTGGAATTTCCTGTGTTCCAGTTTGTGCCCATTGGTCCATGTTCTGTCACTGGGGACCATTGAAAAGAGCCTGGTCCCATCCACCTGACTAATGCTTTTAGATATTTATAAGCATTGATAAAATCTCCCCTCAGTTGTCTCTTCTCCAGGCTGAACAACTCCAGGTCTCTCAGCTATTCCTTACAAGAGAGACGTTCCAGGCCCTTCATCATCTTTGCAGCCCTCCCCTGGACTCTGTCCAGAAGTTCCCTGACTTTTTTGAATTGAGGAGTCCAGAACTGGACACAGTGCTCCGGATGTGGCCCAACCAGGGCAGAGTAGAGGAGAAGGATCACTTCCCATGCTGGCCATGCTCTTTTTAATGCATCTCAGTGAAGTTGTGGTGTTCCTTGGCTGCTGTCTTTCAGGTTGTGTGGATATTATCTGCTCCTGGTCATCAGGATCCCTTGTTATGCTGGTGGTTCTCAGACACAGCCTCTACTTTTTACCTTAAGAAATTCTGTATAAGAGGTGATGAGAGGTACATTTTTGCTGGTAATGTTGTTCAGCTGGCCATCTGTCTGCCTTAAATGTGACTGTGATTTTGTTTTGCTGTGATTAGTGATTAAAGTGATTGCAGATGTGATTCGAGTGCTGTAAGCTTATCACTTTCAGCGCATGTAGAAGCAAATCCAGAGCTTGCACTATTCTCTTTCATCCAAACACCTCCCAACATTGGTCCAGACACAAAGAATTCTAGTTTCAAGGTCCAATAACCATTGCCTCCAACTATAAGCAGCTACTAAATCACACATTATCTATGTAGGGACAGGCATTATTTCTCATGGTTTGTGTAGGGGATTTTTATCTTGAGTTTGAAAAATAGGGTAATTCTTCAAAGTGGAGAAAAAAGAAAGAAGTACTTATTCTGTGTCATGCTTTCTGAAACTTTGAAACTTCCTCATCCCACTCCTCTTGTCTAGTAAGAGGTTGTGAAAAAACAGCCTGTTCTTTTCCCATAGAAGTTTGAATATTGATATTAATATAAATTGTAAAATGAAAGTATCTACTTCTGGTGTTTGTACTGGGCAAATAAGTAGAAATTATATTAAAGAATGAAAATAGTATATACATGTATAAACCTGAAGGCAAATTAACCTGACTTGGTTCTAGTTGAATTTCAAAAAGCATATTTGACGGTTTGTCTTGCAGAAGTTAAGAAAAAGTTAAGAGAGAAAGTCCTTAGGGAGTTTTAAGTTTGCTGAAAATTGGAAAAAGTAGTTCATCTGTACTATGAACAATAATGCTTATATCTTTTAAGTGACCTGGAGGGGTCACAAATCAAAACTGTGATATTTGCTAATTGTATGAATTTATTCTGCATGGTTAAAAACAAACTGCTGATAAAAGAACTGTCGGTATATTTCACTAGACCAGAAAGCAAAATGACAGGTGCAGGCAAAGTGGTGTGCAGGTGAAATTCAGTCCTCTCTTCATACATAAACAGATAGACTCTGAGCTGACTGAAAATATTGCTTAGAACTTGTATTAAATCAAACCTCACTAAATTATCGGCTCAGTGTTTCAAGCATGATTAAAAAAAAAAAAAAAAAGCCATTCAAATTCTAGAAACTGTTACAACAAAATAGAAAATAATATCATTATGGCACTGTAGAAAACTGACCTGGCTGCAGCTCCAGTGTAAGTCTGGTAAACCCCAGCTTCATCCCCTCGTGTCAAAACTGGTACTTGAATCCTGGAGAATGGTACAGGTGACAATATGGGTAAAAAAGGTATACAGCCCAGCAGACAAGGAACTCCCTAAACTGCCTGGTATAAGGGGTCAATATACCATTGTTATCTACTTGGTACAAAGGCAGATTCTTCCTGTTTTCTACACCATCTGCAGGGCTATCCATCAGTGAGCATTAGCAGGCTTAACAATATCACTACATCTTGTTTCAATCCCTCCTTTTCTTTTGAAGATTGTAGCTAACACTCTATGACCTTTATTATACACTATGACCGTTTATTATAACTCCAACAACAATCAGAACAACAATTGCAGCCCTGTATCATTACAATTGCA
>JAOWBP010001760.1:55080313-55106396 GCA_028571105.1 Tragopan temminckii | reverse complement strand
TTATACACTATGACCGTTTATTATAACTCCAACAACAATCAGAACAACAATTGCAGCCCTGTATCATTACAATTGCAATTATACATACGGCAATTAAAAAAAACACCAAAAAAACACCAAAAACACGAACAAAAAAATCCGTTATCAATAACAGTTTCTTCAACCAACCCCAATCAGGCAACCACAAGGTCAGCTTATCCCAGACTTCCTCAAAACCCCATGCAGTGTCATCAAGGGATATTTCATGGTCTAGCTTTTGTTAGCTCTTTACATACTGTGCAAGTAAATGGTACATAAATGGAAAGAAACCAAACAACCTTTTCAGCAAATCCAAGTCCACACTTATAAAAACTAGTTATTCCTTGGTTTTATGTTCCCTTTCAGGAGCCAATCACAATGGGAGCTTTAGTGGCTAGATGAAAAGAAGCACCATCATGCATCAAGAGAGTCCAACCAGAAAAAAAAAACATACCACTTTCAGAAAAATAAGTCTCTATTTCCTTTTGAAGCAAGATATGCTTTTTCCATGTTAAGGGAAAGTAATATATGTGATAGCTTACTTAGATGGCCATGTATATCACTAATCTGTGGAGAGCAAATGCCACACTAGCACCTTTAGCTAAGTCTTAAAGAAGTTACCTGTTCATCATGGGGCTCACCAGAATCTGTCATCATTTTATATACTCCATTTTATACTATTATTCTTTTCCTTCTTTTAAACATAACATGGAAATGGACACTGCCTATTTGCAGTCACAGAAATGTTGTAGCAAGAGTAACAATCAAAAAGCCCTGTGCTACTTCATCACTTAGCTTTTGAGGACCACCTCTCAAACCATAAAATAGAAGACTTTGGAAGGTTACAATCACTGCCACATCACACCTACTGAACTTTCTTGAAATAGTCTCTATGAAAATCTAGTTGGGCTGTGAGTGCACACCCTGGGTGTTGTGGTTAACCTATATGCCATGATAATGCCCAGTAAGAAACAGTGCAGTGTAGATAACAGCATTCAGATTCTATTCAGAATGAATTCATAGCACTGACACAACCAAATAGGTTAGAAGGTTTCCAGTTCATGTGAGAGCAGATAAATTTGAACCAAAAATCCTGGGTAAATGGTTGTGGTGGAAAGATGACAATGAACACAACTGAAGGTAGTTTTCCGACATTTTGTTAGTACTTTGAGTCTGATGCCTCATACAAAAGCTTCCCTGAGAAGACTATGAAACTTAAGCCACTGCTAGTTATAAAGGACAAATATAAGCTATTTTCTTGGAGAAAAAGACATTTCAATGCTGTTTTGGTGCTGATCTCCACTGTGGTGAGTTTTTACTTGACTGTTACACAGTGCAGTGAGTTCATGCACTTCTGTCCTTCCTGTAAGGAACTGCTTCAAAATTGGTAACAGAAAGTGAAAGCTCTGTGAAAGTCTTTAAAAGCTGTGGGCTTTGAGGAGCTACTTTTTTTCTTTTCTTTTACTGGCTGACTGCACTGCCCTCAAAACACAGAGAGGCCACTGGAGCCTTCAGCAGAAAATGGAAAAACTGCACACAGCAATGAATTTTTGTATCCGCTACCAAAAGACTCTGGGTTACAGCATCATGTCCCTGCTGACAATTGCCAGTGAGCAAATCTTTTCCTTGGTGGCCTTCAGGTGTCCCTGCAACTCTTGGAACACCCTGTATGGCTGTGTCTTCCTCCTAGTGCCAGCCCTCCTTCTCTTTCTGCTTGGCTACATGGTGAATGCCAGGACTTGGCTCCTGCTTACAGGCAGCTGCCCTCAGGAGAAGAAACACTGCTGTGGCTTTTGGGGAAAAGGTTGCTTCTACCTGAAAGCGCTGGCACCGGTGACAGCCAGCATCTTGGTAGCCCCCCTCACCTGGATCGCAGTGGCCCTGCTCAGCGCAAGCTTCTACGAGTGCGCAGCCAGCGGGAGCAGCCTCATCAGACACCAGGTGTGCAGGGACACGAACAAGTCTGAAGCATGCTGGGAGCTGCTGGAGAAAATACCCTGTGATGAGAACGCTGTCAAACAACTGCTGAATAAGAATTTAACTTCTGAAGGTGGACTTGTCAGCTTTCGAGCACAATCTCAGGTAAGACCTCTATGCTCTGCTCTTCCCCCAAGGACTCCTGCCTTTCCTGCTTTACACACACTGGTACCTGCTAGCAAAAGCACATGGTTAGCAAAAATTCTTTGGTCAAAAAACACTAACACAGAAAGGCAACAAGTAGCTATTTCGTGCTAGCTTCTCTTTTTGGTGTTTGCATAGTAATTTCCTGGCACTGGCAATGGCAAAGCATTTATCAGTGCTGGGCAGTAGACCAGCCTAGATATCAGCACTTTCCACTGCAGCTTTTCTTCTTGTTCAGATTATGTCTGGCGCAAGCTATTCTCTGTTACCCTTCCAAAGATCTCAGACTTATGTAAGTATGCATTAGCTGAGAGGAAGCTGAAGTCATTAGCATAGGGGAAGTCAACACCTCACTGCAAAAGGGTGAGCTAACAAGTGAAACAAAGAAGGACAACTTGTTTGACCGTGAACCTAAAAGCTTGACTCTATTATTAATTTCACACTTATAGTGTAGGTGAACAGTTAAAATATATGTGCAATGTGCATGTTGTTACAGTTTCCTTCTTGTGCTGAAGGCAAACTGCGTAATAAAAAATAGCTTTTCTGAGTAGATTTTTTCCATTTGGAGTGAAACGAAACCAAAGTGATTTGGCAGTACTCCAGTTTTGTTTCTGTGCTTGCTCTCCTTGACTCCAGGAGAAAATTAATTTATTAATCACTTCTTCAGGAAAGCATCAATACTGATTAATGTAGTTAAGTTTGCAGGAGATTATAATTACACACACACAGTGTTTAAATTTGTTAGATATTTAGCATGTGGCTTCTTCAAGAAAAAGCTGAAAAAGAGCAGATTCTATAACACTGAATTCTGACTGAGTAAGAAAGAAGCAAAATTGAGGAAGATTGACTGTTACTGATTTTACTGAAAATCTAAAAGAAACAGACTGGTCGAACACAAATGGAAGACATATGAGATCATTGTTATATACTTCATTTCTTGTATCTGACCTACTTTCAGCAAAATTAGGAGCCAAAAAGTGGTGTGGATGACAACATTCTATACAAAATAGGAAAGATTTCTTATTTGATAGCCAAATCCTTGTTCTGCCTACAAAGCATTGCTTCCATGTCTGATTCAGTGTTTTGTTCTATACTCTTGCACAGGGCCATGTGAAAACACTAGTAACCCATTTATTTATTTTTCAAGATTCTAGGATGGTTGCTGATAGTCGCCGTCATTACTGTGGCACTCATTTCAACATGTGTCAGCCGCTGTTTCTCCCCAGTTAGCTATTTTCAGCTGAAGTTCTGGAAAATTTATTTGGAAAAGGAACGAGAGCACTTTGAAACCAAGGCTAAAGAACATGCAGCTCAGTTGGCCGAAAGAAACATAAACTGCTTTTTTGAAGCCACCAACCCACCGCCATTTCAGACTCCCAGCAATGAAGACTGGCAGAAGATATCACTCCCGTATGCCTTCAGTAAGAATGATCAGTATTACAGCATGATACACAAATACATTAATGAAAACAGAGGCAAAATCAGTACATTCAGTGAAAGAGGTCAAGTTTCCTGTGTTTTAAGCTTTGTGGATGAAGCACATATAAATGAGCAAGGGTTTTAGTAAAAAACAGTTTGTAACACTGGTAATATTTTAGCCTTACTGATCTAAAAGAAGCTTTATTCTGTGCTCTTACTGAAATCAACAAGAATTGTACATTAAAGGCTGGTACTGTAAACCCCTGGAGCCTGTTTAAAATAAACTTCATACTTTTGCTAAAGTACATTTAAGTAAGTGTATGGTTCACAATGGGATTTTTTTTTTTTTTTAATTTTAATGATCATTAAGAAAAAGTCATGTGTGAAACAGTAAGCATCCACAGCAAAGATGTCAGCTGGTACTATGTGATTACTACCAAACGTCTTAAGGGCATTTGGCAGCTGGAGTGACAAAACCAAACTTTCATGCCTTTCAGTAACAAAGAGGTAAAAAGGAATGGAAATTTTGACCAGAATTTTTACTTAGTTTATTAGCTATCATATGACTTAACAATATATTTTTCAGTGGAGCCTAGAGCAAGCTCACGTCTAAGATATTCACTATCAGACAATTAGTTTCTCAAGGCAAGGAGGATGTCTTTCAAGATCCAGGATGCAGTTAGCATCTTGGAGCTACATGCACGTAAAGACTAGATATACAAAGAGTGATTTCAGCTGGTCATCAGCTGGAATAAGTGAGCAAAACAGTTCCAGCAATTTACTCCTATGTCTCCAGCTGCTTTAGGTAATAACAGTGCAACTGAAAACTTCAGCTGTTTTGAATTTTCTTTACCCCCGTCTGATCTTGATCACTTTTTGCAACAGGATTTTTTAATTAGCTTTATTACTCATTTCCTGTTACCCTAAAACTCTTCCATGGAAAAAAAGTAGCTTTTGGAATGTTTCAAGAAAAGAAAAACAATATTAAACTTCCAGTTTATATTCCATTTATATTGATTTCTATTTTATCTGACACATATATATTTATTATATAAATAATACTACACAGAGTTCTGGCTCTGTCATCACTACTTAAGCTTCTCTTGGATGTATCCACCATATACACTGTTTAACTTGATCCAAAATGGAGTCCAAGTGAAAATTAGCATTAGGCTTATGCATAGCATGGTAGGTTAGGTGAAGCTTACGTTAACAGATTTTTACAGCATAGCTGTAGGAATGTTATAAACCTGCAATCCCTATTAGCCATCAGCAACACTTTTATCGAAGAGCCTCAAATGATAAGAAACCAATACAAGTATTGAATGAAGGACGATAGAGTTCAGTTTTTCCTTAAGAGCATTTTATTCACAAGAAATGAGTCAGTTTGCTTGATAAAGGCTGTCCTTTCACATCTCCCTGGAATCCTCTCTTTATAGATAGTAAACTATTACTTGGAAACTTAGTGGGGGAGGGAGAAATTTCCCAAACTATGCTTGTGTGTCAAAGATGGTCAATCAGCGGTCAGCAGAAGAATGAAACTCCCTGAGACCTTGAACTCACCAGCTCATTTTCAGAATATTCTAAAACTCAACCTGCACTTGCACAGGGATAAAGCCATAACTTAATTACAACGTTACAGGGGGCCTGATGACCAGACTCATTTCTGGGACATTCTGAAGAAGTACTGGACATGCTCAGCTAGTGACTGAGTTCCCCCTTAGTAAGTGGAGAGGGAGACACAATCACATAAAAGGTAAAAGACTGTCAAGTTTGTGTTTGTGCTCACCACTGAAGAAACCACCCTGACTACTGAGAGATTGCTGGATCCAAGGGTGGTGATCTCTCTGTATCTTTCTCTTTCTTTTTAAATTATATTAGAATGCTACACAAGCCTTATCATGCAAAATTATATCTACACCTTATCAGCAATATAAATCTAAGTATCATAGTGGGGTGCAAACAAACATTTAACTGATTGGTGTCATTTCACCTTCGTGTACTCAAAGATATCCCAAACCTTGCAACAACTGTATGTTTCCCAGGGTAGTTTGGAGTTGGGTTGTGACGGTAAAAGTGTCCAATTTGTTATTTGTGCCTCCAGGAAGCACAATTATGCTTAAAATGTTTCAGTTCACCTCTCCTATTAAAGAAATCAATTGTTCACTGACATCTAGGAGGCAATAAATCTGCTCTGGAGTATTGTAAATTGGAAGGTAACAATGGACCCTGAAATCAGCAGCAAGATGTTCCTTGACTCAGTGGGGCCAGGCTTTGCCATAGAGACACAGTAAAATTGTTCAGGATAGACTGAAAGCATCTGGAGAAAGGTTATGCCTTTTTTCTACCCCTGATGAGAAGGTCCAGTGAAAATGCTGTCTGAAATTGTGTTCATCCTCCCAGTTTTACCAGTTGGGCTTTTGCCATTTTCTACTCCCAAACATATCTGTAGGATGATGCCACTGCCATCTTTTGTGGACAAAATTGCATCATCACTTTGTTGATCACTTCCCTCCTCTTCAGCAGCAACCTTCAGAACTTCGCCACATCTGGAGAGATGTCTAAAAGCTGTTGCCATGAGATTGTACCTACCTGTCAATCAAAGGAAAATCTGACGCTGACATCTCTGAGCTCACTTGAGCACTTGACACTCGCACAAGGCACCCCAGCTCAGCCGGAACACTCCTAAACAACCCTTACTACCAATATAGCCTGGGGGATGAAAGGATTGAGCACAGTCCTGCCAAAAAGACCGGAGAGTACTGGTGGATGGCAAGAACCAGCAATGATGTGCCCTCACATCCCAGAAAGCCAGTTGTATCCCAGGCTGCATCAAAAGAAGTGTGGCCAGTAGGTCCTGCCCGTCTACTCTGTGCTGGTGAGGCCTCACCTGGAGTACTGCGTCCAGATGTGGAGTCCTCAGTACAGGAGAGATACAGACCTGTTGGAGTGCATCCAGAGGAGGGCCACAAAAATGATCCAAGGGATGGAACACTTCTCCTGTGAGGACAGGCTGAGAGAGCTGGGGCTGTTCAGCCTGGAGAAGAGAAGGCTGTGAGGTGACCTGGTAATGGCCTTTCAGAATCTAAAGGGGAGCTACAGAAAAGAAGGGGACAGACTCTTCAGCAGTGTCTGTGGTGATAGAACAAGGGGAAATGGCTTCAAGCATAAAGAGGGTGGATTTAGGTTGGATATAAGGAAAAGATCTTTTACAGTGAGGGTGGTGAGGCGCTGGAACAGATTGCCCAGGGATGTGGTTGATGTCCCATCCCTGGTGACTTTCAAGGAGAGGCTAGATCAGGCCCTGAGCAACCTGATCTAGCTGTGGTGTTCTTGTTCATTGCTGGGGATTTGTGACCTTGAAAGGTCCTTTCCAACTCTAAGGATTCTATGATTCTATGGTTCTACGATTCAATGAAAGGCAGGAGGATGCCCAGTGTAAAGGACAGTGAGTGGCAAACCGTTGCATACCAAAGCAGACACCTCACAGTGAGAAACTGCATATTGTAGGATTTATTATTCTTAACCACAGTCAGACAGGGAAATAAAGCATATCTTACCACCCATGCTTTTAAACATCACCCTCCCCCCCCAAAAAAAAAAGAAAGAAAAAAAAAAAAAAGGAAAAACAAAGTCATGTTCACCTGAAAACATTGAAAACATTAGGTGTCTGAATGAATATTTTGCACCCAGCATGCACGGAATACTGAAATAAAGCATCCATTTTGTTCAAGAGTATGGTTATGTGGAAAGGAAGAGCAAAGACATTTTATCTTTTGTACTCATACCTGTGCCATGAGGATTAAGATTTTTTACTCTGACCTCATCTTTGTTTTCCAGATTTCTTCACCCTTCCAACATCTGAGTGGTGCAGATGACTCAAGGAAACATTTCTACCCTGCATTTCTTCTTCAGAAACAAAAGGTCTAGAACATCACTTAACAAAGGTTTATCTTGATATTTCTTTCATTTATTTCTTTTTTGCTTTCTTGTCTTCAGCCTTCCTCAAAAATGTAATTCCTATTTCTGTCACAGCATCACCCTTCAGCCTGTCCTGCAGAAAGGTCACTTCTGCTGCCAAGTGAACCTAGGAAGAAGCAAAGAAGCACTCAGTTTGTCTCCTTCCCCTGGTGTAACACTATTCTTATCTCTCTCTTACCACAAGGGGACCCTCTTTTACAAGTTTTGTAAAAAACAGGTTTCCAAATTTTAAAAAATACATTTCCAGACCAAATTAATAGAAAGGAAGCCTGCATACTAGAATTAGCATATGTTAATCATCAGTCCAGTGCTTTGCTTTGCTCGGAGAACTAAAGATGATTTGTTGATTTTGTGATCACAAAATTTCCCGATCGCATACTTAAGTTATTAACACTTTTGTTAATTGGTCAGATATCATATATATATCACACATTATGATTCTGAGACTGATTTACAGAAATAATACTTACACAACTTTCACTTTCTTGAAACATAAGACATATGACAAATCAGATACTCATTAACAAAAACAATGCAGCCCAAATGTTATCTTCCAGAAAGTGAGACAGAAGCTCTACAGCTCAGTGACATTCAGATTATGGCCGTTGTGTATTCTTTTGTAAAAGCCTTAAATGATTTGGAATGTCATCCAGTACAGTTCTGATTATTTGGTTTTTATATTCTCTGCATCTACTCTGTTCTCTCTTTCACATGATGCTGCAGTTGTATTGCTGTGACATGAGAAAGTTTTATTGATCTTCATACATCAAGAATGGAAAGAATCAGGGATGTTTTTACCAATAAAATCTATGCAGAAAAAATGAAATAGGATTAAGGAGCAGATGACAAGTCCAGAACAGGACCTTGGCTCCCCGTGTTTTTTGTTAGCTGAGTCCTTGTTCCACCAGCCCTCAAAGGAGCCCAGCTGCGACTGTGCTTAGCGAGCCAGCCTGTGTGCTTCTTTATCTCAGGATCAGCCTGACCCTTTCAATTTCAGTTTAGACATTAAATCTGAGAAAGAAATTTAATACTAGCAAGCTTCCTTGAGCAAGAGGTGTAGCATTCCTGCACCTCTGCACATTAACAAAAAATGGAGAAAATGGATGTGCGCTTCCTTACCATTTCCAAGGCACCTCGAATCACTCCGCAGAGGAGGTTGCAATAGCAAAGGGATGCTCGTTCCACTGGCAGCTCCTCCACAAACTCCACTAATGGGTTTTTGTCCAGGATTAAGGAGAACTCATTTCCAGCGGCACTACTGCAGCTCACACTGGGGGTGACCCCCAAGTACATCTTGAAAGCCACCTGCAAAAGGAGAATAGTTAGCCACTTGAATCTGATGGGCACAAACCAGAGTAAAAATTTTAGGATGCAACATCCTTCACACTAGTTTTGCTCCAGGAAAATAGGGGTAAGGAACAGGTAGTCTTGAGATCATACTAAATTTGTCTCTTTTGTGTCCCATTGTATTCACAAATTTGGAGCTACGTGATACTCCAGAGAAGTACACTGTAAGGCTGCATGTTCTCTCCTTGATGTTCCCGCATTTACAGCCCCATAAAAAAACAGTTGTATTGTAATCCCTCATGTTTTCACAGTGTCGTTATGCTCTTCTAGGGCCATTAGCTCTATACTGGCCTCAGTGTTGCCCTACATTGCCAGCAACTTTGATAATCGCTGCTCAGGAACTCCTGCAAATTGTGAGGGTGTTTACTCAGTTCTCCATGTGCAGCCTAAGTAAATAAATAAATAAATAAAGCTACAACTGAAACAAAAGAAGAAAGAGTAAAACTACTGGGATGTATTTGATAACAGGGCGGGGTTTGCTTCTCTGCCTCTACTGGTTAGTATTGCTTTAAATATGCAACATCTGCTCTGCTGGTGGAGAGGTCCCATATGCATGCATTTTCAGTGAGATCACTGTGCGACCCAGGCAGTGCTGAGGCACCAGGTTCACAGCAGCTGTTCTGTCTGTGGAGAGCTCTCCTGTAACACACAGCCACAAGCTGCTCCAGTTGAAGATAAGTGTTTTGTTTTTTACCTCTTTGGTGAGTATCGGACATGGATGGTTTCCGAACAATCCTGAAATTCTTTATGAACCGGAGAACTGCTATTGGCTACAGCGTTATGGCTCTGCTGACACTGGGAAGTGAACGTGCATTTTCTCTTGTTGCTTTCAGATGCCCATGCAGCAATGAAAACTTCAAGTATGGTTTGGTTTTTCTCTTCTCCCCAGCTTTTGTTTTGCTTGTTTTGGGATATTTCCTGAATAATAAGACCTGGAAGCTCTTCACAGGCTGCTGGGTGAACCCCAGAAAAATATTTCCGAAAGGGAATATCTGCCATTTCTTCATCATCTTTGGACAAATCACTTTAAATGCCTTGGTAGCCCCAGTGATGTGGCTTTCTGTGGCTTTGCTCAATGGCACTTTTTATGAATGTGCCATGAGTGGCTTGAGAAATCCTGCCTACTTAGATGCAATTTGCCACAACAAATCTGTGAAGTGCTTTGAGGAGCTGCACAAGGTGTCCTGTGGCAAAAGCACCATGCCCTTTTCAGAGAGTGAGGAACTCAAGCTAACACTGCAGGCACACTCCCAGGTAAGAAAAACAAGTAAGAGGATATTAAAGTTTGCAATACTGCTGTGAATCATCTATGGAAGGTGCTAAAGTAAAACCATTGGCTTCATATGAAGTTTTCTTATGATGCAGCCCTGCCAAATTCAGTAATTGATATTATTTTAATTCAGTTTGAATGATGACATGTCTCGAGGGGGGGGAGGTTTCCACTGTAATAAGGATCAGTAAAGTTGAATAGTTTAAAGCTGTCTTTCTGAAAGAAGAGAGCTCTGAAGAAAAAAGCAGCACTGGACTGTTTAGGAAGCCAAATCAACAGATGTCACCCTATCTGAGGGGTTTTTTGCACTACAAATCCATATAACAATCATCTCCTATTTTTATATCATTATATATACCATAAGGAAATCTAGATTGTTAGCAGTAGGAAAATACCGAAAAGTAGATATGTGACTCACTGTCTAGGTAACTTGTTTCTGTTTGCATTTCTCAAGTTTATGATGCCAGATGAAAGCATCTTTTTGTCCTGCTTGGAAGAAGAAAGAAACACTAAAATAAAACCAGAGAATGCAAGGCTGAGATTACATTCTACTATATTTGTGCATTACAGTTGTTTTCATTGTCTTGTAATGTAAATAAACTTAGAGATGAAAAGCCAAAACAAAGGAAAGGAGAAAAAAGTGGTATAGAAAATGACGGAAAGACGATTGTCAGCATATGTCAGGAAGCATTCTGTGGGGCCTGTAAGTCTTTGTTAGATGACTGCATTCATCTGGAACTGTTTCCTATCCAAGAGCTGTTTTTATTTTCATTTCCTCAGGCAAATAGGACCAGAATGCAGGCAAAGACTGCAGTGCAGGAAAAGCAATTTAATTGAGAGTTTTGGAAAGAAAGAACAAACAGATCTTAAGACTTGAAGTTGTATGCACCACAGGAAATGATGAAAGACCAATGACTCAGGGTATAACATGGGAACAGATAGGTTCATTCTCCAAATTGCAAAAGAGTAAAGGGCTTCTAAAAAACAATATTTTAAAAACATATAGACATAATTAGTTATCACAAAGTGAGCAGAAAATGCATAAAATAATTCAAAATCATTCTTCCATAATAATCTCTAAGAATAATTGTTAGCCAGACTTCCCTGTTTCCTCAGGGAAAATTTCCATGTTTCCATTGGCTAAATACAAAGATTTACCAGGAGTTATTATTTTAACATCCTTTCAAGAGTTCCCATGTGGCAGATTGCAGCTTTTAGTGTCATCTCCATTAAGACAGAGCATGGGAAACCAGTTCCAATTCATATGGGTCTCTGAAAATTAAATAAGTTATTCCACACTGGAATTTGTTCCTTCATTTGGAATCAAGTATGTTTTGCAAATGTTACACATCACAGTGGAATACACAGGTGAAGCTGTTGGCAATGACAGTGGCATTAGGCATGAAAAACCTGCATCCACACCTCTGCTCTCCTTAAAGGAAGTCATTCCACAAAAACAATTGCTTACACATTTTTCCACCCTCATTTCTTAAACATGAAAGTTGCTCATTCCCTTAAAAATTCTTAACATAATTTGGTAAAATTCAGAAGTAGCTACAAAGAACCTGAGGATGCTGAAAAAAATTTGAGGGATCTCTGAAAATATGGCAACTATTTCTATTCAGTGTGTAAAAGAGTTGTGCTCTGTTTCAGTGCCAAGGCAGACATGCTGATGGACATGAAACTTCCTGTTGCTCTTGCTCTCTCCAGTCACAGAACTGAGCAAGAACATTTTAAAACAGTTTTGGAATAAAAAAAGATTTTCCTCTACAAAGGGCTGATTCATCAAGGTCAAAAAAGCTCACAGGAATGGGTTACATTTCAGTGAATCTCCTAGAAAAAGAAATGGAAGGGGCTGGGAAGAATTTATGTCAAGACTTTAATGTTAAGACATATATTCCTGTTAAGTAATTTAGCTAAAACAGGGGATTTGTTTTGTTTTTAATGAAAAGAAATCTGAAAACAACACATTTAAAAATATTTACAGTTTAAAAGATTGATTGAATTGGAAAAAAAGTTACTTATCCATTGTTAGTCATAATTCAGAACTGTATCTTAATCCTAATTCTTGCTGAGTGATTCTATTTAATCTTCTCAAGAGACAGAAACCCATTTATCATCCAGTGATCATGATATTTTATTCTACCTGTGCACTTCTTCCTCTATGTGACAGAATTCAGTGATCAGTTCCAATACACTACATGCCAGATCACTATATTTTGCAATAAATCCTCATCAAAATCCTCTTTACATGTCCAGACACTATTCCTTGCTCTCAGGTCCAATCTGTTTACTGTATAACACTATTCAGCTGGTGCATTATTTGATTGATCATTTAGACTTCTCTTAGATTATTCATTATGTGTGGTCTTGTAGCTGAGGTCTGATTTGAGCTCATCTGTTCCTGAATTTGCCGTTGCATTTGCAGTGGTCTTTTCAGCCGTTGTTATCCAAGTTCCCTTTGCCATAAAATGGGATCACTTAAAATTGAGGCAAAGCCTATCTCTTTGTGGGTAGACGGCCTCCAGTATAAGCCAAAGTTTTTTTAGAGTTTTATCTCAAGAGCAACTTTCATTCACTTTCCTGAGGAAGAGACATCAAAATGAACAGTACAGAGAAGCCTTGGCCCTGACTTTTGCTTCCTTTTCATTCAGATGTGGTAGCCCCATTAACAGTAATGTCAGTCAACAAACGAAAATTAGGAAGAGATGTCTGTGGTAGTTTCCCTAGAAGAGCAGCAGGCCCGCTATACAAAGCACAGTCACTCTGACAGACATTCTTAAATAGTGTTTTCACTTTAACCTGAGGTCTGTTTCTTTTGTTTTCCCAGATTTTAGGTTGGTGTGTGATAGTGGCTATGGCTCTTTTCTCCCTGCTAACCACTTGCTGTGCCAGCTGCCAGTCGAAAGTCAGTCATCTCCAGCTGATGTTCTGGAAGATGTATGCTGAGAAGGAGAAGGAGCAACTGGAGCAGACCTTCCAGCTGTATGCCACCAAGCTGAGCGAGCGAAACCTGAAGTGTTTTTTTGAGAACAGGAAGCCAGAAGTTATGCCCCTGCCAGCTTTTCAGGCATGGGAAGATGCTTCCCAGCTCTACACTTTCAGCAGTAGCAAACAGCATTATAGCACAATTCACAGGCTAGTTGAAGAAGGCCAGAAAGAAGTCAGTGAGGAAAGAGAGACAACATATGACTTCGTAGACAGAAGAGAAATACCATAGATCACATATATCTTCAGTGTTTCTCTGCTGTGCTAATATAGCATACTTCTAGCTTCTTTTATCTGTATTTTTTTTCACAGTGACCCTTTTCTTCATGATCACTATCCCTCCCAGTTTCATACTTGCATTTTTTGTTTTATGAAATAAAATTACTTCTCTAGAACAGTGAAAAGACTGCAGTACTCACTAGCACTTCAGGCTCACACCATGCTGATATCATTGGCTTCGGATCAAGTAACAACAGCAAAAAGGATTGAATAATGACTTTTGAGAGGGTTTGGACAATATCCTATGTAAAATGTGCTGTAGCACATCTGTTCTATATAAATCAAAAGGCTATTATAAAGCAATGCAATTTGAAATGGGTGTTTACAGTAATAGAAGTGTGTTGTTTTCTAACAGTGCACAGAAAGTAAAGGTTTTGCTACCAGATTGTTTCCAGTTACAGAAGGTTTTGAGGCACAGAGACGTTTGGCTATTTGGGGCATCTCAGTGTCTTTGGTCTCCTGTTGCAGGTAGAACACCACAGACAGTCTCCTTGATAACTGGTCCTCCTTATCCCTGGGATGTCTGTGGGGGACATGTTACAGTGATTTCACTTAACAGTGAGATGCCAGGTAATTACTGGGACAAATCTTACAGTCAAAATTTTAGGTACCAATAATTTTAAAGGGCATTTCTGATGCTGCATAGAACCATCAATGAATACTAGGCCTGCAGCCAGCATGTGGCAGAGGGCTTAGAAGAAAGTTGCATGTTTTAAGATGAGAAAATACTTTTGCAGAGGGCTGATTTTTATATTTTTTGACATCATAGGAAATGTAGAATGTGTCTGGAGCCAGAGATGTGAGCAGGCCAGGCAGGTGGGGCACAGTCCCTGCTGTGGAATAAGGCTTCTCACTCCATAGACTTTTGCTTCACCTCACACACCTGTAATGTACAACATGGCTCTGACATAGGGTGTCTGAGCCTTTGCAGATGCTATATAAAGGAGGCATCATTTTTCTGCCAAGTTCCTCTCCCTGGAGTGACTGGGTAGGCTTTTATACAGAATTTTACTGCCAGTCTCCCTGAGTCTGCAAACAATCATAGTTTTGCACATCTCTAATCAGGCTCTTATCAACAAAACAATATACACCACCCAGCTCTTCACATACAAGAGAAGAAGAAGAGAACAAAAATCTATCTGCATTTACAAACCATTACCTTTTTAATGTAGATAATTCCACTATCTGCTTAGATTTTTTTTCTGCATACTTAGAAGATCTTGTGGTCTTTGAGAAAAAGTTTTACTGCTTTTTTTTCATCCCAGCTGCCACACTTTGCAGCAGACTTAGGCCATGTTACACACCTCAATGTATGTGCTGCAGCTAAAAGCCTAGAGGCAAGCCTGCCAAAATGAAAGTCACAATAGCAGGCACGTCTGGCAAGAGTAAGACAGACCTGCAGTTTGTCACAGAATCACGGCCTTTCACTTCAGTAAATTCGTGGCAGGAAACAACCAGAGCAGGTACAAAGCTCTGAGTATGTAATGGAATGTGTGATTACAACAGACAGGAAGGATGCTGTTTGTACAAGCCCATATCATAGGTCTTCTGATTTCACTCAGAAAACTGTTCACAAACTAAGCTTTATTTGTGTAATGGCAGGGGGATTGGAACTAGATGATCTTTAAGATTCCTTCTAACATAAGCTATTCTATGATTCTATGATTCCCTTTGATTTGTTCTCTTTACTTATTTTGACATTCATACAATCAGTCTCCTACTGATCTTGTAGGATTTTGTATCCTGCAGAAGATGAAGATCTTTATTATACGCAGTTTAAAAGGAGAGACAAAACTTCTCTCAGTCCTTCCAAAAGAATCAAATGCAGGCTTCTACTTCACGCCTACTGAACGAAAAATCATTTCTACTGTTCTGGTAAATTTCACTTCCCGAAGCTGTCTGTTCACCTCACCAACACCACAGAAACGCAGAGCAAGCAAGGATGAAACAGGGAGTGCACTAAGCAGATTAATGAACCAATATGTGAACATAAGGAACAAGTTGGGTTGACATAACAATGAGTTCTCTACTGTTCAGTAAGATCTGGGACACAAAAGTTAAAGCATGTGTGGAAGAGGAGGGAAAGATGGGAGGACCAAGTGGTCCCACCTCCAGTTTGGACAATCTTTTCTTTCACAGGAGGTGGAAGAGGAGCACTCCCCTCACTCTTCTTTTGCTGTATGCTCATAGGTGATTTGTATTGAGAGTGTGAGGAGATGCTGGCTGCAGCTATCAGTCCTCTATCCTGGTCTGCTGAGGACAGGCTGCACTTAACAGCCCTATGGCATGAAAGATGTGGTGGTTTTGGCCAGCCAGCTGCAAGGGGCTGCTGCTTCTGCATTCCCTTTTCCCTGTGCCTCATAGCATGGTCTCTACCTTGAAAGTACAGCTGCTGAATGCTGATTACTACAGCATGTGCCTGGTTGGAGCCTCAGTACCTCACTGAACTTTGTTTCCAGGGCTGTGTTATTCTAGCTCTGCTGTATTTCCAAAATGTCTGTGATTTAATGCAATTGCCATGTGGTTCTTGGAATACTTCTATCAAAACAGACAAAAATAAAATACAGTTTGACCTATTTTTTTCAGCTAGAATCTGATTTTGGCAAATTTAACTCCATTCCTAAATCAGCTATCACAAAAAGCTGTTTTATATCAACACTGTCACTGAATTAAAGTGCAGCAGCCACCACAGAAGATCATTTTCAATACTATCAAAAACAAAGTGACAAAAAAAAAAAGCAGAATTGACATTTTCTCTCAGAAAACTTAGATTTTGCGTTAACTCTGATGCCTGTCAAATGAGTCCACAAATAAACAGACAGCATCTGGTCTTTTTCTATTTCACATTCTGTACCTCAATTTACTCACTTCTTCCCATCAGTGAGAACCCACTTTTCTCAATTCATTTATCTTTGGTTTTTGGTTTTTGGTTTTTGGTTTTTCTTTTTTTTTTTTTGAAGCCAGGCTATGACTGGAGAGAAGTTCCTTTAAAACTACCATGCACAGCTTCCCTTGTGGTACAACAGAGGCCTCTCAGTTTTTCTTTGGGACTCCAAAACTGAGTGAAGTGAAATAAATAAACCATTTCAAAAGCTACATTTATAAATTTGCCTCATTTCCATCTGTATGAAATGAAATAAAAAAGAAGATGTTTAGATGAATATATAGGCTCATCATGACAATGAACCTATATGAAGAAAAACAAGCAGAACTGCCTTTGAAAATGTGACTTACAACTCTATGGGATTATATGTTACTTAACATCAAACAAGGAATCTATGCAGTCAGCATTTAAAGTGTACCACAACCTTTTTTCAGATTCTCATACTGCAGCCCATCTTTCTTCAGCAGCATGACTAAAGCTCAGTCAAATTTTGATGGTGCACAGAAGCAGTGTAGAGCTATGAAAAGCAGTTAGGAGGCCACTAACTTCCCAGCTCCTGATACTATTGGAGTCTCCTCCCTGCAACTCTACAAAGCCTTGTACACATAAGTAGTGTTGCAAAGTAAGTGATAACACACTCAAAAATATGAAACCATAAAATCAGATGACATATCAAGAAGATTGATCAAGAACATTAATTAATCTACTCAGGAGGGGAAGGGCAGCCAAAGTAACTTTTTGCTGGCATAGTGCAAAGTGCAAGGTGTTGCACTTGGATTGCAACAATCCTTGATATGTGTGCAGACTGTGAGAACTCATTGAGAGCAGGACTTGAGGGTCCTGATAGATGAAGAGCTGGACATGAGTCATCAGTATGCTCTTGAAGCCTGACAAAAGCAATGGTATCCTGGGCTGTGTCAAAAGAAGAGTAGCCATCAGGATTGGGAGGTGACTGTCCCCCTCTCCTCTGCCCTTGAGAGGCCCAGCTGGGAGTACTGTGTCCATGCCTGGGGCCCCAACACAAAGATGATGCAGAGCTATTAGAGCAGGTCTAGAGGAGGGCCACAAAGATGAACAGAAAGCTGGAGAACGTCTCTTACGAAGACAAGCATTGGGAGCTGGGCTTGTTTAGCTTGGAGAAGGCTCTGAGGAGACCTCATTGAGGCCTTGCAGTACTTAAAGTGAGCTCATAATCAGGAGGGAGACTGACTTTTTACCTTATCTAAAAGTGACAGGAGAAGGGGTAATGTCTTTAAACTAAAAGAGAGTAGATTTAGGTTAAATGTTAGGAAGAAATTTTTTTACTCAGAGATTGGTGAGGCACTGGCACAGGCTGCCCAGAGAAGCTGTGGATGCCCCATCCCTGGAGGTGTTCAAGACCAGGTTGGATGGGGGCCTGGGCAGCCTGATCTGGTGGCTGGCAGCCATGCCCATGGCAGTGGGGTTGCAGGGGGCTAAAACAACACGATCTTTTATAACTCTTTCAATCCAAGTCATTCTGTGATCTTGTGGTCTTCTGCAGCAGGACCCCAGTGGGAAAGGGAATCTCATCTATTCCCCTACAGTTCTGGCTTTGGAGGATGACATGGTTGGAGTCCCAGCCCTGGTGGCCCTGTAGAAGGTGACATAATTCCAAGATCACATCTAAACATGGAGTTGTTTACTCTTTACATCTTTTTTCAAACAAATCAATGATGCTAGAGTTCTGAGGAAAGATGAGGTAAACTTTTACTTTATAGGATTATAGAGAAAAATTATCATCACTGTTTCAAAAGCTATCCTGTTATACTTAGACACAAATTCTGAATCCAGTGTTAAATGTTACTCCTTCAGCTGAGCTTTGCTCTTGGTACTATTCCTCAGTTGGTTTCCATTTTCTTACACCAATTTGCCAGTGAGCATAAAGACTGGCTTTAGGTGGCCTGTTTTGTCTGTGCAAAGTCACAGCATACAAGGAGCCAATGAGCACCACGTGAACTCATGTGGAAAGACTTAGTTTGGTTGATCGCCAACCCATGTTGGCCTTCCTCCAGTCCTGCATAAAATAACAGTAAATCCCAGGCTCTACAGTCTGAATCACTGTATGAAGCTTTAAGCCCCTAGTTACAGAAAATGAATGCTTTAGGTATACCTCTTCTCCACTGTTTATTTACTAGTATGGCAGGCTGGCTCTGTATTCCTCACTGTATGCTTTCTCTTTTGTTTCATCTCTTGGAAGCTTTATGCAGTGAATACCCATGGCGTGACCTTACAGACTTCTTTTTTCTTCAAAGGACTGCAGGATAGCAGCTATGTTTACAAATGTTTGGTTTCAAGTACTTTAACTGCTTAACTGCCTTACTTTAACCTTTTAACTGTTTTTACCCTATACATTCATTCTCAAGAATTAGTGCAGTTAAATATTTCAGCATATTTTCCCTTGCTGTTACTGAAGAGTTAAAGAGAACATGTAAAAAGCTGTGCAGTTTTGAACCAGCAACTTTTACAGTTATTTTCTGGGTCACTTGCATATGTTTTGTTGGTATGTGTGTCAGACAAATGCACTTGAATGTTGGCTCAAAAATGTTTTGCCAAATAAATGTGTTAATATTTTCCATCTCCTATTTTGCCTCAGAAAGGATATACTCTTTCCACAGAACTCCTCTTTCAGTTTGTTAAAAATAAATTTTCAAGAGACTTTGAGCTTTAAAGTTTGTTCCAATCTTTCTGAGCAAAATAAGCGTCCTTTGAAGTACCAAAAGGGTAACAGTGTATTTTTCCTTAATTTCTCACCGTATTTTGTTTCTGAATTTCCTGTACTGGACAATGATGATTCAGTTATGCTACAGCAATTTACAAAAGGAAGCAACAAGGAAATGCAAGAATCAGCAAACCAGATATCTACCATGTATATGAACACGCAGAGGCAACAAAGAACATACTCCAGCTGAAGAAGGACATAAAAGTGAACAAAAATGTGATTTTGCAGGCTGGCATCATTCTTCTAATGAGACAGCATGTTTTGATATTGTGATTGAAGTGTTGCTTGCCTTACATTTTTCATTCAACCTCCAATGGATCCTTTACCCTGGCTCAGCTTTGCCTAAAAATGATCTTCGTTGTGTATCACCTTCATTTGAGACTCCAAGCCACACTTTACTTCAGGACAAAATTTAATGTCCCCCAAATTCCACTAGGTATTTGGATCTGACTGGCTTTTAGTAACGTCACCTCCTTTTGCTTTAAACTTTGGCACATCTGGTGTGTGTGTATGCTGAGCATGTGTGCATGTACAGTGAACTTCTTTTTCAATCATATTAGAAAAGCAAAGATGTCCTATCTCTATTTCTGTCATAGCTGTCAGTTCCCATACAACAAGCATTTTGGAATGATAATACAAATTCTGTACCTCCATTACAGAGGTAACTTAGGTGTTTCTGACATGGTGTGTCATGGTTTCACATGGATGTGAGCAGGATAACATACCACCTAGTACTACCCAGATGCACTTTGACATAAGAAATGTCTATGATACCAGCATGCACATGTTCACTGTGTAGACAGCCTGGTGTTTCACAGCTCAGCAGTCAACATCACATTTAGCTGATGGTAACCTTCAATTATTCTCAAAAAGTATGTCAGACATACTTTCATCTCCCAAAACAAGCCCATGGAAATGAATCTCAGTTCAATTAGTTCATGCTCTGATCTCCCCACTTCAGCAAATGACCACTTGGCTAACAGTTCTTCATTATAAAGGTTGATTAATTTTTCTGACTGGGAAAGCTCAGGCATATCTCCACTGACAACACTGAAAATCATTAAAGACAAAAGGAACCATGACCAGTGATCTGATCATGTTTAGGTCTGAGTCAACTCCATTTCTATGAACTACCACTTCCTTTGCAGTGACTCTGCAGTCTAGGAGGGCAAGACATGCTATGGGTTTCTCTTCAAGCTTCCCCAGGACTTACCATAGTGTCAAAGCTGTATCTTAAGAAACCTCCCTATTGCTATGCAGTTTCCTCCTAGATCTTCTTGTCTGCAGTAGTGTGAAAGGTTACTCAATAAGAGGGAAATTTCTATCCAAGAGGGTAGAAGTACCTATATTGGTTTGTTTGTTTGCCTGTTTTATCATGAGATCTGTGACTCTCCTGCCATTGAGTCTTCATTTTGCAGAAAATTCATCAGCTTCTTCATAATATTACCATTCTATGGTTAAAAAACATCTGAGCAAACTATGGATATGCTGAAGGGGTCATATGGCAAGAATAAGAATACCGAATTTTAAGAAGTGTTATGAGTTGATTGACTCGTATAAGTTCCTAGAAAATAAAAATTGAGGGGAATATACAGTTAAAAGACTAGTAAAATTGATTTTTTTGTTGTTGTTCATCAGATTCTGTGGAAAGAGCAGAAGAAATCAGCTTAAGCAGCAGTAAACAAAAGTTCTAATGGAAAATACCTCACTGGCTAGCAAAGACTGGATTAATAGGAGGACTTAATAGTAGCTTATGATCGGCAGCAAACTTACCATTATCAAAACCAACTCCAAAATTCTTATCTCATTAAGCATCACAAATTTTTGTGCTATGTTTTGGTGCTTTAGGGACTGATATCTTCTCTCAATAAACTCTGTGAGCTACTAGCTGAAGTGAAATTGTAGATAAAAGCTATATTTCACACAAGTGAAGCATGGGTGTGACTGTAGAGATAAGACAATTCTCATATAGCAGAAAATGTAAGTAACAGTTTTCTGGAGCAAACTGATAGAGAAGGAAAAGCTATGACAACTGAGGATAACAAAGCTCTAAAGAACATAAATCTTACTTACCTGTGCAATCATGTCTGCCGTTTCAGAATAACTGCGACACCGTTTTACATCTGAGTGAGCTAAAAAATCATCTATCAGCCTTATGCCAATGCCGTATCCCCTAAGAGGAGAACAAAGAGAGTTAACGTTCAAAAAGGGATAGCTTTCCCACCTATCATCCTCTGAATATGTTTTGTGTGCTTTCTCCATTAGAAAAAGAATAATAATAATAAAGAATACTTCTAAATGAATGGCTTTAAGGACATCAGATTTTGTAGTTTAGATTCTTCTTTCTGCCATATTTTACAGCACAGTAGGATGTAGTTCATGTAGTTGTATGGGGAACTATGCTCCTTTAAGCATGATATCCTCAACAAGCAAAGCATAATGTGAATGTTGTCTACATACTCACGCATATACGTGTATTTACATATAGGAGAAACTGTATATATGAGTATAATATATATAAATATATAAATAATATGCAAATGAAGGCTGATTGACACTCTTTTGTCACTGAAGGACAACATAGGACAGGATTTCTCCATTCCTCAGAGTTCATCTCACACCACCGTTATGAAGAAGAACAAAGCAACTGTCCCTTTCAGTCACAGCACTTGTGCCCGCATTGGCATGGACTTCAGCAAATATCTATTTCCTTTATCCTTTTATCCTTTAATCTCTGTCTTCATTCTTCCTTCACAATCCCCTCTTTTTCTCTAACATGTTTTCTCCCTTCATCTAATAGTTGCAGAATGAATCCAGAAGTGGATATTTAATATACAGTTTCAGTGCACCACTACCTTTATTTTGTATTTAAAATACTGCAAGTTCAGAGAAATTAAGTAAAAAAGGACAGAAGTTAATGAAATTTTTCATTAAACAAATATTCATTCCTAGCTCTTACATGTTAACAGAAGTCAGTAGTTACACAGAGTGAATAATAAATATTATCACTTCAATCATTTTTTGGAACAAAAACCAAAGGTTATTCAATTGACAGAAATGTTACAAAAAAAAATCTGAACAAACTCAGAAATTATCATAGGGATCCACATGTACAAGCATGTGGATATTTTTAGTTTCTTCCTATATGCCAAAGGCCTTACACCTTCAAGAAGGCAGGCTGCAGTCAATGGAGCTTCTTACTGGTTTTGTAACACATCTTTGACAAGAAGCCAAAGAGTGATCTGATGTTCAATGTGATGACAAGACAGAATGCGGATTTGGCAGCATGAGGTTCAAAATTGCAGTATGTTATGCATCAGAAAATGATGAAATTTTTATCACTTAAGTATCAATATCAATAAAGTTGGTAAATAAGTAATCAGCAGTTAGCAAGGCATACATTAGTGATGCACAAGACTATTTTCAAATTTTACGCATTAGCTTTGGAAAGTTACAAGCATAATAAATTTACAAAAAGCTAATTGGCAACTATACACTGAAAAACTTTAATCTCTCTTGTGTATGTGCATTTATACAGAGGGAGAGATCAGAATACTTTTCCCATCTGTTACGGATTTGCTGATCTACAATATTATTTCTTCCCAAAGCGGGGCTGTTTCTATTGTCACAGTAGTAAAACTGTTCATATTGTAGCAATGAAACCTGTCAATATTTTATCAAGTCTTTCTGTTTAATGAGAAAAACAGTTTTATAGTAATAGGCATAAGAACAAAACCACAAGGAGCAATATATATCTCTGCATCTTTCAAAAATACCCTTTCCTAATTTCTACCATAGCATAAGAAATAAGTCTGCTCTTGTGGTTTTGTTTCTTTGTTTGTTTATTCTTCTTTTTTTAATGCATGATTTCTATCAGAGCTGAGTGAGGGATTAAAGTCAAACAACGATTTGAGGTATGTTGTCTCTTCAGTCTGTGAATAAATTACTTTTCTTTATCAGATCAATGATTTTTTACTAACTTCCATGGACAACTATTGGACTATAGCTTCATCATAAGCTTTTAGATTGAGAGTAAAGCATTCATAACCTAATAGAGCACCCAAGAGATCTGAATTATACCCTCAAGGAGGGTTGTTGACTATAGAAGGAGGCTGTCTACTGAATGGGTCACTTAAAACAAATTCCTACAACTTTGCAGTATGACCACTTTTTAGTGTTCAAGTCAGAAAACCACAGTGCAGCCTAGGTGAGGGGAAGCCAAAGGAAGGCTGTATGAAGAGTGGATACATAAATGCATTGTTTAAAAGCTGCCAGAGAACTTGTTGATGTCCCATCCCTGTATGTGTTCAAGGCCAGGTTAGATGGGGCCCTGGACAACCTGATCTGGTGCCTCATTTAGTGGCTAACATCCCTGTCAGCAGCAAGAGGATTGAAACTAAATGATCTTTTAGATTTCTCCCAACTCAAGCCATTCTATGATTCTATGTTAAGTTGGAAACACGTCTGAAAAGCAAAAAACTTGAGTGGTATGAAATGATGTGGATGTGAAGGAGTAGAAAAGAAGAGTTAATATGGAAGTTGAAAATTAATACATGGAAATAGATGAAATTTAGAAGTCTGTTTTATTAATTAGCTATCAAAGAGTTAACAAAGAACAAGTGTAAACAATCAAAAAAATCCTGACGCTTTTCTTTTGAAATTTAAAGATAATTTCTCATCATAATTCACAAATTAATATTATTTCTATTGACAGAATATTTAACCTTACCCCCCATATTGTCCATAACCCTTGACAGCGCTGGAACCCATAAGATAGGAGACATAAAACTGAATGATAATATACAGGTGATCAAATTGCATTATCAGGGAGGCTGAATATTTAATGCAGTACTTACATTTTGTCTAAACAGCTGTTGACATCTTCATCTTTTTCATAGTCCTTACACAGCTGAGCTACCAAAGCCCCATATGTGAGAACAAAAAGTTCTCTGCTCTGCAAGATAAAGTTAGAAATTGAAAATGAAACAAATTATAATCAAATTTTTCACTTTTTTTTTTCTTTTTTCTCTATTAAAAGCAAACAAAAATACAATTTACATCAATAAAGAAGCTTCTGTCCACTGACATGTAATCACAGATATCTGTGATTTAAATGTGGCAGAGCCTGACTTGATCATCACTTGAGCCTGCACAGGGATTTTGTTTGTCAGAAAAACCATTTGTTGGGATTTGATTTCATCAGATACACTTTTGCATTCTGCAGCACATATAAATGCTGCATTGATAAATGTTGTCAAGTGCCATTCAAACATAATGACAAGCATTTAATTGCAGGACGATTATATGAGGAATTGAGCTATTAGTCCTTTTGTAATTAAAAAAATGTGTACAGTAAATTCCAGTTCTTTCACAAAAGTATGACTAGTCTGACTCAGATCATCAGCTGATTTCCTTGCAAAAAATAAGCAAATACAAAAAATATTAGCTCAGAATAATGGAAAATTTCTATAATTCAGCACAGATATAAAGAATAACAATAAACAAAGAAGAAAAGAATCAGTACTATTGACATTTCTTCTCCTTTACAAGTCTTTACATGTAATCATAGAACACCCCAAGCTGGAAGGGATCCACAAGGATGACAGAATTCAACTTCTGACTCCACACAGAGCCACTCTAAGTTATTGTCAACACCAGCTCTCCAAATACCCAGACAGACTCATTGTGATAATATTTCCATCACATATAAGCAAGCAAATAGGCATCACTGCTAATGTGGCCTGCCTTTGAAGTTTCATATCCTGTCAAACAGAGGGTAAAAGCCTATAATTTCTGAAAAAGACTTGATTACCTAGATTTGGAAACAGTGATTTCTTTTAGAGGATTTATCTGCATTAGGAAATGTAATGTCAGTTATCTAACGTCATAACTAAGTTAATTTCAACCCATATTTGATACATATACAGATCTATGTTTTCCCCTTCATTTAGCAAGTGAGCCCCCTTTTCCAAAGTAGTCTTAGGCAACATTTTCTGGCTCAGATTTATGGCCATCATTTTCTTATGCAGTTTCTCTGCAGGCAGGTATGGTTGGCATGGGTGTGCTGGCTGGAATGGTGTGTTCAGTTCTGGGCTCCCCAGTACAAAAAAGACAGGGATCTCCTGGAAGGAGTCCAGCAGAGGGCCAAAAAGATGATAAAGAGTGTGGAACACTTTTCTTACAAGGAAAGGCTGAGAGACCTGGGTCAGTTCAGCCTTGACAAAAGAAGACTGAGAGAGGATCTGATCAATGTCTATAAATATTTAAGATGCAGGAGGCAAAGGGATGAGGCCAGACTTGTTTCAGTGATGTGTGGTGATGGGACAAGGGAAAATGGCCACAAAGCATAGAAATTTTCTCACAAATGTGTGGAAGAACTTCTTCACGGTAAGAGTGATAGAGCACTGGAGCAGGCTGCCTAGAGCGGCTGTGGAGTCTCCTTCTCTGGAGATATTCAAGACCCACTTGGACGCCTACCTGTACAACCTGGTTTAGGGAGCCTGCTTTTGCAAGGGGGTTGGAGTAGATGATCTCTAGAGGTCCCTTCCAGCCCCTACAGTTCCGTGATTCTGTGACTGGTCAGAGTGACTAAACAAAGTGTCATCAAAATTATTTGAATTGTTTCCAACACACTGCTGGACATTACTTACAGTTGATGGTAACAGCAGAACAATTACATCAACTGCTCCATCACTCAGTTGCTACCAGAAAATTGTGACTGAAGGATGAATTCTTCTATATGGCACATGGTGCTGGATGTGGTCTCAGACACAGAAATGCTCTTATTTGATTGACATAACTGAGAAGACATACTCACTTGTGACTTGAGGAATGTAAAGAAATGTATAGGCCTATATGGAAATCTTTATTATTTTCTGCAATATAATAAAAGTGCATTAGGGTTTCTACTAGAAGAACAAGAGGATTTTTCCCTGAAACAATTTTATAAATACATATATATACATATGCATACATATATAAAGAAAATATTTCTAAACTTTTAATTCCAGAACATCAAGATCATTGTATACCATGT
>JAOWBP010001760.1:55068286-55078772 GCA_028571105.1 Tragopan temminckii | reverse complement strand
CATTTGCAAAATAATTAAAAACAGAATTCCTGTGAAATCAGTATATAAAGACTCTTATAATGACTATTCTTATTAAAGAACCTCTGAAGATATTACAAGTCTTATTACAAAGCCCTCCAAAATGAAATAGAACATTTTGTTAAGGTTGAATGGTTTCATAATCCCAGACAATTGTTCTTATCTTCCCAAGAAGATCTGTTGTTCTAGTATATTTTGATTCGGCCACCAGTCACCATGTGGTCGGCATTGCTGAGGTGAGGCCTGGCCACCCGAGAGGCTGCTGGAGTGAAGGTTGGCAATGGAGGACCTTGGGAGGTGGACAGGATGGCCCTTGGAAATGGAGATGGCATGGGAATGAGGGAAAAGAAATGCAGATGGAAGAAAATTGATAGAGCTAGCCCCTATTGAACAAGGCACAAAGACAGAATCTTTGTTGTGTTTTTTTTTCTAATTATTTGAACCTTTGGAAATCTCAGATATTTCTTGGATTCTGCTGTGAGAGATCACTGACAGAAAGATCACTGAAGTGCCTGCAAAATTAATGTTTATAAATATCTTAAGTGTGGGAGACAAAGGGACATGGCCAACCTCTTTTCAGCAGTCTGCGGGGACAGGACGAGGGAAAATGGCCATAAACTGGAGCATAGGAAGTTCAGCACCAATATGCAAAAGAACTTCTTCACAGTGAGTGTGACGGAGCATTGGAACAGGCTGCCCAAAGAGGCTGTGGAGTCTCCTTCTCTGGAGATATTCAAGACCCATCTGGACGCCTACCTACGCAACCCAGTCTAGGGAGCCTGCTTTGGCAGGGGGGTTGGACTTGATAATCTCTGGCGTTCCCTTCCAACCGCTACAATTCTGTGATTTCTGAAAACTATCTTAAGTATCAGCAGGGAGACGTAAAGCTGAAAAGAGTCACTAAAATCACCATGTCTGTTTACATAGTCCTGAAAGCCACAGTTTGGCTTAAAACTTGACCAACAAGTCTCTTTTGTCATCCAATTTGATACCAAATATATGTGTCTTAATTTTAAAATAAAAAGAATTTCTTTCTTAAAAAAAAAAAATATCTGAATTTACTTTATAGATGAACAGCAAAAACAAAAAGGGGGGACTACGTCATCCTAAATCAGTGCAAGAAGAGGTTACTGCTGCAACCTCCAATAAAGCAAAATTTGACCTACTGCAAGTAACAAACACATGAATCAACCAAAACACAATATAAACTAACACTTTTAATAAATTAATACCTTTAATATCTATAGGAAAATCAGCATTGACAATGAGCAGTGTCCAGTGTGTTTTCTGAATAGGACTTGTTCCTGAAAACTAAAGGCTTCCCAGTCCCCAGAGAGTAAAAGTCAAACAAACAAATGCAGATAAGTTATCTGAGGTAGACTCCCAGGCAGGGCCTTGCTGAGGCCAGCACTACCTGAGGCTGCAGGAAGGACGCTCCTTACCTTGTTGGGTCCCACAGCTGATCAGAATCCAAGGTGTGCGGTGGGACACCAATGCTGGCTCAGTTCCTGAGGGAATTCCCAGGAAAATCTGCCTGTTCCAATAAGCAATACTTTGAGATAACCATGCTGCTGATAGGCACCAGAAACCAGAATACTAAAACTGATCTAAACCAATTGGTAACAGCTAGCTGTTGTCCTGGCTGGCATAACAGCTGGAAACCTAACCTACCAGGAGAAATACCACCTATTAAAGAGGGGCATGGTAACATGACAAGGTGGATTCTGATACAACTATGCAATGGGTAGGTCTCTGGGGATATGGAAAGACTCCATGGCATGCTCCCTCAGATCTGGCTACAGCCAGGTCCATGTAACCCCCAGTAAAGGCTGAGTTACTGCAGATCATAACTGAGATTGCTCTAATTCAAAACTGTTCAGCTGTATTTTCCTGCAAAACAGTCACGCTCCTGTAGAAACCTCAATTCTCTTTGTTCCAGGAGTCCTAATCTAACCCGAGGGAGGAGTCGGGTAGGGCCAACACTTATTGCCCTATTGAAAAAAATACAGTTTCCAACCTGGCCTTAGAGTCATTCTCTTTCCTGTGGTTGCACAGTCATGTTTTCTAGTGTGTGGGATGATACACAATTGGTAATTATTCTTTCTTACCATCAGTAGAGATGTGACTTTACATTCCTGTAGTAGATGGCTTTGTTTGAAAAGTGTTTGGCCATGACTTGTTCAATCACATACTGAGTAAATATTGTACCTTAAACCTTTCCCCTTGAGTCCAGATGTACATTAAATCATATCAAGGTAAATGGCAGCAGAGTGTAAGGACATATCGATTAATATGAAGATGTCAACAATCAGAACATGATGACTGACTTTCAACATTCCATTTGTTCTTTTGTCACCACAGAGGACAAGAACACTGTAAGTCTAAAATATACTTTTGTACACAATGTTGATATTTTATAGTAGAGATAGTTTCTCAGAGAATAAGCTTTAGAAATAAAGTCCTGTACAAAAAGATGAAAGTCAAACACTAGCATGTAGAACTAGGGATCTGGTACAAAGATGTTGCTTGCCCAGGGCTTTGCCTTGGTTGTCTTCTAAATTCCCTGGTGAAAGGGTATGAGATTTTCTGGCAGGCCTAAAGTAGCTATTTTCACCTTGTGCACATTTATGCAATCAACTTTTAAAACAAAATATTCTTTTGTACACTTGCTTTGTGGCAGATAGTAGTTCATCTGAAGAGTAGCTCATCAGATTTAGAAGGAAAAGAACTTGGCTAAGCTACAGAAGCCTTACCTCTGCAGAGCACCAGTTGTGATGGTACAACAGTGATAATGATGCAGCCACAAGATGTGTGTTAACTGCCCAAGAACCACCTCCAACTAGCTGGCATAGAGCTTCCTGGAAAAGGCTCAGACCCCTAATCAGCCCCATCTCCTGTAACCGTGTTTGTTCAGTTCTGAGTGAGTGGAACGTCAAACTTCCTCAGAGGGTCACAAGAAAGAAAAAATTGTACAAAAAAAAAAAAAAAAAAAAGGAGGTTGTTTTTGGAAAGATTTCATTGCAAGAAACAAATCTTTCTTTTCTGTAAGCACTATAAATAGTAATGCCTACTTGAAAACTGAACATGGATCAGGGCCAAAATAAAATGGAATCCAGGAAGTTAAACAGACATGGGAATGTTTGCCAACAACTCTACAGGGCAAAATGGGGATTCCTGTGTGCAGGCCAATGGAATAGTGCTGTGGTCAGGGTGAGCGGTCATTTTCCTAAATGTAGGACAAAAACGTAAGGGAAATCTTTCAGAATGAACTGAATGCCCACAGCAGCTCTCTAACAGCATGGCAAGACCACAGCAGGTTTGCAGCTGACCAGATGTCACAGTTCATGGAAGGGTGAACATCTGAAGCACCGCATCTAACTTCTGCCCCCACCAGAGCTAACCTGATTTAATCAGAGCTGCTAAAAACCCTGTGTGTTTCCCACTTGCACTGCCAGGGCTCATGCACACATGGTTATAACAACTTTTAAATACTTGCACTGGGGGAAGAAACCATCTTAGCAACTTCAAAACCACATTATGGCTTCCATCCTTCTGTAAATTAGAGGATGTGAGGCACAAAATGACAGTGGCACAAGTGAATCACAGAATCAAAGAATATTGAATCATAGGATCATAGAATGTTTTGGGTTGGAAGGGAACTCAAAGACCATCGAGACCCAATCCCCTGCCAGTTCCACCCATCAGCTCAGCTGCCTGGGACCCCATCCAGCCTGGCCTTGAGCACCTCCAGGTATGGGGCATCCACAGCTTCTCTGGGCAGCCAGTGCGACACCATCCTCTTCGTGAAAAATTTCCCCCTGACATCCACTCTAAATCTCCTCTCTTTTAGTTTAAAACCATTTCCCCTTGTCCCATCGCTATCAGACTGTGTAAAAAGTTGGTCCCCCTTCCTATTTACAGGCTCACTTAAAATACTGAAAGGCCACAATGAAGTCTTCCTCAAGCCTTGTTTTCTCCAGCTGACAGAGCATTTCTTCGTAGGAGAAGTGCTCCAGCCCTCTGATCATCTTCATGGCCCTCCTCTGGACCTGCTCTAACAGCTCTGCATCCTCCTTGTGTTGAGGGCCCCAGGCCTGGACACAGTGCTCCAGATGGGGCCACACAAGGACAGAGTGGAACCACATGGCACCAGCCACAGATAAGAACCAGATCTTTTCCTCTCAAAAGTCTGGGTTCTTTTTAAGAGTGAAGAAAACAATCATAAAATATCTTAAACTCTGTATATGAGACAAACAAAAATCAGATTTTCTTGTCCAAAACATACAAGAGTGTTATTTTGAGGATATCTTTTAGGAAAACAAGTCCATTAACATTTGGTAGGGCTTGTTCTGTCACAACACAAATGGAACTCTGAAAACTGTGACTCCATGGGCCTATTAAAATTCTATTAGATGATCAACTTCTAAAGGCTCTACTAACCCTGAGGAATAAAAGTATCTAGGTAAATAACTCTATACTTGCCTTATCTCAAAATAAAACCTGAGAACGGCAGTTTTCCTGCAGTGTCATTCCCTGGGACCTCAGGCCCCTTCTGAGAATTTCAGTGAATGCCCCTAGCTGCTGAGCAATCTGCATATTGTGATAATCCCAAGAAAGGAGATGGCACTTCAAGCTTCCTGAAAAGAAATGTTATGTTGTGAAATGGAATGTCAGAAATTCTTTATCTTACACCAACAGAACACTTCTGAAATAACTACTGGAGGGCTGCTGCTGGAGCAGAATCACAGAATCACAGCTGCTGCAATTATGGTGAGTGATGGCAGCAGTGAACTTTCATCTCTGCTTCCTCCCTCAAAGCTGCCCGGAGACAAGGTGGTAATGTCCACTCATATATACACATAAACTGGCAGCATTTAAGGGCAAGGATCCCACGACCTGAGAATGCAGAGACAGAGGGAATGAGAGAACGATCCGCATTTCATAGAAAGTTGGTTTTGTGGGAGTTTGTGTTTTTATCTTCCAGTCAGGCAGGAAGCAGAAGAACTTCTAGATCAGTAGTTGCAAGGAAAAAAAAAAGAAAAAAAAAGTAACCAGAAGACAACTGTATGAACTTAAGAAAATAGATTTGATAACAACCATTAATATGACAGTAGTTAAAAAGGTATTATTAAAATTGCTGTTTATAGCATTTGTATGTATGCATATATATATATTTCTACATATATTGTTAATGGGCTCTGTTGCTTCAGAATCAAGTGTAGAGAACTGATTACTGTGGTATCCCATGATGCTGCTTATGCAAGTGTTATTGTTACATAGAAATGAGTCTCTAATGCCTGTGCCTTTGTTTGATTGAAAGTCCCACCTTTGTGTCTCAGCTGTAACTGGAGCACAGCAAATCAGGGTGAGAGGGCTTTGAAGAGAAACAAGGAGGCAGCAACATGCCCAAAGGCAATCTCTGAGCCACACCTTTTGCACTGACACATCTCTAGCTAAGGAGAAGAGAGAAATGGGAGCATGAAATACAAGTACTGAGGGGGGAGGAGTCTAAGTAGGTGATGTTTAAATATTTTCACGAATTCCAGCAGTTGTGTAGTTGTCTGCTTGCCTTTCCACGTATCAAGTGACTCCATAAGATAGGTGGTTTCTATTCATTGAAAACACCATGTTACAAATGGAAAACATTATTGCAACATATCTGGCATCCAGAGGAGGAGAACGTGGCAGGCGGCTGCGAGGCAGTGCTGATGGGGCCCATCTGAAGGTTTCTCTGGGAATGAGCACTGATGCTTTGTTCCCCTGAGGACAGTGCTTGATTTGTAACACTGCAGAAATTTGGAAGGAGAGATATTGACATGTTGAGAAAGATCACACATCTGAGAACATTTAGTAACAGCAAGTTCTGCTGCAGGGACTGCCATATGGTGCTGGGACCCCAACCTGCTCCAATCACCCTCAGAAAAAGCAAGGGCTGAGCACTAAAGGAGCTCGTAGCAGGGCACTGTGGCAGCTGCTGGGCAGAGGTACACCTAAACACAGCCCATGTACAGAGATGAAAAAGCAATAATACCATCTTTGTACTTCTTAATGCTCCCTGCTGCTGGAAGGCAGAAACTAGAGAATACGTGGCATTTTTTATCAGAGCCAGGTCTTTCTTCTGTGTATCGGGATATGCAACTCTGTACCTGCCTTATGGCTGCTTCCCTCCGGAGGTGTCTGAGGAGCATGAGTGTCCCCACTCACTGCCTTTTCCATCCTTGCTGAGGTTCCTGTCACAGTTCCTCACTCACTGTGAAATCTGCAGGAATTTCTTCTGGTCTGACTTTGTCTGCTGGCCTCAGGCTAAACCAGGCTGAACACATGGTGAGAGCCAGAGAGAGGGAAGGAAAGGAAATGTAAAGCAGAGAAAGATGTTCCATTTACATATAAAAAAGTACTGTTTAGGAAACACCAACGGTGCCTTCCCCTTCCAGCTGCTTACCAGTACTTTGGCTATGAAGGAGCAAAAGCCATCTGTGGGACAGACAGCACCGTGCCCACTGTGTAGATGTAGCAGAAGACAAAGGGAGGAGAAGCCTTTGTTGCACTAAGGCATTGTGCCAATCCATAGATGTGCCTGGCACCTGACAAACTCACAGGAACATCGGGCTAAATGTTCCTGAGAGAGAAATTGCTCTTTGCCACAGTGTGTGTGACAGATCCTGGAAGGTATCTGAGCTAGTTAGGAAAGAGTTCCAGATCTCTAGTTCCTTCTGATTCTCAGGGCTGTTTTCAGCCACTCCTTCAATTACTTGGCTTTGGAGCTGAGACTGTTTCTGCCCATTGCCTGTGCTGCAAGCCAGGCCCCAAAATCCCCAAGTAGTAAATGGTATGAATCATGCAATACTCTCATAAATTTGAAGGACATAGCAGTAACAACCGAGTTAGGACACTGTCTGGTCCACACCCAGCCTGGAAAAGAGGCCATATCCAACATTCCCCCACTTGGAATTAGGATAAATTGTGAAAATTAGAGCTCCCTTCATGTGATGCTAATGCAGTAATGAGGGAACCACCAGACAGAGCAGACCAAAGCGAGGAGGGCAGGGTGAGCATTGTGCAAGGATGTGGATCTGTGACTCTGCTGCTCAGTGACAAGAGGAGGCTGCCCCAATGCCCTTGTCCTGAGGATTTCAGTTCACAGAGCTGAGATCAGAAATCATCACAGCTGAGCACAAGAGATGAAGAGAAAACAAGGATTACAGTCACAAGGAAATCAATTTGTTTGGAGAATTAGTGAAAGAATCTGGAGAATTTGGTACTTTTCTCTCTTTTCGTTTCAACAGTTTTGTTACTTAATGGGAAAAGTAGAAGTGTCCCTACATGGAAATTAGAGACTGAACACATCACACATAATAGGTCTGCAGTGAGGGGGTGAGGCTTGAAAAAAAAATCACAGAGGAAAAATAAAAGGAGAAAAATTACTGTTGCATTGACTTGGGAGGAAGAAAGACAGAAAATGACCAAGATCATGTGTGTGAAACAGAAAGAATGATGTATAGCTTCTCTCTGTAAGCTAGCATCTCCAGTCCTAAAAAAATGAATCTTTCCCACATTTTCACAGCTAAGTAAGAACCAAGAGCTTTAACATGTACGAAGCATCAGCAGGCATTTTGTGTCTCCTTCAGAAATGATGAACCCTACCTCACTGTCTTCACTGTCCATTGTGTCTAAGGCAGTGACTCCTCTGTGCACACTAAAACCTGCTGGTGTCATACATTTTTCTTAGTCACAAAGGCACCAGGATTTTCATGTTGCTGGTAATGCTGTCATTACCAGAAAGGCCAAGGAAATATAAATTGTGTGACATATGAGTTGAGTGGTTCCTGACCTAAGTAGTTTTCAGACAATTTCCATGGAACATGCTCTTCACAGTGGCCAAGCCAATGGTCTTCAGCTCCAATAGGTAAATTTAATTTTTCTCCTCAGTCTGTTCTGGAGCAATGCCACCCAAAAGGTCAATGTGCTATATGTTTCAGTGTTGAATGATGTAACTTAAGGAAATATTATTTACAAAATTTACTAATCTCAATGGGAGTTTCCAATAAAATAAAAGGAACAAATAAAAAGGGCTTCTGACTCTCAGGAGCAGAGAGGAAGTGAAAGACATCAGGGACAGAGGCACCACTGCAGTGGAAATTGTACAATGACACGTTGGTCATTTAAACCAGCCCTGGTGTTGGAGGCAAGAACAGACAGCTCTGGGGCATGATTCATCACCTCCTAAAGAAGATGTCTGAGACAGGTCAGATGAATTCTGTTCTGAAAGTACTTAGTCCTCTCTGCATTTATAAAGAGACCCTAATGTGACTGGATCGGAAATAGTTTGCAAGAAGTATGGCAAGACACACTTGGAACTTAACCATACAGAAAGGACTGGAAAGGATCTGGACAGGTCGTATGGGCATAAGCCAGGTACCCCTTGCTCTAAGGGCAAGCACCATCAGACTTTCTAGACCTGAACTGTTCCTGGTAAATACATGCCTAACTGTTCTTAAAAGCCCTCAGGGACAGAGATGCCATTTACTCCTGCTAGTTTATTTACCCATAAAGATACCTTCTTTCCTACTTAGCATAAAATTCTCTTACTGCAACTTGCAGGCTGCTCCCAGAGGATGTGGATAAGAGATTATTCTTTTCTTTTCAGCATCTTTTGTGTAGCTGGAAGGACAGCTTCCTCCAGTCTTCTCCTCCTTTGGATAATTTTTTTCCATTTCCCCATCCACATAATGTCTACTACTGGGGTCTTTCTCAGTTCTCTCCTCTCTCCACTTCTTAAATGATGTGGTGGCTGAAGCAGGCCACAGAAGTCCATCTGAGGACTTATTTGCTTATGGTAGATGGATTTTTTTTTTGACCCTGATATGTAATTCTTCTGTTTATACACAAATGAATGGAAAACTTAAGAATTCTTCAGAAATTCTGGAAAAAGCCTTTCCTGATTCTGGGAGGATTGTGAAGTAAGCAGTGCATTCAGGACGCAGAAAGAAAACAATTAGTCATAAAGCTGAAATTAAACTAGAATGGAAATTTCTTGCCTGTCAGGCTTCTCTGAATGACTGCATATAAATTTCATTGTATTTATTTAGCCTGACAAGCACTTTATGGGTTACTGAGCAGTAAAATGAGTCCCATTTAATACAAGAAGACATAAAGCAGAGGGGCTTTGTGGCTCTCCACCACTGCCCAACTCGATGTCAGAGCAAGACGCAAGCACATCTCAGCTCATCCTCTGAGAAAGGAACCTGAGTGCATAGGCTCTATGGGATCACAGCATGCCTTACTCAGGTATTCAACTGTGACAAAGCAGCATAGTGCAGTTTATCTGAAACACAGATAGGTACTACCAAGAAATGAGGTTTTGAGTTATGCTGTTCATAACTGCAAGTTAATAATAAATTTAAATACCTAATAATGTGATGCTAACATATGACCAGTATGTGGACATCTCCCTGCTTATCACTTCAGGCATCCCAACAGTTCTGGGAATTCTCATGCACTTTCCCTCTGCTCCATGTCTGGCTGGTGGTGGACGCAGCTTTTCTTATGCTTATTCATGTTACAACACCAATATTTTACAACTGCATTATCAGTGCAGTATAGTCCAATGCCATTCAAATAGGTGTTTAGAAACACATCTTCTAATGCTTAATCTGGTGTTTGCATGATTGAAAATGAAGCATTCCCTTCTTGTCAGCATGTCATTACCAGTACAAAGCAAGTCTTCCTTGCAGGCTCTGGCACTACTCTGAGTTTGAAATAACTGGTGGATTCCAATAAGGTTGTGAATAGGCAGAGAAATACCTCAGAAGGAAAGGATTAAAAATAAATGTATAGTTTTTAGTTTTTCCTAGTTTATACAAGCTTATTAGTCTTTGTAGAACAGAGGGAAATCACACTGCCATAAATCCCGAAGCTTGCTTAAAATTATCCTCAGAAAATCAATTTTGTATTGCACGTACACTTACAGCCCAGGCAGTGATTCAGTAACGCCACTGAAGTGATGGGTAAGAAAAAGCTTTGGGAAATCGAAACACCAGGAGGCTGTACAGCATCCTGAGCTATTGCATGTAGATGTTTTTGTTTGGATCCCAGCCATAGTCTGAAGATGATGAAACGTACTCAGCTTTGTGTAGCCAACAAACATTTGAAAATCTTCGTTTTGTACTTTTTCCTGGTTATCAGTGACAAAGACAGCTGTTCCCAAGGATCGGTTATGTTGTCCCATTTTCCATTACTTCCCCAAGCATCTTCATTTGAGTGGCTGCATAAAAGTCAGGATGATTGGTGTGGATGCTGCTGATGTTTCACCTTTTTGCTTATATAAGCTTAAATATAGTCACATCACATTTCAAATGGACATGGACAAATTGATGTTTTGTTTCACTGTGGGGAAAAAGAACTCTGAAGGGACATTTGGGTGAGAAGTTCCACTGGGTCCCTCACTACCAGAAAGGCATGGAGGTCC
>JAOWBP010001760.1:55055151-55067576 GCA_028571105.1 Tragopan temminckii | reverse complement strand
CTGTGCAACTGAAGTGCATCCTAACTTTTTGTGCTGTTTCCTGTCTTGTTGTTACATATTTCCTCACAAGCTGAAGAACTTTGCTTCACTGGAGTATACTTGGCTATTCCAGGTAATCTGACTCTAATCTGTCACTCTACTAAATGATGAAATACTGTCAGTGGCTGGGAGACTCCAGCAAAGCATTCTCTTCTCTGTGATACTTGCTCCCTCTGGTGTTTTAGCAGGGACAGTGATTGAAGAAAAGTAGAGGTCATGGAGAAAATTATGAATACAGGTTTATATTCACATCAAGGTAATGACACTTTTTTCTTTATGAAATTTGTGAAATTATAGTAAAATCTTATGATAAAATACAATTTTCATGGAAACACTCAGATGTAATTGCAGTGAATACGAAGAGCAACGCATATATCTTCCCACATGGCACTGAGCCCTTCTAGAAGTCAGTCTCATCTTCCTTTTAAGTAATCCTTCTATTCATTATATTATTATATTGTATTTCCAAGACTTCTGCTTGTATATATATACTCTGAAGGTAATGCCTATTTCATTATGCTGACCTTCAGTGCCAGAGGACTGTGTTGGTGATGTGGCAGTAGAGGTTGAATCTTCCCTCCAGTATTCCATTACATGTTGTTGCCTTTTGGTAGATGGCAGCAGAAGAGCAGTCTGACAAAATGGTGTCTGACATGGAAGTGCGTATGAAGCAAAGGTGTGCTATTGAGTTCCTCCAGTGGAAAAAAATAGTATCCACTGACCATCATTGACACTTACTGAACATTTATGGAGATCAAACAGTGAAGGTGAGCACAGTGAGGCAATGGATGGTGCATTTCAGGAGCGGTGATAGCAACAGTGGGTCATCTTCGCTGGTGCAGATTTTTACAAGCATGGCATGCAGACTCCTCTTCATCACTGGCAAAAGGGCACAGCTAATGGTGTTGATTATGTTGAAAACCGTATTTTGTAGCTGAGAATTTACTCTATCAAATAGTGTTATTATGCTATTTGTAGTTGTTGTCGTTTCTGTGGAACAAAATAGGAGGCATTACTTTCAGAGTAACATGCTTGTTTCTCGTATAGCAGTTTATTTAGATTATTGCATACATTAAATGTTCTGTAATTGAGATCTGAAAGATGTCCTTACTGATAACACTACTGTTGTAAAACCAAGTTGCAATTTCTCTCTGATTTTGCATTTTTAGCATATTATATAACATGAGTATCAGAATACATACAGTTTATGGAAAAATAAAATCTTGCTTCAATTTATCAATGCAAGGCATGTTATGAACCAGTTCTTACTTAATACACAAGAAGCTGATATTTCATATTATGACAGTTTGGAGGGACAAAACTTTCTCTTCTCTAAACATGGCAGAAGTCTTCGAATAAATTAATTTTATTTTCTGATCATGAGCAGTAGTGAAGGAGTTCTGCAGTGTCAGAATTGAGATATGAGCTTACAGCTCAAATAAAGTTGACTCGGGAATATATGAGACACATTGTATAGACAAACTGTGTGTGTACCAATTAAAATGTTTCTTGCATGCCCAAGATTTTAACTCACTCAAACACCCTGCTTATAGTGCTGTGGGGAAATGCTGTAGCCTCTTTGGATTAGTTCTCTGCACTTCATAATCCAGATTGCTTTTTCCCGTCTTGGAGTCCTGCAATCATCTCTGTATCCATTTTGTTTTGTTTTGTTTATAAAGGGCATTTAAAGAAGCTGGAAAGAAAGTTTAAACTTCCCAGATGGGCACTGTGAAAGGTGTTTCTGGATTGGCATTTTATATGAGGCATGTTCCTGGCCTTGCTAATGGTGTTAGAAGTTACTGCCTGTCAGATGAGATGAAGTGACTGATTCTGTTCGTGCACGTCCCCACTGTGAAATAAAACATTAGCCTAAACAAGGACGGAAAGAAAGCAGATGTGCAAGCATAAGTTTGCAGCTGTCAGATGGCAACTGCTGAGACTGGCTCATTTGATTACTTGCAACAACCTGCAAAACTCACTTAGAAAGTAAAATGAAGGCAGAAGTAGGAACAAAACCAGCTTGGGTCTTTTGAACAGGTGAAACTTCAGTAACTCTCTTTAATCTCAGGCTTTCTTATAACATCTGGTAGGATAAAATACTTCAGGACTCTTATCCCATTGAAGTCAGTACAGATCTTGCAATGACAATATAAACAAATGCTTAAAAGGCATGCTTCTATCAATCTATGAAGTATCTTCTAGTAGTGCATTGTCAACTGTGTTCAAGTATTGATGGATACAGAGCTATCAAAGTATGTGTAGCTTGAAAGTATTAGAAGTTACTCAGCCTACTAGATGATGGTTTTTGTTTCTATATAGCAGTTCTGCTCTTTGGGCAAAAATATTTGTGCAAGAAAGCTACTATCCATCCAGGATAAACAAAGAAAGACTTTTATTAATTCAATGATTGTGGTGAACTAATCAAGAAAGAGAACAAAGTTAAATAAAAATCCCAAGAAAATGTACATTGCATCTATATGGGAACTGTTGAGTCACGGCCTGAACCACTGATTGATCACCTGGGGAAAGGACCGAATCAGCCCTGGGAGCACAGGTGAAGGCAATTCACCTGTGTGACCAGAGGGGTGGGGCCTGGCTGCACCTCTCTTACACCCCATTTAAGGGCTGACTGGCCCTAGGGAAGAATCTCTTTCTGGAGATCTCTCTTTTGTGAAGCTTTTTCCTGAAAACCTGGAGTCTTCTGATATGGGTAAGCAATCTTCTTTCCCTGCTTTATAGCACCTTTCTGTTGTGCTGGTCCTTCCATCATCATGCATTTGTTATAACGCTTTTTCCATTGTATAGATCTGTTCAATAGCTACAGCATCCTTTCTATATGTCTCTATTCGTAACAGTGTGTGATCCTGTACTCATTTTCTAACAATGTATTTCTGTAAATAACTATAAATATATGCGACGATTACAATCGTGTTACTGATTTCATGAGCAGCACTGTAATTACACTGAGCATTCATCTTTAGCACCTGACTAACAACTGATATACAGGCCGCTCAAAAGCTACACATTTCTCAGTCATTTTGCAGTTAACCTAAATATTGACTTTTATTTCAGTCTTGCCTGTACCAAAATTGTACAAAGCAGACTGTTCTTGAATGGATTTTATTTGTTCTCCCTTATGACATTATATCTTATTTCTCTAGTCTATTATGTATTTCTTTATTTGGTTATCTTGTAATTGCTAGCAGTCTAATAAAGTCTCTGTCTGCTCAGTTATTCTAGTCAACAGTACCATTGTGTTACCACAGTTTGAACTTCTGTAAAAGGCAAATTCTAACAACTGAATTCAAGTAGTGTGTGCTCTTCCTAGTTTTGACACCTTATATTCATTTATGTTAGTACAGAAAACTAATGGCAAAAACACTTAGGCTTTTTATCTGTTTGAAATCTTATTTCTTGCATGCAGCAAGTGTTGGAAATGAGCAATAAGAGCATTAAATTAGATTATCTGGCTTAGCCCAGGGTAGTGATATAAACAGTAGATTTAAAAAAAAAAAAAAGCATTTTCAGAGAGGGAATAAAAAAAAAAAAACAGCATCACCTTTTGCCATCATGTATAACGTAGCTGTGTAACCATGGGAAGAGGATGAAGGCAAAAACAGAAATCCAAAGACAATTCTATACATCTTTTTATACCTTTTCAGTACAGGAAAAGGCAAGCGTACACCTGTATGTCACAAAAATGCACTTCTATAAAAAATGATATCGCAGATCACACACGAGCAACTGTATGATCACAATTTACACACCCAACTTTGGCAACTGAATACTTCATGCTACTGAAGAACCATACAACTTTACTCTATGCTTTCCACAAAATCATGGAATGACTGAGACCAGAAGGGACCTTTGGAGGGTATCTGGTCCAACTCCTGCTCAAGCAGGAACACCCAGACCAGGTTGCCCAAGGACCACATCCAGAGGACTTTAAGATCTCCAAGTAATTTTTCTAACATAGGATCATGGAATGGCTTGCATTAGAAGGGACCTTGAAGATCATCTATTTCCAACCCCCTTGCCCCAGTCAGGGTTGCCAAATGCTAGATCAAGTAGTAGTTCAGGCTACTCAGGGCCCTATCCAACCTGGCCTTGAACACTTCCAGGGGTGGGGGTGTCCACAACATCATTGGGCAGCCTATTTCAATATGCTTACATACCTGTGGCATTCCAAAATGCACTTCTTATCTCTTGGTCTGACTCTGTCTGCACTAAGCTGTCCATCTTATGGCAGAGTGTTCTTAAATGTCTCTCATATGTTATTATTTGGGTATCCTTCAATGCCTTTTATTATAGTAACTCTTTGTTGCCTATAGGGACTTGAAATTTCCTGCAACAGCATTTCTATATTACAGTTGTCTTAATTTACAACTACATATACTAAACGTATTTTTGTCTCCAAGGCTTTGTTTTCTGTATTCCTTTTTCTGTTAGCAGTAACATACTTTTTCTTGGAAATTTTACATATGAAAAGGCCTTAAGTATCTAGAAATTACGTGAGGACATAAGAATTTATAGCAATTTATCTAAAGATTGGTAAAATGGTTATATACACAAACCTAAGAATTTTCAATTTCTTTGAGATACTGATCAAGTCTATTACTTGCCCATGAACTTCTATTTATACTGATGAAATGACATTTTCCTTAGAAGTATATTTATCTCTCTGTGCAAATAGATCTCATGCTCACACGGGTAACGTGTGCAGACAGGTTTTGCTGTATAGCAGCCTTTACCAGTGAATGCACATAGGGTGAATTTCCTGAAAGATCTGCATGTAAGGATAGCTGATGTAGTATTATTAGACAGAGTTATATATTTGATGCTCAAATGTTTTCTGATGCTTGAAAATTTCCACACTTTTAAAGGTAAAAGAAAACCTTATTTCTTCTTATTTCTTTTTTCTTTTCCCAAGTTCTTATGCACTAGGAAAATTTCTTTTAAAAAGCAATTTCAACAGAACTGCTAGTGCTGATATAATTTGTGATTTATCCTCATTGGAGCATTGTAATGATAAAAGAAGAGGGCTATACTTTGTACCCCATTATCACTGTAGTGATTTTTTTTTTCCATGCTTAGTTCATATCTTCTAGTAGAAAGGAGGTAATAGAAGAAAGACCTTTATAATACATGATATAAGCACAAAAATTTGACAGTAATGTTCATATAATGGCAGTAAATAAAAAAAAAAAGTGAAGAAGGATAAAAAAAAAATGCTAACTCTAATTATTGGAGAAGGTATAGAGCTGCAAGCAAACTTTGCTGTCCACGTGTCTTTGCCTTCAACATGAACAGGGGTTTAAGTCTGGAAACTGAAATAAGCTCTCCTTACCTGATTGTGTTTTTGGGACTTAGTATTTGGTCTGGCTCCCTGGAAAACAAGAGCTGTTTGTGTGGCACCTGGTTTCTTCCTAATATTAAGGGAAGAGTCTTGTTGCTTTGTGGAGAATGTGTCTACCAATGCTTTGAGCATGCCATATTTGTAAATGTAAATTGCTACCACAGTCTTTCCCTTCCATAAATCCCAGGTCACACAGATGAAGCCCTGTGCCCGTGGGATATGAGCAGCAGGACTTTGTTCTTGCAGCCCAGTGAGGACTGGAGGCTTACCTTCTGTTTTTCAATTTTTTTCCTCACCAAGGAAGCTTTGCTGAGGGTGGGGTGTAGCAGGAGGGGGAGCGAATTGTGGCAGGGCTGTTTGTGAAGGCCAATGATAGCTCCCTCTGCAGTTCACTTCCAAGGAGCACAGCAGGAGGATGTCCAGGATGGCACTGCTGTAGTGAGTGGTGTAAGTCACCCATGTCATGGCAGTGCAATGGTGAGCTTTAAGGCATTGTCCCCATGCACTGAAGGTGAGATCAAATAGCTGTAGTTTACTGGTCTGAAGGCACCATACATTTCTTGATGGTTTTAAAGCTTTCCAATTAATAGGCATATTTTCAAAATATATGCTAGTTCACATCCTTCGTAATTGAGGCTTGCAGATGTAAGCAGTTTGGGATTGTTGGCTTGCAAGAGAGAATCATTTCCAATGATAAAACTTGTTTGGATGGTGTTGCAGTAGGTGAACCACAGGTTCATTTGGGAAGTGAATAAAGACATGGATTTTCAGTTGATAAGATGTTACTATATGACATAAAGAAACCTGAGAGATTGAGCTTTGTGAAGTTTGCATTAACAGTAGTAGCAACAGCATTTCAACTGTACTGTAAGAGAAATTCTGTAGTAACTTACATATTTTTATCAATATAGGTTGCTTTACGTTTCCAAGTCTTCCTGCTACTAGCTGCAAAAATCCATACAGATATGGCCCCAGAATGCCAAGAATTCTCACTTGCTAGAGTCTGTACGTGGCCTGAAATAACAAAAAGGTCTGTCCACATGCATATGATCTATCTCAAGCATATAACCATCTGCTTCCTGCAAGAAGTCTCTTAAAGCCAGAGTGCTTTTGAACACACATCCAAATGTAACTTCCAGAAGTTTGAATTTCAGTATTCTAATTGCAATTGTAGCTGCTTCAATATGTGTTTCTTGATGTTTGCATGCTAGATTGCTATTAACTTGAATTACTAATGCTAGAATCTGTTCAGCTTCTTCATAGGAACGAAATCTGAATAAAAATTCAAATATTTCTTACAAGCATATGGCAGTGGAGCTTGCCATGAGAGTGCATGATTTTGCATTAACAATTCATTTCCAATCAAAATAACAGAAAAGGAGAGATTAAACATAGCAAGTATTCTTCTTCAGGCATTTATGGGGCACGAGTTCATGTGATTGCTTTTTTGCCAGATTTAGATTGTAATTTTGGTCTGAGATTTCCAGTGGGTGAGCTTGGAATTAATATTTGGTTCTGTATTTCAGGTTTAATGATTAGAATGCCCGTATGCAGAGGTATTGTAAAGTTTGAGTCTCTGTTGCTATATGAAGTGGCGAGGGTCAGATAAATGAGATTAAAGCACAAAAACAAAATCATGTCAGCACCAGGATTCAGCAGACTGGAACCATGTTCCAGCAAGGCAGAGACAGTGCTTCTGCCTGGCTTGCAAAATAGGCTTGTGCACAGTAAGCGACTGCCGGTTTGTGTGCACATGAGTGTTTCTCCTTTATTTATTTATTTTTTTAAGGGCTTGTGTGTCATCCTGTTGCAGAATGAGGAAAATTCTAGAATCCTAGAGAAACCTAGGAGATAAAAAATATTTCACAATTCTGCTTACAGAAATCCTTTTCCTCCTCATGCTTACTCTTGGTATTAATTTGAACTGGCTTCTGCTCACTGGGGACCTATTTTACATTAAGTGATATTTACAAGTTTACTTTTTATCTTTTGGCCCTTGTTTAGATAATGTTAAAAGAGAAAATTCAAGCTAGGAGAAAAAAGAATGCAGGACCACAGGTGGAACGCATAGATTTTTTTTTTTCTTAACTTTTAAATACAGATTTCCCCTAGGCTCTAAAATGCTTGTAGACAGATTTGGGCTTTCCAATAGTGATTTAGGTATAATTGTGTGGCCCCTTAGTTTGTGTATTGTTCAGTCTGATGAAAATTACGTTATTAACAGCAACAAGTCAAAAGCTATATTGCTGCTGCTTGCTGCATTCATTCTCTTCACCAATCTACAAGCAAACTTTGTTTCTAATGTAATCCTAGGCATCATTATCTGTAGATGAGGGGGTTGAATATGAACTCTAGCCCCATTCATTAAGGAACAAATGGAAAACAGGCTGCAAATTCATCTGTAATACACAATCACATTATTTTAAGTAACTATAGAAGTTATCTTGCTTTTGCCTCACCAGTGCTAAAGGGATGGGTTACATATTCTCTCCCTGGCAGGTAGTTGTCCAGACTCTCTTTAAAGGCATATACTTACGAATCTCGTAGAATTTCTGAGGCAACTTTTCCAGTGCGTCAATACCCTTGAAATTAGAAAATTTCTTATCTTGCTTTTGGAGGCATAAGCTCAATGCTTCTTGACTCATTGACTTTGGTCTCAGGGGACGTTATTCCCTTTTTCTTTTTTTACTTCTCCAAGCAGCTTTTTATGTGCTTGAAGACTGGCATTATTTTTTGTTCAGCTTTATCTTTAAGCTGACAAATCATCCAGTCTTTTCCAGATGGCCAGGAGCTGAGCCTTCTGCACGCATGTGCTGTGGCCTCTGGCGGTTGCTGGTTGTGGATCGTTGCCTCTGGGTGGGACAGCCCTGTCTCGGTCATTCTGGCAGCAGAGGGGCTGCCTTACGTCTAGGAGAGATGGAACCCAGCCAGCAGCCCTTCTACACCCCTGGGCTGGACGAGTTCCTGGTGGGCGGTGTCCCCTGTCGCTAGATGGCATTAGCTGCACAGTGGAACTGAGAAATAACGCCTGAAGGGGCGAGTTTTCAGTCAGGGGTGCTGGTCTCTCTCTTCAGTAGCATGTGGTAAACAGTTATGTACAGAAGTGGGTTTTTCTTCCTGCTGCTGTGCAAACTTCTTAGAGACTATAAACTACTACTGCTTCCAGTAAACTGCTAATACTTCCAGTAAAGATACTTATGAGAAATTTAACTCCATTCTTCGTGTAGTAGGTGCCTCATAGTACCTGTCTGTTCCTCTCTGGAGCCTTTTTCATTTGAGATCTACAGAAAAGAGTAACCTGTGATGTCCTGTTGGTAGAGCAGGACTGCTGTGTAGGACTTCTAGTTTGTTTAGATTTCTCAACAAACGGTGCTTTTATTATAAGATATATATGATGTGTACTTTATTTCTTTATTATGCATTTCACTTCAACATCAAGTGTAGCAGCATCTTTCAACCAAGCCAGCACACTCAAGTAAGCCTCATCAGCTGTATAAGTAAAAACTGTACTCTATATTTGACTTCCTGTCAAATTAGGTGCCAGCATTTCTTTTTGACCATAGCAGCATTCATTTTCCAGCTGCTTCTCTGTATTCTCCTGCACTTGTCTATTGAACAAAAAAAATTTCCTCCTTCTGTCCTAAATTGTTGTTTGTTTGTTTTTTTTTTACTAGGGAAATATATTTTAACAGTGTGTGAGTTGACCCAAGATATGGTCTAAAAGGCATCAAATATGTAGCAGCCTTTCTATCAGCCCAAGAGTAACAACAGCTGCTCTTGGCTTCCTTCAGAGGATTTCTAGATATTCAGCCTTCTTTTAGTTTGAAAGCTATCTTCAGATCCCAGAGTGTTCAAATTTTTGCAGTACGCTTCTCATAGGTCATAGGAGTAGAAAACAAGTAGAAGAGGAAGTGACCATGAAATGTTGAAAGAGATGGTGTTTTGTGTGAGTTGTACTGAAGTGTTTTGCTCGGTATATTAAATATTTATATAGCCCTACAGTCACTATTAATCCAAATAGTTGTGTGTTTCTCTAGATTACCACAGATTTCTACCTTATAGTCATCCCCTCAAAATTAATCAAGGTGAACATATGCATTTGTCACCACTGGAAAATAGTTTATTTTAGCAAATAACATATTTTATTTATTACAATTCTATTCCTGCCTGACCAGAGCTGGGTATTGCTAAAAATATTGAGAAAATTAATATTATGTGAGCTGTGAACACTTGCTTTTGCAGCTACACAGGTAAAAAAAGCACGTGAAGGATCAGATGATCAGTCTGTCTTGTATTTCCACAGGTAATATGTGATTTCTTCAAAACTGAAGTGTTGCATACAAAGAGTACACTTTGCGATCTTAAAAATCATTACTTTTCTGAGAACATCAGAGGAAGAATTTTCTATTTAATTTTGCATGATATGTCAATAGAGGTTTTTGGAAACATATTAGTAACAAACTACAACTTATCATTTTTCATTCTGGTCTACTTTTTGTTTCTCTTCCTATTTTCCTAGGTCCTCTGTAGCCTGTGCCTTTTTTTTTTCCTTCTCTTTCCCTTTCTTCCCTCATTCAAGAATCATTTGAAAGATACTTTTTTTTCTTTTTTTTTTTTAGGCAGCCACTCAGAGTTCTTAGCTTTGACAAGCAGAAGTTTATCATAGTCAAAGTTCACTCTCATGGTGGGCAGTGACCTGCCTGAGTGTCATTTGGAATCTGTGGTCTCTGGTCAGCCTAGACATTCCTTTTTCCCTTCTGTCTTTGAAACATTTCTTCTCTCTTCTTTCTCATCTGACAAACAGATTTGGTATTGTAATAATTATATTTCCATTACCTCCAAACTCAATATGCTCTTTTTGTCTGCTTCTAGTTAACTAAGAGGTGTAAATATTCTTCCTAGACCAGGGTGTCTAAACCTTTGGTCTGTTAAGGAACTGCACAGTCTCAGCTAAGGAATTTAGACAATTGCAGAAAACATAAAATATAGAATATTTTGTTTGTTTCTTTTTTGCTCTTATGCCATTTTCTTTATAACCTCCTGTCTTGCTGAACTTGCATCCTTTCACTCTGTTTTTAAATATCTCTGTCTTCTGGGGGAAAGAGAAGGATGACTTATTGCTTCCTGCTGTTCTCTGTTCCTGATACCTGCCTGAGGCCAAGCCTCCAGAATGTAACATTTTCATCATCCCTGCTTTGCACTTAACTCTTCTTATCTTACTTTATGCTAACATTTCCTTCTCTCTGCCTCTCATTCTGCTTCATCTATTCCTCCTACTCCTCCTTAAAGGAAAGGAGATGAAGATGACTTGGCTAATGCAAATTTAGCAAGCATCCTCTTTCTCCTATACTTGCTTTCATTAGCAGAAAAGTAAATTATCTTGCAAATTATTTTGTAACGAAGGCAGTTTTCTTGTGCATATGTTAAATGTTCATCTTAGATGTTGGAAATATTTAGACCAGAAAAGAAGTCAACATTAATAGTGAAAGAACTGTCTTTGTGTTCACTCTGAAACCTTGAAGTGCCATAAGACACTGGAAAAGCAATACACAATGTAGTGGAAAGCAGTATACAGTGAACATAGTTGTCTGCCTCATCATTTATAAATACTAAGACTTCAACTCCTCCCTGTTTATCAAATAAATGACTGTTATGTACAAGCCTGCATTCACACAAAAATTAGGGAAGAGGTATAAATCCTTCCTCACTTCAGAGTTGCAGAGAATCAAGCAATTGGTATTGATAGCTAAGCTATCAAGTTGCCTTTGAATTTAAGACAGAGTAAAGTCACATACCAAATACTACTTCCTTTGTAAGAATGATTAGTTATAAAGCCACTAAGTACAAGCTACAAATTGGCAGCTGTAAGTTTATTTTTCTTGGCTGAATTGTAAGGATTTTTTCAGTCTCATACCTCTCTACTTAGCTAAACCATATAAATAGTGGTTAAATTCTTTTATATTCAATCAAGTAGCTGTCCCTTAGAATTAGTAACAATCCTGAAAAATGTACTGTATTTCTGTGTTTTAGTTCTGGAATGAAACCTTGCCAGAAATGTACCTCCTCAACATTTGTTTTTTTTATAACCCAAATGACAGTTAAGAGATGAAAACTACATTGTCCCAGCAATGCAGATTACAGACTTTAAGCCCAAATGAATCTAGAACTAGTGGGGTGTAAACTGACCCTGCCAAAGAAAAGTGCTACAGTGAAGAGCACATAAGGAAGTAAGAACAGTTTCCCCACATTAATGTATTGTATTGGAACATCAAATAGTATATTCAAGTATCATAACTTTGTGACTGTATTAGAGGAGAGTGATTGGATTAAAGCCTGGATTGTTGTCTTTGCTTAAGGACTTCCACTGGACCCTACAAGAACTGCTCTTTCTGAGTTTGGACTGAGGATTTCACATTCCGGATATATAGAATTCCTATCATGCTTATTATCACAGCTGTATTACAAGCAGTTAACTTACATGGCAAGAATTGCAAAGGACATCTTGATCAATCATCAAGATCAGATTAGACAAGAAAAAACAAACCTCAAATGAGATGCTAAAGGAACTTTTGATAATATACGTAGAGGAAATTATGCTACTTAGAAAACATGACTTTAAGTAGATCTGATAAGAGGGTCTGAAGCAGTTTGTGGCAGCATTTTATTATGTGGCAGTTCTAGACAACCTCTCAATTGGTTATATTTCTATCTTCTGCTTGAAAACATATTTTCTGAAAAGATGCTTAATGAACTGAGAAGACAATTACTATTTTTGAAAGGGTATTTGGAAGATGATTATAAAGCCCTGCAGAGGTTAATTGCCAATGCATTATCCTAGGCTATATTCCAGAGAATTCACGAAGCTGTTTAGAAACAAGAATGGAAGTTGAAAAATGGCATTTGTTCCCTGGCATTGCAGAGCAGCAGCAATAAATTACAAAGTTGTGCATACAGTGCATAGAGGCTTGCTTCCTACTCCATATCATTGGAATAAGTTCTTTTATTAAGTCATAGGAGGGTAAATATGTTG
>JAOWBP010001760.1:55042279-55055051 GCA_028571105.1 Tragopan temminckii | reverse complement strand
GTGCATAGAGGCTTGCTTCCTACTCCATATCATTGGAATAAGTTCTTTTATTAAGTCATAGGAGGGTAAATATGTTGATTGTTAGTTGGTAATTACAGTCCTCTTGTTTCCACTTTTTTTTTTTACATTTTGAGAAGGTGTTCACACTGTCAAAGTGTGGTTATTAGCGTGGGCTTTTGCATGGATACAAATATCTGCTAACTATAAAGAGACATTTGAGGTAAAATTTGTTTCCTTTCACTAATTTTTGCATGCGTATTAATACATGTCAGTATCCATTCAGCCACGTGTTCAATGATATCTATAAAATAGGTCAAATTGTGGAGACTTTACTTTAGGCCGTGTGCAGGTAGCAAGAGGTCAGTTGTAGATCTGGTGGTCACCATTAGTCCTCCATTATGATAGTGAATTTGAGGACCACCAAAGATTCTCTAAAGGATGTTCATAGTTCCATTTTTTTTAAAGAGAATTTTGAAACTTGAATGCTCCACAAGAGTTACTGCAGGCTAACATTACTTCTCAAGAATGGTGCTTGTCTAGTAATTTTCTGCTTTTCAGGAAGAGAGTTGCATGACAGTAGCAGAAAACCGTTTATTATAATTAGCTTACTTTCTCCTTTCCTGTGTTAGAACCAATAAAATTATTTTCTGATTGCTTACTGACTTTTTGTTCAACAGAGTTTTATTGTCATTTTTATGCTTTTATGGTTTTTCTAAAGAAAAATAAAGTACAGTGTGTGTGGTATAGTGATAAGAAGTACTTTATGCTTCATTTCTCACCATCAAATCATTTCATTTGACTGTGAAGGCTTAACATGATGCTAATTTCTCCATCACATAATTTTCTCAACTCTGCCAGCAAGGTGTCTCTGGCTCTACTGTCTTACTCAGCACTTGCCCTTGGCCTGGGATAATGAACAAGACTTTCAGCTTTTATCTGTATTTCAATAAAATCTTGCAAGCTTTGGTGATTAGACTTCTCCATTATGAGTATATATTCAAGGAATGTGTTTTCACTGGATTCAATACTATGTTAGGAATAAAGCTAAACTCTACTTTTTCTGAGTCATGTTTGCCTAATTACAGTACAGTGTGTATTAATGAGGGTTATTCCAAGGTATCACTGTCTGATAACAGCAAGCAGCCCAGAGGCAAATTCCAGATCCCAGTGTTGAGAACTAATTTATTGCCTGCCTGCAATTAACAATTGGGCTTAAGGGTCTGGACAGAAAAGTAAAATAAGACTCTCGTTCAGCTCATATGTTGAATCCAGCCTTGTTGACCTTTTCCACTTAAGATGAAATTAAAAGATGAGGTATCACAGATTTATTATACAGCACGTACTTCACAGTGTATGGGGAAAGGGAACAGTGATGTTTAAATTTACTCAAAGGTCTTACGTTGGTTACACATCAAAGAATGAGAATGGAAGACATTTGGTAGGGAAAATAGACAACAAAGTATGTCCAGCAGTAAAGTTCATATGTTTTTACCTTCCTCCCTCAGGGTAAAAAAAAATCACTGCATATTTAAATGAACTTTATCATCTTTCTTTGATTATTTGAACCTGTGGGAGCTAGTGTCAAAACTGCTTTGCATGGGTCTCCATTCATTCATGTGTAATATGTATTTTCCTTGGGGGGTAGGGGGGGAAGGAAAGATGAAAACTTGTCATAGCATAGTTCATGAAATACAGCTATTCTGAAGAGGAAAGGCATCTTCTGCTACTAAAAACTTTATTGTTGATCCCAAACAGTATTCATGTTCCAGGAAAGGGGGTAAAAACATTTTCCACAGGAAACCTTCCTTGGTAGATCTGCTTTGCTTAATCAAAAAAGCCAATGCTCTTGGCTGGTTCTCAAGACAAATATTGTGGTATCCCGTGGAGCTAGCTGCAGGAACATGCTTATATTCCCCTGGTGAAGGCTGTTACATGTCTTGACCTAAATACTATGGAGTAAAATAGTGACCTGGTTAGAAGCTGATAGGTTTTGTTTAAGGGGTTTTCCTGAGATACAGTCCCCTCTTTAGCTTTTGGATGGGTATCTGTCAAGTTACAGTACAGAGTAAGAGATTTTTGTCTCTTGTCTAGCTGCAGTGATGACATTTAATTTGGAACTCTTGATGGCATCTGTAGATGCTTGAATATGTTAACTCACAAAATGTTGTTATGTTTAGCACCCAGTATGTATCTTTCAGTCTTTCTTTGATACTACTGTTTCAACTATGCGTGTTCTCTCTTTTCATTAAATAGCTAAAGTTCAAGTGGTTTAAAACTTTTTTTTTCTTACTTGAAAATAGCATTATTCACATACCAGAAAGCTAAGTAATGTCTGGGATTTATTAAATCATTCAGCGAAGTTGACCACAGACAGTTGCATATAGAACAAATGCTGGAAGAAAAATAATCTCATGTTGGCAGTGTTCATAATACTATAACACACACAGACAGAAAGCCAAACACTTGGTGTTGTTTCTGTTTATGCATTGCTACTTCCTTTTAAACCTTTAACTAGCTTGACGTTTTTAGTTATAGAGGGTTTGATCAGAGAGGAAATATGTAAGCTTAAGTCATGGAGATGATGCAAAAATGTTAACTTTCATATTATGTTGATGTCTTGGTACATGGTTATGGGTTATACCAAGGTATATCTTTATTTACTTGATATTAATGAATAGATAAATTTTATTGCTAACTTTATGTAAAAATCTTGCATTTCAAGTGTATTTACAAAATTCTGTTGCTGCAGTGTTCAGAAAAAAACAGCATTATTGATGTTGGAAGCTTGGTTTTCTTCTCTTTGTATCTGTTCCTAGTATTTAACATACCTGTGAGATTTGCCACCTTATCTGATCAGCTCTTCACACATAAAATGCTAGTTATGAAACAGCAGAAATATTAACATGAGCGTTACTCATCAGGCAGTACTAACATAAGACATACGAAGTAACTGAACAACGTTCTTGAGAATTTCATGCTCTTACAATTTTCTGAATGTTAAACTCATTTTTAAATCACAAACAGTATCCAAAATTTGAGCAAAGGCAATGGAAGTCAATATTTCTTGTGTAAGACTATAACCTGTAATGTATGCATTATTTACTCTCGTGAGTAAAAGAGCATCAAATACGATAACTGAAAATTCTATAATAGCAGAAATAAGTTTGTAAAATTCTCTACAATGCATCATTTTGGCTTCACTGTTTTTTGTTTATATTGAGTTACAACTCAGGGAAATCTTTAAACTTTGCCTTGCCTTTTTTTAAACTCTATTGTTTGCACATGAAAGGATATTTGTTGTGCAGATTAAGTGGTTTGTGACTAGGGTTGGCTAATATATTATTTTGTTTTAATTTTTAGAGGACTGTGGGACATATTTCCCACAAGTGAAAAATCATCCAGAAAAATACTTAAGAAGATGTCCCAATTCTGTAAAAAAGTGGCTGAAACAACTGAAGAGTGCTGGGAAGATTCTGCTACTAATTACCAGTTCTCACAGTGACTATTGCAGGCTCCTGTGTGAATATATTCTTGGGTAAGTGCAGTGTCCATTTCAAATTACATTTCCAGACGCCAGATGAAAATAAGCTTGAGCTACAGGAAGGTTAATTTTCCTTTCTTTATTTGTTGTAAATTATTTGGATCTTAAGTTTCTGGTAGGCCTATCTCTAGTAGCAAGGTACTCAAGACGAAGTAGTTAATCTGTTAGCTTGTGAGCTTCATCTGACCCACAGCATAAATATCCTACATCTTTTCTGGGCATCATGATGGATTTAAAGACATCAAGAAATATCTTCAGGCCAACACCTCATTGAAGGCAACATCTGAATACCATGCATTTTTACAACGTTACCTGTGCCTCTCTCATAAGTGCAAGCAGTAGTTATATTTCTGTTCTTTTTGCATTAAATCTGCACAGAAAAACTTACGAATACTTCTTCCTCGTAATGGCTTCCACAAGATGGTTGTGCATGAGGAATGTGCATTTGCAGATCACAGCAGAAAAGATAAAATGAGTAGTTGATTGCACTTGGCAGTTGGTTGAGATTTGCAGCTGCTGACAACAGCTATTTTTTACCTGTATTTTTTTATCACAACTGGTCGAGTCATATTCAGTGAAACACAGCAAAATTTACACTTCCAGAAAGGAATTAATCAGTGATGCTAATGGTTAGATGGGTGACATGGTGAAACTAGTGAATCAAAGAAACAAAAGTAGTGCAATGTGAGCCAACCTTGACTATCTGGGTATGTAAGGAAGCAGCAAAGTGAATACAGCAGCACAGTAAAAAGGTAAGCTGGAAACCAGAGCAACCTCCCAAAACCAGTCCCACCAGTATCACTTGTCTATTGTTCTCTCTGGGCTAAATGAGGTATCAGCTGTGCCAGTTCTCACCGCCTTGCATGAATATTATACATTGTCATTTGAGGGGTAAACCTACCTCTCTGCAAAAAAAAATTCTACTGAGTAAGTTGTCTGTGAATTAACTTTCTAATGTAGATCTGTCTAGTGGTTTTCTGAATGAAATTTTGGTATAAAACTAAAATCATTAGCTACATATAATGATTTGGGTTTTTTTTCCTTGGTGAATTGTTTCAGCAGTTTTCACAGAATCATAAGGGTTGGAAGGAACCTCTAGAAATCATCCAGACCAACCCCCTCCCCACTAAAGCAGATTCCCTACAGTAGGTTACACAGGAAGGCATCCGGGCAGGTTTTGAATATCTCCAGAGAAGGAGACTCTACAAACTCTCTGGGCAGCCTGTTCCAGTGCTCTGAAGGCAGCAGTAGAGATCCTGCTTGAAAGGTGGTAGAGAAGATTGGCTGCCTCTCAAAAGACAGAAGAGATACTCTGGTAGAAGAACATTGGATCACTGTCTCTTTTCTCATGAGTATATGATGTTCTAAAATCATGTTTTCCAGTGACTGATGAAGACTGGCTTCAAAGACATCTTCTGGAGTAATAAGTACTTCACTGTCCATTAGACCTTATTGAAGTATTTTTTTGTTCTGAAAGTAATTCTAAACACTCTCTTACTCTTATTTACTCCATGCCTCCTGTATCAAATGATGAATCTCTACTTTCTCTAGCTGCTTTCTGTACCACTAGAATACAGTCTAAGTTCATATATATTAAGGTTAAGAGAACAGATAATTTTGTCAGGTCAACTGCATTTTATTTTTTACATCAACCCTTGTAAATTGCTTCATTTTACTTTTTTTAATATTTCTTTTCATTTAATTAACATTACATTAAAAAAAAAAAAAAGAAAGATGGAAAGTAGAGATATGTGTGAAGTTTTAACCTCTTAACAGTTCCAAGATAAGGATATTATTTTTAACTTATTTGCATTTTCTTGAAAAAGCTCCCCTTTCGTAAATAAATTGCTGTCCCCCTAAAATCAGCAGTGAGAAATAAGTGCTTAAGTGTATGATTTATTATTTAAAGAGCAAATATCCCAATTGTTTTCACCGGATGACTTTCAGTCTAAGGACAAGTTCATTTTGGTAAGGAGAAAGGAAGTGTAAGAGAAAATCTGATTTTGAAATAAAATGGGAACTTGTTTCCTAGCCAGATCACACACATACGACTGGGATCACTGTATAAGGCATGTAAGCTTATTGAAACAAATGGAAGTTCATTTACAACTAGCAGTGTCATTGTGTGACTTTTGAGGCTTACTTACCAGTAAAATATTGGTTAACTTAATTGAATGTTAAAATATTGTTAGGAGCACACCTAAATGCAAGTGTCATCATGTAGTCACCAAAGGTGAGTGTCAATTCACCTTTTCATCAATGTTACCTACTTATAAACTAGAAATTTTTTGAAGCTGGTTGTTTTGATTCCCTTTGTGATTATTGAAGAGAAAATTTTGGGCATCATCCTTGGCAATTCATTTTGTACCATAAAATAATGTCTGAAGTAAGAGGGATGAATTGTCCAAGCATGTGGATATTTTTCTTTCACTCTGCCTGTGGTATAGACCGCTGTCAGTGAATTCAGCATGCAACTTATAGATGGCTATAGTTAGGTGAGATAGGTCCTACTCTTTGTCCTCGCCATTCACTGTAACCACAGACCACCATACCAAGCACGAGCAGTAACTGGAACAAATTTTATAATGAATATTATGTAGTAATGTAAAAGCACGTCTAGGTGCTCATAAAATAAGTAGCTTTGCAAATGAAACTTTCAGTGATTCTAAAAAGGTCATAGATAACACCTCACATCTTCTACAACAAATCAAGATAAAGTTACCTGAATCTTGTAAAAGACTGTTCACTGTTTTGAATTTTTTACATAAAGATAAGTTTTGTTCCCACACATCTTTGTCATATTCCTGAAGTATTCACTTTCAAAATAAAGTTCAAGCTTAACTTACCCATAGAAACATTATTTGCACTGTATGTCAGTACAAGAAGCTTACCTTTATTGATACTTGTCACCTAAGAGCTGATGATGTAGGTCATTATGTTCAACTTCCAGAATCCTCCAAACAATTTTGTACTATTTATCTTAAAATGGTTTACATGTGGTCACAAGTTGAATAAAACAAGCAAATACTATGACTTAAGGAAGTTCTTTCCTTGAGGAAGGAAAATTAAAGGCATTCAATTTTAAGGCTTGAATGTAATTTGGAACACAAAATAAAAATTTGAAGGTACCCTCATAGGGAGAACATTCATATTTTTAGTTGTTATCTCAGTCTCCTGGAAAATTGTAGGTTATTTGAAAATGGCACAGTTAGCTAGTTTTCTTCCAGTAAGCTACTTCTACCATTAATAGTATTTTAGTGCCTCTATTTATCTTGGGCATCTGTGACTTCTATGCTCTTACAAGAGTATATGTGATTCTTCAGATCTTATATATAATACAGTCACCCAAGCAGAGAAACATTTCTACTAAAATAAAGTGCATGTCATAGATGGGGAATGCTTTCATTTTCTAATAATAAAAAATAATCACTCTAAGCAACATTTGTCTAATTTTATGTTTTAGTAACTTCAGAACATGTAGGTAGCCATTACTGTTATTATTTCTTGCAGTAGCTCCGAGCTGCATGATGTAATAAGTGAGGTCAAAGAGAATCCTTAAAATAAAGACAATCCTTCTTACAGTAGGAATAACTGGCACGTCCAGGAGTTCATCTCATGGTAGGCTAGGTGGCATGAAGGTTCCCCAAGGTTGCCTATTTTTTTCATATTGGCTTTGTAATATTACTGGCTTGTGTACAGGTCTCTATTTTTTTTTTTTGACACCTTCACATAAATGAGTTCCATATATACTGAAATGCTGAAATGTTCAAACCCAATTGAATGGATGCATTTCTGACAGTTCAGCTATCAATCAGTGTTTTGATAGACCTTATGAACTTTAAAAAATCTGAATTTAATGATGGGATTCAGCTGGGAGATTGAGAATCATATTTGTTGGTCTTTATGAGCTACATGTGAGTGGGGATTTAGAGCCGTGGAGTCTGAAGAAAAGATTCAGCTGACAAAACAGTATATGAAATCACCCTTCACTAGCTGTGTTAATTAGATCTATTAACTGCACTGTCATCCTAGGTACTTGTTAAGCCAGCATATACGTGTAGAATAGATACCAACAATATGGGCATTTTCATTTAAGTTTATTTAGTCTTCAGTTACTTCCAGAAGCCAGTAAGATTTCATAAGGCATGTATAATCTCAAGAGTAGAAAACAAATACATATGCCTATGTATTCAGTCTGTATACTCTATACAGGATAAGTAGGGAAAAAAATACTATTTTGTCTGTGCTTCATATGGTTTAACTACTAGAATTGTTTTCTTCTTCAGTCTGTTTTTCTAAACAAATGAAATGCATGTGATCAGGCTCTATTTGTTTGCTTGTCAAAATGTTCACAACTCTTGGATCTGCTCACTGTTTCAACTAAATATGACAGAAGGATCTCAGTGGCCTCTAAGTTATGAACTCTGCAAAACAAGTATCTGAGAAACACCACAGGTACCTTACAATGCTGCTGCTGAAGCGAAGGCTGTAGCACATGTCCACTGCTTACAAAATACCAAAGAAACTGAGTATGTAACATAAAGCTATATAAAATCAGGCTCTCCTGCATTTTATATTCTCAGAACTATATGATTTCTTTTAAAGGCTGTTACATAGAAGGCTCATGAGTTCTGAATGAGCAATGAAGCTTTATGACAGGTACAGATAAACCAGATCAAATATTCTCCTGTATGTGGTATCACAGAATCATAGAATGGCTTGGGTTGGAAGGGACCTCAAGGTTCATCAAATTCCAGCCTCTCTGCCACAGGCAGGATTTTCAATCTCTACATCAAGTACTAGATCAGATTGCTCAGGACCCCATATAACCTGGCCTTACAGATGTGTCCATGGTAAACCTGTTGTATCAGCCTTGAATTCTTCTGTGAGGGCTGTGAGCTTTAGCTTCTGCCCACTATCTCCCCAGACCAAGGCAAAGAGAAGAAAGAAGGCAGAAAAAGGTAAAGTTTGTCCCCTTCTTCACAACAGGACACTAGTGATGATCTTTGACCACTGGTGGCTCCACTGAACCTCAGAATTGAGATATGGAGCTTTTATCAGCTATCTGTGCAAAATTAGCATAGGGATTAGACTTCAGAAACTTCAAGTCTTCACAGTTTCCCCTGGGGGAATATTTTTATAAGGTAAATCAACAAGAAGGCATAGTTTGCTCTGTGAATAGAAGTTGGAAGCCATGTTGGAGTTAACACTCCACACAAAAATGCTAGATGAGAGGGGCTGGGCCATATCACCTATGGCGCAGCACACTTTTCCAGTCTATTCTCGCAATAATTAGCTTTGGTTGCTGCAATCTCATTAATTCAGAGGTCCACAGAAGAGAACCAAGAAAGTTTCAGTCCAAATGCTATTATTGCTATAATTGACTACTTAAAATTTAAGAATTGTTTTTCCCTCCCACAATTAGAAGCCAGTGGTTAGAAAACTGTAAGACACTTTTGGAAATAGAAAGAGAAGACATAAATGGTATGGTTAGTATGTTTCTGAGTATTATGGAACCCCTAAATCCAGATCTAGAAAAATAAATTTCTAAGAAATTCCATTTGTAAGAAAATCACTTGACTTCACATATTCCTGTATAAAGAAAACACCTCAGTTACACTTTTCTATACAGGAAGAAAAAACACAGCAGAAGAGGATGCTTTAGTGAGGTGTTGTAGTGTTGCACTAGTTTGTTAAATCCTAAAGTATGAACACCTTACTGAATTTAATTTCCTTTGCTTTCTAGAAATGATTTTGAAGAGTATTTTGATGTTGTGATCACAAATGCTTTGAAACCTGGCTTTTTCTCCCATACTCCAAACCAAAGACCTTTCCGAACTCTTGGTAAGTTGCTGTCGTGACTTCCTTCTCATCTTCTTACATCTGTTAAAAAGAAAAAAATATGAGAGGACTGAACTGAACTAATAGTCTGAACAACATATTTTGAAAATTTAGCTGTGAGAAATAAAATGGATTCTACGTAAGACTCTTCTAAAGATATAAGATTGAGGAGCACTGAGAAATTAAGATTTAGAACGAAAAGGCAAATCTGTGACAGTAATTAAAAATGGTATCAATGCTCAGATATTGCATCATTAATGAAAAACTAAGAATCTTATTCTTTGCTGAGCTGACCTGGTAAAAAAAAAAACAACATAACAGAAGCATTTAAAGAATTTAAGAATGGTACAAATAAATTTGCAAGATTAGAGGAAATTATTTATGATGGAAATCTGACAGTATTAAATGTGTTTACTTGGTTAAATCACAACAGAGTAGGCAAATGGAAGTGCCACTGTACTCAATTCAGTCAAAACATTCTGAAACATTTAGCATTTTTGACAACCTAATTAGGAGCCATTAGGTAATTAAGCTTGTAAAAAAAAAGTTTGACAAACACCATTTGTCAACAGAAATGTGGATGAGGCCAGTTAATTTTTCCATATTCTCGTAAACATCAAAATGATCAAAAGCTAATTAAAAATTAACCTTTGTATCCAAAATAGGATACATTAGCATACACTGAACTATTTTAGCATTTTATGACAGGAAAATCTGCTGTTGCAGACCAAAAGAAAAACTGACTGTGGAACTGTTATGGTAAAACTAAAACTAGCAGTGGAAATATATGTTAAAACTGTATTTTAATGTTTCTTCTATCCATGTAGGAAAGTTAGTAATAAAAATGTTAACTGAAATCTTTAAAGGCTTAATACAACTAGGAAATTGCAAGTTGACAGTTCTAGAAAAAATATACTTAGAGAACTATTACTCTGGGAATGGGGAAATGGGGAAAATAAGAAAAATATAAAGGGTAAAAAAGGCTCATTTCTGTAAACATTTTATTTAACTTCATATAATGCAAACTGAAAATAAAATATAATCTACTTTGGATATTTTAAACAATCTTATTAGCCTCATTTCCTAAGGAAATCCTATAGTGTCTCTGTCGGTAATCCAGCTAGCAATGTTTGAACCTTTTGGTCAGTTTCAGTAAATTCAACAGACAGGCAAAAATTTTTTCTTTGCAACAGGGTCAGAAAAGAGGAAAAAGACTTTACATTACTGTCTCCTTTGAGAAATATTGTGTAGAATTAGCTTAATCACATTATGTGATTGTAAGTACCAATTTTCGTGAAGCCATTTCTTTCTCCTGCATTCAGACAGAAGTAGCATCCCCTGGAACCCTCTTGCAGACTCGCTAGTTTTCATTCACTATATTATGGCACTGCAAAGATGCTCAAGTGAGGGTTGGTCACTCATTAAAATGTCTTACTATAGAAATAGATAAGTGGCACAAAGATATAAAAAGCCATAAGAAAAAATAATAAGCTGTGAGTGGACTTATTTTTAATAAATTTGTATTTTATGGACAGTAAATGGTTTCTTCTGAAAAACGAACCTGAGCATTAAAAGCAAAAAATTATACTTTAGAACAAGCTGTTAGAGAAACAGTTTAAAATAGCAAAATGCTTGTTTAAGACTAAGTGAAGTTTACTGAATAGGAATAATTATGTGAGAAAATGTCCAAAATAATAATACACTTTTATAATGTACCTTTTGCTGCCCTCCTTTTGTGTTCCTCACAATAAACATACAACTTCAGGGCAGGCACTGATAATTTCACCCCTTTGATTTGCCCATCTATTACAAGGTCAAATGTTATAAATGTACTTAAGGCACAAAATATGGAATGTGTTTTTAATTTCAAACACTTCTAGTGTTGCACTGTGAACTGGAGATGAATTTCATTCACCGATAAAAGGATTTTTGCTGCAGATTTACTAAGAGGAGGTCTTTGAAGCTTACGGAAGAGAGTAGATTCTTTACAGTGAATAATTTCAAAAAGGTGACTGTGTTCAGTAAACATTTGAAGGAGGACAAGAAGCAGGACAATGTGACAAAGAAGTCGTTGTCTAGAGATGTGAGATCGGATCACTGTTGCACAGAAATGGGTTTTTTTTCAGTTTAAATCATTTTAAAACTAATCCATTCAGAACAATGAAAATGATTTTAACTGTGCAATTAAAAATGCATCACTACTTCATTTGAGTTTCAAGATATGCATCATTTTAAGAAACCAAAACACAGTTTGAAGTCTTAAAAAAATCATGTGACTACTTTTTGTTAAACTGAGGCACTGAAAAACATAGTATTTCATTATTTATTTAGCATAGTTATCATTCAATGCAGTATTCTGTTAAATGAAGGAACAGCTTATACATATCTTTCTAGCTTTTTTAACAGCTATATTTAGTTTTACCTAGGAAACAGTTTTTATACTTAGGTGTATCTTAAGCACATAGTTTGTGAGAACAATATTATGTAAAAAAATTATTCCCATAATACAAATACTCCATAATTTATCCCAGGTACTTATTATTCAGAAGGTTGTTTTTTCTTCTACAGAGAGAAATTCTTTAATTGAGTCATGGAAGTACTAATAACATCTTGAGCTATTAGATCTAAGAATCTGGTTGATAATGTTTGTGTAAATCCCACATTGAGAGTGCAGGACTTTCTACCTTTACTTTCAATTACTACATCTGCCTTAAAAATAATATAAAATTCCATGGTGGACTTGAAGGAACACAAGTAGCAAATACAGCTGTAGTTCATTTGAGATACTGCAAAACATCAAGATTTCTGTAACATTTGACAGCAGAGCTTTCTGTTTATCACATCACTTGCTAACAAATGTTAAATTACTGTTCTGATGGCCAGTTGTGATATTGTCAGATATATTGTTTGGAACGCAGAGTTAAAATGGAAATGCTAAAGATAGCCCTAACTTCACTGAAAACCATCTTTAAGTCTGTAAGTAAAGGGTGTTCTCACTTGATCCTGAATAGAATGTTTATATTCTTTATTTCCAGCTCAGGAACAGTTACTGTCTATTTTGGTCAGGTTTTTTGATCAGCTAAGATTGTGTTGCTGATATTGTTATATGCTCAGAGCTTGAATGTACAATACATATTTTAGAGTGTATTTGATGATATATCTTCATATATATGTGCACAAACGTGCTAGGCCAAAAAAGATCCTGCATATGGAATAGCAGTGGTTGCAATATTTTTTTGAGGTTGTGTGCCTTTCTCCAGTGCCCAGAGAAGCAAACCGAATCTCCTCCTTCCTGCAGGGAGTCTTAGGTTTTCATAGCCCACTTTCAGTTACAGTTCCAACCTGGCTACCTTATTCCTGCACTTGAATTCCTGTCCTGCTTATGTTCCC
>JAOWBP010001760.1:55022917-55042179 GCA_028571105.1 Tragopan temminckii | reverse complement strand
TCCCATGACAAGTTTCTAAAAACATACAATATTTTTCTACTAGTTTTGAACCAGTCGGTTTACCTTCTCACTGTCCTCAGTTTCTGTTGCAAAATTGAAGTTACATGACGTGCTAAGGACATATCACATCAGTGCCCAGTTAAAATGTCCTGAAGGAGAGTGTGTCAGGACATTGTAAGTGGGATGTTGTTAGATTTGAGCAAATAGGAAACCTGAGAAAGAAGAATGAACATATTCAGAGGAATAGAGACCATTGGATTCTGAATTTGGCAGCTGGAGCCACACTTGATCATTCTCCATGAGATCAATGACAGCACTGCCAGAGGCCTGGTCAAGGTATCCTTTCTGGTATTCATCGTAAGTGTACATGACTGGGGAGCCATTTTTATAGAGTGCAACCCAAACATTTGTTCCTTTTGCATGTACATGATAGGAGAAGTAGTATAGTCCAGGGATCCTGCAAGTAAAGATTCCTGTCCTGGGATCATAGTGTTGCTGTCTGTTGTACAAGATTTTGTCAAATTTGATGGGGACTGTTGCCCCAGGGTAGGCTTTTGAGAGAATGACAGTGAAGGCAGATACTGGCATTCCTGTGAGAGCTTGATTTGCTCCTGCTTTCATGAAAGACATTCCTGATAGTTCTCGAGACTCTCCTTTAACATAACCTTCTGGGATTGTGGCTTGGCCAGGGGGACCAGGAGGACCTGGGGGACCTGGCAAGCCAGGCTCTCCGCTGTTGCCTTTAGGCCCAGGAGGACCAGGTGGTCCCATGGGTCCTCTTAAGCCTTTTGTAGCAATACCTGCTGGGCCTGGCAGTCCTGGTGCTCCTGGCTCACCTTTTGCACCAGGGGCTCCTGGCATGCCAGGGGGACCGATGGGGCCTCTGATCCCAGGTATTCCTGAAGGTCCTCTTGGGCCTTGTTCACCATTAATACCTGGCACTCCCTTAACTCCTTGTGGTCCAACTGGACCAGGCAAGCCAGGTAGGCCAGCGTGGCCAGTGTCACCTTTTTGACCAGGGAGACCTGGATGTCCCTTAGGACCAGCAGGACCCTGCTCGCCTGGGTATCCTGGTTTTCCATCTAATCCTGGTAGACCTCTTTCACCCTTGGCTCCTGGGAATCCTGCAGGGCCTGCGGGGCCCATGTCACCTTTGGGTCCAGGTAAGCCATTCTCACCAGGCAAGCCTTTGAGTCCTTGAGGGCCCATATTTCCTGGTGGCCCAGCAGGACCTGGTTCTCCTGGCGCACCAGCTGGGCCTTGGTCTCCTTTAGGTCCTGGAAAGCCAGAAGGTCCTTCAGGTCCTCTGTGTCCCTTCATCCCTGGCAATCCTGGCTTTCCAAATCCTGGAAGACCTGGGGATCCAGGCAAGCCTGCAGGACCAGGGAATCCTTTGGCTCCAGGGACGCCTGCTGGTCCTGGTGGTCCCATTGGCCCAGGCTTGCCGATGCCAACTTCTCCAGGTTCTCCTGGTGGACCCTGGGGGCCTGGAATACCAGCTTCTCCACGTGCCCCTGGTAGACCTCTGTCACCTTTCATACCTGGCTGACCTGGAAGGCCATTTTCTCCAGGCTTCCCTATCCCAGCAGGGCCAGGGAGGCCTTGGGGTCCCTGTGGGCCTGGAAGACCCCTGTTACCTGGGCGGCCTGGAACACCAAATCCCATTTCTCCTTTTTGTCCGTTTATACCAGGAACACCTGGTTCTCCTTTCTCACCAGGGAGGCCTCTTGGCCCTTGGGCTCCTGGAGGGCCTTGTGGTCCTGGCTTTCCGGGGACGGACAGTCCTGCGGGGCCAGGAATGCCAGGGGGTCCTTGTGGCCCTCTTGCTCCTGGGAGCCCAACAGGTCCGGCTTCTCCTTTCTCACCATTTAATCCTCTTTCTCCTGGCTTCCCTGGTAGACCTGGCATGCCTGGTTTTCCAACAGTGGAGAATCCAGGTGGTCCTGGGGGACCAGGGGGACCTTGGGGACCGGGGCTTCCAAACCCTGGTTTTCCTGCGGGACCTGGTTGTCCTCTTGGTCCAATAGGGCCTGGGGGACCAGGGGGGCCTTGTTCACCCCTCATCTGCACACCTGTATGAGAAGAAACAAGGTCAACCATAACATTTTGTAGAATCACGTAAGTTGTAAAAGCCCTTCCAGATTTGCTCATTTATTGCATGGTGAAGAATTAACTTCATTTGGGCTTCACAGAAATCAAGTGTTAAACATCACTGTTGTTCACTCAGAACCTGAGCTGAATTTCACAGCAGAAGTGACCTAAGAGTCTCATATGAATATATAACTGCAAATATGTTGGGAGTTGTAACGTGAGCTATGATGCCTTTACAATTTTTTTACATCAATACATTTAGAGTAAAAAAAATTCAAAACATAGTGTACAAGTGAATGCAAAGCATTAAGGAGGAAAGGAAACATGTGAATGATTAAGCAAGTTAAGACTTGCATCTTGATAAATGAAAATCGTATGTTTCCAATATTTTTTTTTCTAAAACTACTTGGTGCCTTTTCTCCTTACTGTCCACAGTGAGCCGTAACTCTGGTGTTGTGTTGTTTTTATTTGTTTTATCTTTTTGTAAACATATAAATGTTATATTCTGAAGTATTGTCATCTTAAAGAATTGCGTTTGCTGTTATTTCACACAGTGACAAAATAACTGATAATTCACTGTAGTGTAGTCAGAGCTCAAGTTCCTTGAAAACAAACAAACAAACAAAACCCAACAAATAATGATCCTTTTTGTCTTAGCTGTCAACAGCAGGTGGAGCCACTTAGCCAAATGTCACAAATAGAGGAATAAACAAGCTCAAAACTGTTTTTCTCTGTACTTTATGGGAAATTTGTTGCTGCCTATTGGAATTAGGATGATGACTTGTAAGATATTACAGAGAAGATCAACATGTATATTGTGAGCCTATTTCACTGTTTTGCAGCAGCTCATACCATTGTAGAACAAAATACCATCATTATGATGAATACTAATTTAAGAAGGCATGCAAAAATCAGACTGCGGTGTATAAAGATAGCCTGGATTCTGATTTTCTGATAGCAGTATATTCAGTTTGTTGCTTATTTAGAAAAGATTCATTAACAATTGATCAGCTAAAGTTCTATTTGAGTCTTAGAAAAACAGCAGAGCATATCTGTGTGTATATGTATATATATTATATATATATGTATGAAGGTGTGTGCAATGAATATTTTGCTGTCTTTAGGAAACCAGGGTTTGTTATCAAATCTGTGGCTACTTTTGAACCGAATGAGATGGAAGTAGAAATAATTTTTTTTTTAAAGAATATAATAAAGAAAAGCTGTCAAATGTGTTTTGTGTACCTGCAAGGTTACTTTCTTCCTGTATTACTAGGGAAATTGTTGTTACTATCTGTAGCTGATAGGTAATTTTTTTTTTTGCTGATGCGTAAAGGCAGCATAAATGCATACTGTTTTGTTTTGCATACATTCCTATCTCATCCTTCTTAAGTCAGAGTTAAGAAAACATGGGCAAATCAAACCAAAACTTTGATGTAAACACCTAAATGAGTTGCTGACCTTGTGATGTTCCAATTGTAAAATGGGGAGAAATATGAATACATTTTTACATCAGTAGCATGAATTCTACTTTACTGAATTCAAAACCCGGCATTTATGTGCTTGATTTGCTAGAAGACAACTGTAACCCCAGCCAGGTGTACTTTTTTATAACTCAGAGAACTATGTCCATCCTTCCAAGTGTATTCTGTTCTTTAAGAGTTGGAGTGAATTGAATTTCTGCAGTGAAGTAGCACTGATATTATTCAGCAATGTTCAGGTAACATGCTGTTCTTACGCTTGACCTAACTAGGGGGTGGGAGTAAGCAATTGCTTCAGACATCAGTTTCAGAGTGCTTCTCTTTACTGTTTTTCAGTTTGTTTTAGGTGCAGTTTTGTATGTCTTAATTTTGTATAGTTTTATATATATAAAGCCCACACTAGAAAAGAAAGTAAGTATATTCTGACAGGAGAGCTGTCAAGACAAATTATCAAATTGTTTTACAATTTCTTCAATTTAGATAAAACTTTAATAGATTTCAGTTGCCGAGATAAGCATATTCTGGAATTATATCCAATATTGCATTTGTTCGCTAATCTAAAATTAAAAAATATATATTATTTGTATATTTTTGGGATCTAAGAATGTCTTTTGCAGATCTGGCATTTTTAATCAAGTGATGAAAAATCTTACCTTTAGAATTTTTCTTTGTTCTATAGTAAATGTAGAGAGTATGGAAATATAACACTCTAGAACATTTATACTATGTTCTTTTAAGTACTAAGTGCTAATATGAAAGTGGGAGTATGCAAATAAATTGAGGCAGTTTTAAGTTCTAAAATTTTTTCTGCTGTTGACTATCCACGTCTCACTCCATGATTTGCCTTTTCTGTTGGTTCTGCTATGGCTGTAGTAAAGGTTAGTTTTTCAGTAGCTACATTTGTTGCACAGCAGGCCCTCGCACCTGCACTGATGTGTACTGAATATGTATACTGAAGTTGCTTCTGCCAGGCAGAAAAACAACCGAGAGTTAGAAAGGCAGTTTTAGTTTGATGTTTAAGCTGATCTACTAGAATATGAATTTACCACCTGCAGAAATGAGCATAGGACTTCCATCCTATTCTGTTAGGTGCTATTAAGCACCTAACAGATGTTGTCCTGGGTCACTAATCTAGGCCCAGACTAAAATTTTGATTCCAGGCTGCTTTTTGACAATGCTATACAAAACAAAAAGAACACACTGGTAACTAAATCACTAGAAGATGATGTATGGTGAACAAATATGAGAAATAAGCTATAATTAAGATCTTGACATGTGCTATTTGAGCTACTTGCATAAGGAGCAACTCACTAGACAATACAGTCAGAGGTATTAATTTGGTTTTGCAGTCTCTTGTTCAATTCTTCCATGACTATCTCAGGTTATAAACAATGATTGTGTAATGCAGTGAGCCCTCTTAAATCTCTTCTAAACTGTATCTGTAGGATGCTTGTTTTCCAGGCTGAGAAACAGCAGTTATTGTCTAGTCTTTCATTTTGATGCTTTGTTACCAAACATGAAGATTTGTTAAGCCACTTTGTGTGACTGGTATCTTAAGTCTGTAAAATTGTAAGCTATTGCTGCTTTTGTAGTCTGGTGAATAATCTTTGCTCCCTTTCCTAAATAGAAGCATCTTACAATTGTCACAGGTCTATATAGTCATTATTCAGATTAAGAGGCTTGACACAGATTAGTTTCTCTGTTAATATAATGTGAAATATTAGTTCAGGACAGTTTCTTTCCCCTTTTCTTTTACCCCTTTTCCTATTTAATTTGAACGTTCCTTTTCTTCTTAATTTGTTGTTTTACTTCCCTTCCCCCCCCCCCTTTCCCAGTGTTTTCTGTAGACTTGAAGTTGCCTTGAGAAGAATAGAATTAACTGAGGTAGAAGATAATGAAGTACATAGTATACTTCACATGAAAAATAATATAATAGTGAATAAAATCACAGGAAAACACTGTGATCAGGTACTGGGAAGAGAAAGTGTGACTTTAACCTTCTGGGAACTCCAGCTAGTAAGTCATAGCAATAGCTGTTCTTGTACCTAATTCAGTCTGAGAGTGCTAGTAGGATTACAGAAATTCCTTGTGCTGAAGGCAAGAGATAAAGCTGTGATAGTGTTTTGGTGCAGCCCAGAAGAGCATTTTGAGTGGGTAAGTTTCCCAGCCATGCTACTTTCACTTGTTTCTCACTAGAGAGGATTTTTGGAAAACATGGCCTGGAGGCAGTTTGAGTGAGACTATAGCAGCATCTTTGAATTCAGTATGTACTGCTCTTGTGTATTCAGTCCATAGGATTTGGCTAGAGCTACTCTGAAATGAAACCTCATAAATGAGGATAATGTGGATGCTGTGTCCTGAGGAGCTACTCTCTGCTCTCCAGGTCTGCTTATGTTTTCTAATGCAGACTTAAAATGTTCCTTTTCTAATGAAGTGTCCCTCTAGCAGTTATTGTGCAACAGAAAGTTTATGTAAGTGTGCATCTTTATCAGTGGGAGGTAACTTCCTGTGTCACTGCCAATTCTTTCTGCAGTGGTGAACTTATTAAAGTAAGCCTAAACTGTTAGTTTAATATCAGTTGTACAAACAGTAAGCTTTTGTTCATGTGTTGACCCATTGGAACTTATTTTATGCTAGATTATTATTTAAAAAAAAAACAAAACAGTAGACTTACCTTGACTCTTCACATTGAATGGTAGGAAGTGTGGCGGCCCCTTGATGCTGGACTGTTTCTGGTATCGCTCAGAAAAGTATCCATCACTACCATGGACAATGTTTAGACAAAACAGCAGCAGTAAGGATATTTGTAAATGCATGTTTCCAAATCCGTCCTCTGTTGGAAAGGGGAGAAAACAGTGTTTTAAGTAGAAGTTGATGAGTGTCTTTTGCATAAACTGTTTGTTTTTTTTTTTAAGCTATTGGTATTAAAAGTTTCTTTATTTTGTGCTTTTTCCTGCTTTCACTGTCTGTGAAAAGTGCTGTAAGGAGAATGGAATCAGCATTGCTAACGAAAGATTTGGAGTTCTTGTATGTCTAAGATATAAAAGAGATGGCTTAGAGGCAGGAGTCTCACTTTTAGGAAAAAATAATCATTTTAAATAAGTGGCAGCCTATTTAAAACCACTGACTTCAGAAACAGTAGTAATTCTTCTAATTACTCCAGGGCCCAAAAACTAGGTTCAGGAGTCACATATATCAGAGCTCCTGGAGTGAAGAAAAGGTTTCATTGGTAATACGTAGGCTATATACCATGATGTTATTGCCCCGGTCTAATGCTATAGTAAATTCCGTGAAGTATGAAGTTCTGGCTCCTTCAGCATCCATGGCAAAAATCTCACATTGAAATGAAGTTTTTTGTTTGCAACCTTTTGAATAACCCCAGTAGCAGTAAAGAGGCTGATGCTGGTCATTAAATATCAACTCTCTTGCAACCCCAACCAGACAACATATTCTATAGATTTTAGCATCAAAACCATATAGAATGAAATGAAATAATAACATACCAAATGTTGTGGAGCTCCAATGCAAGGCAGTAGAGTGCAAATCCCCCTCTAGTGAGGAGTTCTTCTGCCACTGGTGAGTGAGCAGAAGCTGATGATTTCAAGTGTCACCCTTGACTATTTATACAATTTTCACCCTAGTTTGGTGACTGCTGGACATAAGCTCCTCCCCAAGAATCAGTAAGCAGTAATTATCTGTGTGTATATGTGTGTTTTTTAGGGGTGGGGGAAGCTATTTTTGGTAGGGATTTTAGGTCCTGTTAAGCCTTTTTTAATTTCTTCTTCTCTTGGACCTCTTATTGTTGATGAAATTGTGTTGCCTGTAGTTCGTATTTTCTAAAATTTTGCATCCTTTCTGGTTTTAGAAATGAGAAAGGTTACAATGGAAAAACTTGTAAGTAAGGTTTATCATTTTAGGTGCTTCATTTGGATTTTTCTGTGAGTGTTTTAACTAAAGAATTACATATTTTGAACTTTGAGGTGTTACTTTCAGGAGTGCTCCTCTGAGATTATGTGAATAGTTATTCACTGAAGTACAAATAGAGAGCTTAGAATCAGTTAAAATATTAATTTGAGAGTTGTGTATGAATCTGAAGATTATTTTTAACCAATTTATTGTATTCAGAGATTGTTTTCAAAATCGTATTTCTAAGCTTGTAACTGTTTTGATATTGGAGATACGACATTACCTATTTTATGTATGCTGCAAGTACTGTTTCTGACATGTAAGCTTACATTACACTATGAAAGCTATTATATTCAGTTGTAATAAATTTATTGAAATCCATACTGCTGAAGTTTTACACAAGCTGCTGTGCAAGTCTGATGGGAATTCTTTGATCTTTTCTGTTGTCAGTAATTAATATATATATATTTTAAAATATGCTCATTCAACTGTAATTACTGCTCTATTTTGACCAGGTGCATTTTGTTCCTGTTAAATTACTTCAGTTTAGTAAACTTATGCTATGGCTGTTTTAGCATTGGCTCAAACTTGATTACAGCTTTTTTTATTTTTCCTTTAGGTTATAGATTGATTCTAACCAGTCTTGCTTAATGGACTGCATCCACACATTGTGATTTCTTTCTGAAAAAATAGTAGAATCTGACAGTGTTTAGACTCATCTTTGATTTTCAGTATTGAATAGTCAGCAGTTTTTAGTTTTGATTAATTTGTGAAAACAGCATTTGAGATCAGAACTGACAGAATAAACAAACCTTTCTTGCTTAGGATGAAACTATACAACTAAATATATAGTGCATTTTTTGCTTTTATCAAATATTCTCAGTAAAAAATACCCACATTTAAGTTATCTGTGTTAAAATTTCTTTGCAAATTGATTTGTCTATATATATGTTTTAACATTGTTACATCATGTTCAGTCTTATGGGAGTTAGGTTTTTGGGTGTGTTTGAAATTCTTTGTTTCACTTGTGTTGAAGATTGGTGGGGGAAAAATGTAGCTATCTTTTTTACTAGGGTAAACTGGGCACACGTTACGAGTTACTGTGATGAAGTTAACATGTCAAGTTGTATTTATTTTATCATTTGTGGAAGCCATCTGGAGAGTAATATCTATGCAGAAGACCATGTGTGCACCCATGTCCTAATACCAGTGGTAGAAATATTTTAATTATGGAAAGGATACTGTATATACTACGTACTATACATTTTATAGGAATCTATTTTGCTCTAGGAATACTAGCAAATAACCTGTGCTACCATGAGGTCTTATGCATGGTAGGTACAGAAGGGACACCTGTTACCTTTCCAGGCAGTAGACTGAGCTACTGGCCCTGAACTGTGCAGCTATCTCGTAGAATGACAGGTTAACATGCGCTGAATTTTACCTGCTTTTTGTCTTTGTTTAATTCCACACTCTCCTAGTGACAACGTTTTTTGGCTTCTATGTATTGTGGCAAATATCCTAGAACACAAGTTACTGTACTGAGACCAGTGGACCATCAAGTCTATTCTACTTACAGTTGTACGAATACATTTGCTTAATAGAGGACTGTATTAAAGTTTGATTTAAAGACTGCTGCAATAATTTATTTAAAGTATTGTTAAACAGTTCTTTTCTTCTATTCTTCTTTCTAGCCATCCTCTAAACAACGTTGTGTTCCATTTTTGTAAATAAACCCTTTCCTCTGGGGAGATCTTCAGACTGTTTTCCCTATTCAGCTTGTGTGCCCAATCCAGTCACTGGTTTTCAGAGAATATTTGCATGTCTGAGATTACGTTTCTATTCTCTATGTGCATTTAGCTCCTTTTAATGTTTTGAAGAAAGAAACTTTGTCTGCAAGTTGTTTGTGTAACGTCTTAAGCTCCTTCTTTTAAATATTGGTCTCTATAAATTCAAGTGAGAATCCTGACAGAAGCAGCAGAAAAGCAACTTCAATTTTTTTTTTTTTTTTTTTTGGTTCACATAAATCCAAAAATAACTTTTGATTTTAAAACATTTAAATATATAGCCCTAAATGGGAAGTGTGGTTGTTGCTAATTTGACAATATTTGGTTAAGTTAGAAACAGCAGGCAACAGTTCTGTGCACGTACCGTTTCATGCTAATTTCTAGCCGAATTCATAAATACCCCCAAGGCAGACACACTTATGCTACAAAGGCACCAATAATGTACACCCCTATTTGTTCAGCAGCCTCACTTCCTGCCTTGTCTCCTTTTGGGAAGAGAGGTGAATAATCTCTGTGTCTTTGTGTAAATAGCGATGATTATAGGGTCAAAAGGTACATACAGGTAAAACTGTTGTCCTTTAATGTGAGCTCCACCCTATTGTACTATCTTGTGCTACTACTTTGGTTTGAGGTTTTGTTTTTTGTGGCTGTGGGAAATAGAGGTGGAATTGCAATATGCTTCTTTTGTATGTATTCCTTGTTGCTGTGGGTGTTTCGTGTTGGCAGAACACTAATATGCATTTAGCTCTCAAGCATGCCTTCGAAGGTTGGCTTTTTTGTGTATATTTGCATGTGCAAAAATATGTATAGTAGACACTATGCCTATTTACAGCAACTGCACACTTTTAAAACAGGTTATTTTCATATCTCTTGTCAAGGTATAACCATTCAGATGTTTTTGTTTTATAGCTACTTTCCTTTTGAGTGTAGGAGTCTTCACTCCTTCCTCCTCCCTCTGTTCCACTACTGTAACACTCAGAAATAACTGTGGGACACCTTTAACCACTGTACCATTCCAGAACTTGCTTTTACTTTGGTATTGGCCCCCTCGTTCCATGTTAAGGCAGCCGTTGCAGTAGTTCTTCAAGATCAGGCTTTAGTTATGTCATTGCTAAACTTAACTGCGAAAAGACTCAGAATAGAATTTCTGTGGACTGTATGAAGTAGGTACTGAAATCCCAGAGTCCTTAATGCTGGTTAGATGTTGCCTGTTCATCAGCAAGCATATATGCTTTCCAAAAATTTGTTTCTTTCTCCAGCAGAGCTGGTGGAAACACATGGATAAGTTGTGGGAATGGCACTATGCTTTGGGAAGTGGGAACTGATTTCACTACAATCCTGCAAGTTATTCAAAAGGTGAATAGAATGAGTGACGCAGTAAGCAACTGCTTACAAGGAAATAGTGTAGAATTAATTAAGCATAAACTGAAGTAAAACAACCATTCCCCTTCTCGCATAGACATGTAGATGCACAGAAGCACCTGAAGGGAGGGGGGAGGAGGGGTAGCATGTCTCGGAGAATGGCTAGTCTAGGTTTTACACCAAATAGGAATTGGCATTGTATGTTCCTGATGCTGAAGATTTTCAGTGTGAATATGCTTAGATTTATTGTTTTGACTTAAAGATACTAAGCCACAAATTATTGCTTTCTGTTGTAAGTCAGTTCCAATGTTGTTATCTGCCTGAAGTGAACTTTGAAAAATCTGCCATAGTGGTGAATTTTTCTGTGTAAGAGTGCTTATATCAAAAACTTGTGGAAGCCCTAGTGGTCTCTAAGTTGTCTCTGGGGAAGAAATTCTCCAGCCTCCAATTTAAATTCTATTAGCACAGACAGTCATGGATTTCTAGGAGAAATTTGAAAGCCTGCAATGAAATAATAGAAGTAACTGGGTTTTCTAGTTTGTGGTGCACTTATGATGCTCTGGATGCTCTGAAGTCATCTCAGCTCCATGGGTTAAAACTGTCCAGCTGTCCTTTTCCATCACATAATGCTGAACAATCTTCACACGTTCATGTAGTAATGGCCAGGTGAGCTGTAAGTGGATGTGCAGAGGAACAAAATGTTCTCCTGTACCATTTTAAATGGAGAGTATGGAACTTTTTCTGCTTTCTGTTCATGATCTATCACACTGAAAGAAAGAGGAACAGGATCGTTTTTTAATTCGATACCTGATGGAAGACGGGGTGGTTCTTTGTTGTTGTTGTCTGTTTTAAATGTGTAACTTTTATTTGTTTCATTTCTGTCATCACTGTTTCATTTCATCATTGCTGCTACTTTGTATTTACATGGAGACTGCTTTATATTCCAACATTAGCCACTTGGACTCAGTAAGGTAGAAAACATCTTGGTGAAGAAATGATTTACCGCTCTAGTTGCAAAGTAGGTAGGATTTCTTCTGAGTTTCAAAATGCATAGGTGCTTTATTGAGGGAATCTGCAGGGCTGTGTAGTTCTATCTCTGTTCATACTTTTGAGATACAACAAAGAATTTCCTCTTCAAATAAAATAAAAGCTACTGTGTTAGCCCTACGCTTTCATGCTAATCTTTTTATACATATAAAGCCTTTATATTTTTAACGGGTTTAACTGTGGCTGAATAAGCATCCTGCTTTCAAGCAGCAATGGAAAGATGGTCTTTATTTGTTCTGGTACTGCAAAACTGTCTATTGTATGTTGTGTTTAAGTATGTTGATCTCAAGCTTTGTTTAGTATAGCAATATGTTTAAATAGATGACAGTTAAATATTTATGTTTGCATTCTGATGAGTTAACCTGCACAGACACTGGATAAACGTGCTGAAACACCAGGAAGTGATGTGTAGAGAACATTTTGAGACTGACATGGATTTTGTATTACATATTCCTCAACTAAGAAAACTTACGATACTTGAATGAAATATACCAAAAAGAAATACTGTGTTAGAAAAGGTATTTCCACTTCCTCAGGTATGCTGCTGGCCTGACTTGAGTTTTTATTCATTTTCCCCCTTCCTTTGAAAGTAAAAACAACAAGTATTTATCAAATTAATGCATTGAATTGAAACTCATACCAGAGGTATGAGCTTTAAATAAAAACTGATTAGATTTCAAGATACTGAAAGCAGAAAGTTGTTTATATACATTGATACTCCTACTTTTTCTCACAAACGTATTTTTGAATCAGTGCAGTGCATTCAGGAAATGCCAAGAGTTTCATCTTTCTGGCAGTGCAGTAGGGCAGAAAGAAGAATCCACTTTCCTTTGTGCACAGTTTTGGGGAAAAAATCAAAGGGTCTGAATACTGAATGATCCAAGCAAATAAGAGAATTTGGCTCTGGATTTTTAGGGGAGGGCTCCACAAAACTATTTCTGTTGCTGTTTAAACAAAGCCATCTGAAGAGATTTCCTGTTACGTTTAACCACGAATGCTCATTTTCAGCTTTTTCTGTGATATTGGCTGCACTCTTGGTTGTACTAATATGAAGCTTTTCTATAAACTGAACTAGTAAGAGTTTAATTTTGAATAAAATGCAATCAGACTTTACTGGGAGTGCTGAAAGGAGGGAGGCTTGTTTTTCTATAAGTCCAGATCATTTCACAGGATGTGTTAAGTAATGTAAAGCAACTGAAATGCATACTTGCTTTTGAAGTATTACAAGTGTTCTTTTTTTGTTGGTTGTTTTTTCTTTTTTAGTAAGTTCTTGATGACTGTGATGTTTTACTTGAGTTTTTCAGCCCACGGCCACCAAACCTGATGTGTGACAGCAGAAACAGCATTCAGTAAAAACACAAAATTGCTAAATAGTCACAGTGTTGGCTTGTTTTTTTTGGGGGGGGGGAGGCGGGGAGGAGGAGGGAGGAGGGGAATGAGGATGACACTGCAGGGAGAGCATTTATTTTTATTTTGTTTAATTTATGCTTTGTTTTTTGTTTTTTTTCTGATTTTTTTTTTATTAGTATTAGTATCTTGTTCTACCTCAGTACCTATTGGGCTCAAGGTTTCTTTCATACTAGAGAAATAAAATAAAAGCACTGATGAAAGAAGGGTGAGAACCACTCTTACTTTCCCAGAGGTGAACAAATTCAAGCAGCTTCCTCTGAATTAGGGGAATCTTCCAGGTAGTGAAAAATAAGTGTAAGTTAACTACTTTTTTAAGCATGTCAACTGGAGCAGTCTGCTGAATAATCCTATTCATTGACCTTACCACCTGCTGTGGTTTGGACAATTGGCATAGAGTTGTTTTTAAGCTTTCATGTTAAAAACAGGTACCAAAGGTGAAGGGGAAAAAAAAAATCCAGACTTCTCCAGCCAGAACAAATAGAAGTTGTCTGAATTTGCTATAAAAATAACCGATTTGTTTGTTTTGTTAACAATATTTGGCATCTTAAGTATTGCTGTTTCCCTTTCAATTATTTGAATTGAGACATGAGGAAGTTCTGTTTGTGGGTGCGCACAAACTTTGACTACTTTGTTTATGAAGAAAAAAAAAAAAAAACACCCACAACCTGAGTGTATGGAATCTAATTATTCATTATGGTTATTAATAGGACTGGTTTTAATTTCAATAACCTGAGCTAGGATTTGTGGAAGCATTGCATTGTCATCAAGGACAGTCATAATTATCTGCTTATGATAAAGGATTGGTAAAATGGTTGCTTTTAATGTTTCAGAAGACACATCAGTACAGCAGTTTTATAGGTGTCCTTGCTGTATTACTTGACTCAAGTCTCGAAGTTTCAATGTATCTTACATTCTGTAAGAGAAAATGAAAGTGCAAAGATGAATTTTTTTCAAGTACTTTAGCCAGTAGGCTCTCACATTCAAAAATTTGAGGACTGAATTATGATTTGATCAAAATGGCTCTTATTTAGAGGTAAGGAGTGGATAAATACTTCCCAAACTAGCTAAATTGATCCCAGGTATCAGGGATGGATAGAGGCTCCTGAGCTCAGGATAGGCACCTTGGCAGAAATGCCAACTTGTTTCCAGTGGTGATACTTTCTGACAATGCTGTTGCTGCTATAAGTGGTGCAGGAAAAGAACCTTAAAAACTGAATTCTTGCTGGAGGTGATATTAAATGTCGTCAGCATCCGTGGATGGTGAGATGTAAGCAAGCAATGACTGAATTTTATGTGATTGATGTGCTCTGATGTGAATGTGCTTGAACATTAATGAATTCTCTGATCTGACGATCAGAGAAGTCAGAAGCAGAGAATTGAATCTGCAAATCCCAGGTCACCTTCCGGTTTGTTAACTTGCCATTTTCACCTGTGTGGTCTGTAATAGCCGGTTTTTGTTCCTGGAATAGTTTATCTGACAGTAGCTTAGCTGGGGATATAGGTGAAAGTAAATTTACTGGGAGTCTGTTGAGCAGCTTATGGTGCATAAGTAAGGAGTAGGCTGCTCTGCTGTAGCAGCTGCTTCCAAAGTCATGTGCTACTCAGAACACTGACACTCAATTCCAGGGAAGATTTGCTAACATGCTATCACTGCTGCAAGTCTGGAGTGGAAAATGTCTTCCACCAACCTACAACAACCAAGTTAAAATTAGAACATGGAAACTGGGTTGAGAGATAGCACATAGGATAGGAAATAAGAGTGGAAAGGAAGGAGTCATTCATCTGTTCATAAGAGTAGTAGAGTCCAAAGTTGACGGTTATCTCATGTAACATCTCTCTTAAGGAATACTTGTAGAACCTGTGGATTCCTTGAATAACAAAAGCTATAAGAAGAGGGAGGACGCTGCAGCTCCTGGTACAGTAGCATTTACCTAGACATCATTGTCTCTGTTTCCTTCTAGCTGTGGATGTCTCTGTTCATTGCAGGGGAGTTGGACTAGATGGCCTTCAGAGGTCCAACCCTAAGATTCTATGATTTTATGAAACAGTGAAGACTGAGTATTTCACCATGCTAGGTGAACATGTAGGTGAATCTATGTAGTGCATGCATTCAAGAGAAACAAATGAAGTTTGAATGTAACTGAGCTAGAAATTAAGCCACCTGAAGTGTAGGCTCCTTAAACGGGCACAAATCCCAGCCTTTCTGGCAAGGCTGTTGGACCTTAGTGCTGGGAAGCTGAAGTAGTTTTACTCTGCTTACCAACCTGGCTGCAACCTGTGTTGAACTGCTACAAAATCAGAGAGAAAGGCAAGGCTTTGTGGTCAGCTTGCACTCAGCTCCAAGCTGCTGTGGGAATGAGCAATCTCTGACTACAAGTAGTATTAGATTGTGTACTGAGCAGTTGCAAGCTAGGAATTTTGTTAAGTATTACAGTGTTGAGACAGATCTCAGCACTGTTTAGAACTCACTAGTGTTTAACTCTGAAACTATTATAGTTTCATTTCATTTTATTCTCCCTACTGAATGGATGTAGTTGGACTTTGCAGCTCTTGAAAGTCAACTTCAGAAGATCTTTACCAAAGGAAGTCCGTTATCCAGATTATATTCTATGTTTCTTATTAGAGCTTAATAGAATCTTAACTGTTGCAGCTATAACACTGAAATCATAGAATCATAGAAAGGTTTGGGTTGAAAGGGACCTTTAAGATCACCTAGTTCCAACCCCAGTGCTATAGGCAGGGACATCTCCCATTAGACCAGGTTGCTCAAAGCCTCGTCCAGCCTCGCCTTGAATGCTTCAGGGAGGGGGCATTCACAACCTCACTGGACAACCTGTTCCAGTGTTTCAACACCCTCTCAGTAAAGAGTTTCTTCCTAATATCTAGTCTAAATCAAGTCTTTTCCAGTTTAAAGCCACTTCCCCTTGCCCTGTCACTACATGTCCTTATAAAAAATCCCTCCCCAGCCTTTCTGTAGGCCCCCTTCAGGTACTGGAAGACCACTATAAGGTCCCTCGGGAGCCTTCTTTTCTCCCTACTGAAGAGTCCCAGCTCTTTCAGCCTGTCCCGTGGGGAGGTTCTTCAGTCCTCTGATCATCTTCCTCTGAAATATAGAAGAATGAAATAATCTAAATTATCCTGAAGATTATGTTAATTTCTGAGGGTGCTCTGGGAATCCCTCTTATTTAGCGAGCTCCAAGTATCATGGTGTTCTTTGCAGATTCATCTTAGCCACTTAAACAAGCATCTGACTTCCCTTGCACGTATTTTAGACTATCCAGATGATGCTGTACCTTCCAGCTAGAAAGTTAGTTCTGATACATATTTGCAGAGGAAGAAAATTCCATGTGATGATCAGGAAGGATGTTTAAAATATATAGAAAATAAGAGCGGATGTACAAGGGCTGCTCTGCAAATAGTGCTTCCTGTTTTATGATGTTGGCCCACCAGAGGCAGATTGTGGTGTTGTGACAGTAGAGGTTGAACCTTCCCACCACTATTCCATTACATTTTGTTGTTACATGACAGATGGCAGCAGAGGGGCTGTCTGACAAAATGGCATCTCACGTGGAAATGCATACGGTACAAAGGTATGTCACTGAATTCCTCAACGTGGAAAAAATGGAACCTATTGACATTCATTGATACTTGCTGAAAGTTGATGGAAACCAAACAGTGGATATGAGCACAATGAAGTGGTATGTGATGCGTTTCAGCAGTGGTGACAGCAATGGTGTGTTGCCTCTGCTGGTGCAGATACTTATGAGCACGTTGTGCAGGCTCTTGCTCATCACTGATAAAAATGGTGGTGACTATGTTGAAAAATAGTATTTTGTAGCTTAGAAAACTTTCTCTACCAGATAGTAGTATTGTTCTCTTTGTATATTCTGTAGTTTCCATAGAAATAAATGAGACATTGCTTTCAGGGTGACCTTAATATATTAACCCTGAGGGTTTTGAGACATCTGTGTTAGTCTGTATTATTTCTCAACAAAAATAATAGGATTGAAGAAAAAAAGAGTAAATTGTGGGATCTGGGAAGCTAGGTGTAAAATAAATGCTTTTACATAAGATATTTACTTCTTGCTTTTGTTACGCTTTATTCAGCTACTTTCCTCCTGTTGTTTAACATTAAATCTGGTAGAGTCAATTAAGCATTGCCTTCTTGCCAATGCATGGCTTTATTGGGTTATTTGATCTTGTACTAGTAGCAGAGTAAAATTTTCTGTCTTTGTAATTCCAATCTCATCCTATATGTGTAATGTTTTTAAAGATTTTTTCACATTTTTTTAATGTAACTGAGGAATAAACTTTAATATTAGATTTGTCTGTAAAATCAAAAAAAAGGATCCTTATTTGCAGAAGATTCATCTGCAAATTTAGTGGAAGTTACAGGAATGATATTTGGAATTTGGTTTTCATTTACCGAGTTGAAGTATTTATATACAAAGCTGAGTACCTTTAAACTCTCTCTGGTTTTTTTTCAGAACCTAAACATAACACTGTTTGCCAGTTGAAATTTTAGGTCATCAAGAATGCATTTTAGGTCATTGAGAGAGTGTATTGTTTCAAAAAATAAACGTTCTGTGTAACCTATGGTGGAATGTATTTGCTTACCTAAGTATTAGTAAGTAAATTAAAATTAGTAGCTTTTTTTTTTCTTGGTTCCTTTTTATACTTGTCTAAATCAAGAGCTTTTTCTGGAATGCTCTGTGTGCATAAATTGTATTGGGTTTTAGAGTGGATTCCACCTTGGGATGTGTTGACCAACCGCAGGATGTTTATGTGAACTTTGCTAAGTTTCTGGCAGACTTCTTTCTTCCAGACTTTCATTGCAGTACTTTACCCCTGAGGCACTCAAGTCATTTAGAACTGTCTTTTTGTTTGTTTGTGCACCGATAGTTTACAGATACTTTAGGGGAAATATATTTAGGCAAGTCATGCAGAGAGTGTCAACGCTGCTGAAAAACTGGGAGCTGGCAGGAGCATGAGAGGAATTTCTTCGAAATGTGAAATAATCCCTGGAAAACAAAAAAACCTATTTAATAATATACAACACTTTTAATACCTTCTCCAGTTTCTGGGAGTTGGGAATGCTAAGAAAAGATCAGAAAAAAAAATTTGCATTGACAAAAGAATGTTAATTTTACAAATGTAATGGCAGTAATGGACATAATTCTGACATGTTCTCTCTAGAACTGCTTTGGAATATTTAAATTTATACTGGATCCTCTTTTAGAAACAGAAAGGAAGACCTCACTGTAAAGATTTGTGTTATCTAAGAAAACAATCTGTGGTTTCTGGAGAACTTGATTAGAAGCTGTTGCAGTGATATTATCTTTCAGTCAGTCACTTAAGAATAAATGATTTTTAGAACTCAGGATCTTATTCAACTGGAAATAACATCTACTTACGCATTTATGTCATGTGCCTGCCCTTTTCGATTGTACATGGAAGGCACATAAGAATATCTCTTTTGTTCTTTCTCTCTGCTTTCTCTGTCTTCAGTGATGTTTGCCATCCTCTGGGAAATTAAACCAGTGCTTTGGAGAAGTTTTAATTTACAAGCATAGCAACTTCAGGCTTGCTGTCTTTTCCCCATGGTGTTTCTTATCTTTTTAATCCCAATCATTTATGAATTTTGCATCTATAGTATGTTTTGAAGGTAAGTATTGCAATGTTTCCAGCAGTGTTTTGGTTTTGTTGTTTTTATTAAAAAAAAAAAAAAAAAAAGTTTTACCTTTGAAGTGCAAAAACAATGGCAAAGATAGTAAGAACTGTCTTAAATTCTGTTTTCACAGGATCTGGTGTTTGTCTTCTTTAGTTTGTGACAAAATATTTGCCCTGTATTTTAGTGACTGTCCTTCAATATTAGGTCTCAGAAGTGTTTATATACTCTATAATTTGAAGCTGAGTGGACTACTAATTTTGTGTACTTCTATATAAGTTTCGGAATAATCTTTAAAGGACTGTAAATATTGTTACAGGTATCAGTGTCTCTATGGGGGCATCCCTGTGAGGGGAAAAACAAAATTTCTGAGATGTTTTTGGGATGTGGTCATTACAGCATTTAACTATATAGAAAGGATCAGACTTTTAAAGTTGTTCACATGACTTCACTCCTTAAGTAATCAGAATTAGACTTTTTTTTTTAGGGTTAGATATCATTTTTATCAACATC